>JBCFYV010001001.1:3750741-4085741 GCA_039000515.1 Timema cristinae | reverse complement strand
TATTTCCTTCTTATAAGAGCTGTGTGGACTCTATTGGTTTGCGAGAATGAAGACTAGCCTCTGGACAAAACAGATCTATGTCACTCCGCGTGTTTTTGAAATTGAAATAGTAATATCCCACGAGTGCTAATCAATTAATGATTGAGGAAGGTAAAGTTTAGAAGAAATGTAATTGTATTTGTGTGTAGGAAGGATCAATTTTAAAGCTATAGGGAAGAGCCCAATTTTAAACGAAAATTGAGCTATTGTTTCCATTAGTTAGAAAATTATGAGTCCTTTTCTAAAGGAATTTAAATCATGTTTAAAAGATGTTTCTGTTATATTTAAACTTTATTTTTTTAAAATTGTTAATTATTTTAGTATAAACGTTGCTGTAATTAAAAATGTGTGTAATGCTACTTTCTTTACGCTCTTTTCACTGCTCCCTTCATTTAAAATAAAAAACTGCAAGGACTCAAACCCTGATCTATCCAGTTACAGACAAAACAAACAAGGCGAGACTACTGCATCATTCTGCGTGCCCTTTGATGCAATTTCAGATAAATATACATTCAGGTGTAGCTTACTATAAACTGATTTTTAAATATTTCAACTTTTTTGAAAATGGTTTTAATGCTTTTTTTTTTAAATGGATATCTAAGGAGTGTTCTAAATGTTAGATAAGTTAATATATTTGTTGTCCTGAAGGAAACATGTATATTAAGGATACTAAATGATAGCCTTTTTAAAAGGTTTTATTCCAAGATAAAGTGGGATGAAAAATTGACAGTATATGTTTACAGTTTTTATGACAACACCTTTTTACTTTTACCAGATTAATCAAGTTTTTTTCCTGTATAATAAGTTCAGTTTAATTTCCTACATATGTAAATCTCAACTGTTATTTTATATTTGTCATGAACATGACAGCATTTTACAAGAAGCTTTCTAAATGAAGGAAAAATATTCTGTTAGACTTTGCGATGCTCGTAACAAATATTCAATAATTCTTGAGATTACTATTTGAACCAAGGTAAACTAAACGTATCTTATGTGGTAATATTATATTTATTTTGATTACAAATGTTTTTTTAACAAACTATAAATATACCGGTCTTAATTCTTGTTTAATTAAAACCCCAACCCATATTCCCCCACAGACTCAATGAGAAAGTAAGTATAAATGTATAACACAGCTTATTTTATATAAGACAAACAAATAATGTACTTTTATACAAATATACCTTGATTGAAATAATCTTCTAGTTATTATCAATATTGTTCAGACGTAGAAAGTTGGACTTAAGTGCTTTCTACCCCCAAGAGTCGGTGAGCCATAAAGCACAGCCGGTGCTTAGGAGCGTGTGTGTCCTGAAGATAGTGTACTGTCTCTTGGAGATGCAAGTGTACTGTCTCAAAGAGATGATAGTGTACTGTCTCTCGGAGATGATTGTGTACTGTCTCAAAGAGATGATAGTGTACTGTCTCTCGGAGATGATTTGTACTGTCTCAAAGAGATGATAGTGTACTGTCTCAAAGAGATGATAGTTTACTGTCTCAAAGAGATGATAGTGTACTGTCTCAAAGAGATGATAGTTTACTGTCTCAAAGAGATGATAGTGTACTGTCTCTCGGAGATGATTTGTACTGTCTCTTGGAGATGATAGTGTACTGTCTCAAAGAGATGATAGTATACTGTCTCTTAGAGATGATTGTGTACTGTCTCAAAGAGATGATAGTATACGTTCTCTTGGATATTATAGTTAACTGTCTCTTGAAGGAAGTTAGTGTAGCCTACTGTCACAATAACTCTGTTGATCAATTTATCCCTACATATCATACATTGAATTACGCTTTAAATCTTGTGTATCACAATAGATTGAACATATTTTCCTTTAGTTTTATCGAACTTGTTTGCTTGTTTCGACCACTAAATAAAGCATTAAAAAGATCAAAGCACTGAAGAATAACGTTAAATATTTTGACATCTTAATACAGCCATTTCAGTTCTCTCAGTACAAGGCAATTAAATAAATTGGAAATGACCGATGTATCGATATATCAAATACTTTGACGTACAGCTTGCAATGTATCAAATGATAGATATATTGATATATTATGGAAAATTTCCAACCACCCGAATAGGGATAGGATGCAATTCACGCAATAAAATTTGTATTCAATTTTAAAAAAACCTTTTCTATTATAATGTCCAGTGACTGTACTATGACAAGCCGTGACCTTCTGTGACACTTTTCCACGTGTTGTGACGTGAAGCATCAGTGGATATTGTGTGTATTGTCACCTGTGTCATAGTAATAACCTCGTCGTGAAGAGCGCCACCTGTCAATCAAGGAACATATACAACTGCCCCTAGCACTCATACCATCCCGGCGAACACTTCAATCGACTGGTCCCCCCCCCCCCCCTCCCCGATCAAAAGTGACAACGTGGACTCGTCAACCGGGGTCACTCCGCATTGGAAACAAAATTGCCCTTTCATGAAGCAAGACTCGTGTTATGACCTGACGTGCATTGATTTTTATAACAATAGAATTATTTTTAGAATGAATTGGGGGGGGGGGGCGGGGGTGTTGATTTTTTTTCAAATAGAAGCTAAAAAAAAGTATTGTTTGACAACACGAGACACAATAGCTATTGTATAATGCAATTTTTTGCTATGTTTTACTAAGCGAGTAATTTTTTTTTTAAAACCTACGAGCGACACAAATTAATTTAGCTTTGAAAAAATAAGCTAACATCCCCCCCCCTACCACACCCAGCTCTGGAGCCAGGGGTTGTAATATTTGAGTATTACAATCATATTAATACAGTGGTGGATTAAAAGAGGGGAAGGCGCCTCCTTGAATTTTTTTTAAAATACATATTTAAAAGTTTTATAAACAGTTTGAGTTGAAAATTATTAATATATAAATTTAATATCGTAGGGAAAACCTTTCAATTGAAAGCTCTAAGATAGAATATGTATAGTTCAATATTCATAAGAAGATCCTTTTATCAAATAAATTTAAACGAATCAGCCAGCATTAATATAATTTTATTATATTATTAGTGTTCTTTTATAGGTATTGACATACCCAGTAACAGTATATATTTTAATTTGTGAATCAATCAATGTATACCTACTTTGAATTTATAAAATTATAAAAGGTATCCTATTATATTAAATTTTAAGAACGTTTGAAAAAATACATACAATACCATTATATATTTCATATCTTGAAGAATGACAGTCAAAACTTATTATAAGCGTCTTTGTAAAAAAAATATTAAAATTAGGACATTACATTTAAGAGTATCGGGCTCTAAAATCAATGTTAATAAAATATTAACTATAAATTGATATGTTATTCACTTGACATTTTAACGAACTTAAATTGTTGATGTAATTTTACTTAGTAATCTAATTTTAAAAACAGGAATTATTGAGAATTAGTATTTTAAAATGTTTGCAAAATGATAATTGAAATTAGTTAATAATAACAGTAAATAGTAAAAAAAGGTAGAGTTTACAAATGGAGGATTCATTTATGGAATTCCTTTTCTCCTTATAATTGTAATGTAACTGATTTGCCCCTAAAGAATATGTGAGAGCATTGACAATAATATCGTCCCAATTTTATAAATGTATCTTATTTCATTTAAATTATATAGTATATTAAATGGCGCTTAAAGCACTTCTTCTTCTAAGAAGTCACGAGCCACTGGCAGTGACGTCAGAGTGTGTGACGCTAAGTGAGTCAATATGACAATTTAAGGTTTTTAAATAATAACTTCCTGTTCTGGAAAGTTCGAATAGAAATTTTAAAAGGTAATTTGAGGCAGTTTCCGGCTCTCAGACCTTCTATGGGTTTTTTCCTTGTATTTTAATTTTTTATAACATCTTCTAGAATGTTCTTTTCGAAGTGAGTTATATACTCGGCGTGGTGAAATAAATCGACAGTGGCTCACACAAGAGTGGCTCATTAGACTGGCTCCAGCTTTCAATACGTACGGTCGTGTATTCATTATCAGTCGCGTCTCGAAATTATTAACATGATCAGTTTTACGATCAAGACAATAGTGACATTAAAATAAAATCACATCTAACTTAATAATTGTGTATTATTTCAAGAGTTCAACAATTGGCGCTCAATCACAGGGCTATAATTACCAATTATATCATCAAGGTACCGAACCGCTTTAATTAGTGCTCGATCACGGGGCAATTATCAGCTAATTAAACAGAAACACATCAATTAGCGCCCCATCGCGGTGCATGATAAAACTATAATTCTACATAATGTTCCTGTGTAAGCAGCCAACATTTGACAAATAGTTTAGATATAGTTCTACATCATCATCATCGTGAAGTATTCCCTCACAGACATTTAGCGAGGAACAACCCCTTCCTCCCCGAACTCTGACTTGAGGATGATGTGGAACTACATCTAAACTATTTGTCAAATGTTGACTGCACACACAGGAACATTATAAGGAGAAAGGGAATTCAATAAATGAATCATCCAGTTGTAAACTCAACCTCTTTTAGTATATTATAGGACTATTACTATTATTAACTAATATCAACTATCATTTTGCAAACATTTTTAAATAATAATGCACATTAATTTCTGTTTCAATTAAATTAATAAGTAAACATACATCATCAGTTTAAGTTTATTAAAATATCAAGTGAATGATAACTCAGATCAAATTAGAATAATTTTAGTTTTAATTATTTTCTTACGATTGATTCGTGAGCCTGATATTCTTAAATGTAATGTCTTAGTTTTAATATATTTTTTTCAGAGGCTCTTATAATATATTTCATCATTCATCATATGAAATAGTTAATGATATTGTATGTATTTTCCAAACTTGTTTAATGTTTAATACAAATATGTTTAATATATTTTATATTTTTATAAATGCATAGTACATTGATTGACAAATTAATATTATCTCTCTTTACTAAACGTCAATATGTGTTTCAAGAAAATATGTTATATTAAAATAATGTATATTATTATGTATATTAATAAGTTTACATTTTTGTAAGAACTTGTCTTTATGAATTATATTTTTTGGGTGAATTTCTGTCTTAAATATCAAAGGTAAAACGGTAGCTCTGAGGCATCTTATAGGCCTATTATAATTTTAATTATGTATTATTTTTAGCACTATGTTACACTATCCGTTCGATATGTACGTATATGTACAGTGCACCCGCATTTGCTTGTAGAGAGAATATAAAATTATTTCTGATAAAACTACTCTCATTACACCTGACCGGGGGATTCGAACTCACCATCTCCCATCACCGACAGTTCAGTATATCATGAGACTGACAAATTAGACCATTCAACCACCGAAGATGGTGAAAATGTTATCAATTTTGACATAAAAACATAATATGTTTGTATTTTCAAAGGATTTTCCGCTTTTCTCCCACTCTTGCTGTTTCACTCCAATATGGAATATTTTACGCTCTGTGACTTACGCCTTATCTCCTCCCCGGTTTCTTCCTAGGCGCGAAGGCGGGGCTCCGTCACGCCATTCAATGGTCCGTGGTTGTGAGAAGAACTACTCATCTTGTTCAGAACAATCCCGAAGATGACAGCTAGGTTGGCGCATGATACCTGATAGCTCAGCCTCAATAGATTCCTTCCTTCACAAAATCTTTCTCTCGCTTACCGAAAAACTCCCGACGAGGAAACTTTTATTTTTTTCCTCCATTCTATTCCTATCTAATATTTTATTACCCCTCCTATTGTCTCAGCCTCGTGGAGGATAAAAGAGAGAAGAAATTTCTTTCTCGGTTCCTTTTCACGAGAAAGATGTTTACAGGAAATTAACAAAGAAACTAAAAATGTTGACAGAATAATGAGTTCGTGGACCAACTTTTATAGTTGGGTTTTATCCGGAGATTTCTATGGGTTTTATTTATGTATGATAGAAGATTTCTTACATTTTCGACGCTTAGCTGGTATTTCAAGGCAACCTAAATAGAAGTGGCGTGGCGTGGAATGTTGCCAAGGGAAGCAGAGCTAGTTTAAACTGTACCTGTGAATTTGTTCTTATCCCTCAGTAGAACACTCATCAGTCAAGAATCAACATTCCCAGGAATGTAGAGCAGAGTTTATGTATGATTGGTCAAATAGGGAAATAATGGGAGAGAACATATCACAGATACAGTTTTAACAACCTATTCTTACTTTGGCAACACACTATGCCACTTTTAAATTGTTTTATGCACCGCATCTTACTACCCTTATTGTCGGTCAATACACGCTAGCTAGGCCTTTCCTGGAATTAAACTCAGGACACCCGGCTCAATAACCAGACTCACTACTTAATGACTTGATGTGTTGGACACGTTTGAAACTCAAACACCAAATAACTTAAGAATACATAAGAAACTATTTTTTGGGGCGATTACTCCGGAATTTGCCATCGTCATGTGTTTGGTTCGAGCAACCCTTCAGCGTGAAGCGTCAAGATGAACGTTGGTCTGCGTATACTTTCTAGGCATTGTATTGTATTGTGTTCTTATTGGTTTGAGACACAACATTCCAGGTTTCCCCACTCAGCATCACACGTGAGTAAAGTTATTCACTCCTTTTCATCTCCCCATCCCCCTTCTTTTGGCTCGAATGTACGCGCAGAAGAGACCCCATGCGATGATGCTCTTTCACACACAAGTGCTACTTCTCCACTTTACTACGATACAGACAAAGCTCTCTCACTCTTCAAGCCAAACCTCTCTCTCTCTCTCTCTATGTTCTCTCAACAAAACAATCGCCAGCAGCATACCTATCGATTGTTTGACTAAGTATCGATTGTTAGCCCTCGTAGTCCTGGCACGGGCACAAGCAAGAAGAAAACGTTTAGTAGTGGTGCTCCACTACACGTCAGGACCGAGACAAAGGACTTCAAGTGGAGAGGTACACAACAGTCTCCCGCTGAAATTCTACTTTATATATTATTATATTAATATGATCGCACTCCCAAGAGCTGTGGAAACTGTAGGATGCTCTTTGTTATATAGTCGGACCATTGGTTGATGAACGATACAAGTCCAGATCATTTCTCTCTGGATTGAAGCAGTAAACGATACGATGGAGCTATTCATCAACCGTACAATTCGGTGGTTGAATGGTTCAAGGAGTCACTCTCGCAAAGAACTGAGCTGTTGATGATGGGGAGATTTGGGTTCGAATCCCGTGTCAGGTGAACTGAGGGTGGTTTTTTCTAAATGGTATTCCTTTTTTTCGCCGCACAAATTCCTCTAAAAATGTAACCTTCCTCATCCCTAACACATACCTGTAATTAGTATATATGCGTATAACTTTAACGTGGTGATTTAAATATCTATTATCCTTTTACATAGCTATTATTTACTAACAATGTCTCAGTGTTTTAAATGATTTAATTTCGGAGGATAAAATGAACCTGATGATTATTATTTTAGGTCAATTAACTCGAATTTCATTAAAGTGGAACTAAATCCAACCTGAGTTAATGTCCGTGTTTTTGAAGGTTTTTTTTTTCTAGCAAAGAATATTCTGGGCCAAAATAAATAAAATATTGCTCCCGTTTATATGTTTAGTGTCATTATATAAACACGTTAGTAACAACAGTTCTTCGTTAACAACGTTTCTTTTCAAATTCCACTATAACATATTCTTGACAAGTATTCAAGAACTGTTTCTATCGTCATGTGTTTAAAATTAAACTAAACGGATCTACAGGAGCAATATTTTATATATTTTGACCATAAAGGTTCGGCCAGATTGATAAGCGCGTGTGTGAGTGAGCGAGCAAGCGACTGGGTGGCCAGACTGGCGAGAGAGCGTGTGATTAGTAGATATCTATCGATAGTTGTCGACTCTTGGCTCAGTGAACTGAGGGTGGTTTTTTTACAAGTGATTTATTGTTGTGGTTTTCTCATCTTCTCTCCACGCTAATGGCGATTCTTATTTGTAAAGGCCTACTTTGATTTTAATATTGAAGTATTTTAACATATCAGTTTTACATATATATGTGTGTATGGTTTATGGTCTTACCAATTAAATTAGACCGTTAATAACAAATGTGCAAAACCTATCGATAGTAATAAACATGTAAAATTTAGAAGTTTTCCTAGCACTCAATGAACCAACGTACAATAATATTGCCTAGCGCCTGTAAACTAGACTGTACCGGCTCGAGCGCGCTCCACTCTGGCCACCTCTCATTACAACCAATGTGTTCTATTTTATATTCTAGTTGCTCGCCCCAGTCTGGCCACCTCTAATTACATTGTAAAGATTTCCACAGCTTACAAAGTTCTCGTGCCCCGCGTCGGCTGCCAATTGTAACATATTTCCTCTTCATGCCCCTCGTTGTGCGTCAATTGTAAAGATTACAATAAATATCTTCTTATTGTCGACGAGCCCCGCGTTGAATGCCAATTGTAACATATACAATAAATCTTCTTCTTGTCGTGCCATTTCTTATAAAACCTCCACGTTGAGCGCCATTTGTAAAGTATTATATATATATTCTCAGAGGTTATATAATTGGGTGATATTGTTGAATATTAAGACTTCCTCGTACTTTATATGTTAAGTTTTATTTGCACATTATTTTATCAACTACATAAGACTAGTAGTCAGTCTCAACCACCTAAGACGAGGATTCTATCTCAACTACCTAAGACGAGGAGTACATTTCAACTAACTCAGACGAGTAGAGAGTCTCAACTGGCGTCAGCAAGCCAAGCGTCTTACTGCCTTATTGATTGTGAACCCCGTAGAAAAAGATAATCTTGAATTTCTTTTCATCGACCAATAGGGAAATTATCTTTTAGCGCGAAACTAAATCTGGCTTGGCGTCTCTCTGCACCTGTTATTCTTTTACTACGTAATATTACCCGGAATTCAGACCATGCCCTTGACACGTGCAGCTAAATGAAATTAAAAAAAGAAACATGGCCGTTTCTTAGAAAAGATAAGTTTAAATCGAGTCAACTGAAAAAAGGAAATATGATCTCAAATGTTAATAAAGCCAGGAAAATCGATATCATTACAACATCCAATGTGTTCTATTTTATATTCTAGTCGCTCGCTCCAGTCTGGCCACCTCTCATTACAACCAAAGTGTTCTATTTTATATTATAGTCGCTCGCTCCAGTCTGGTCACCTCTCATTACAACCAAAGTGTTCTCTTTTATATTCTAGTTACTCGCTCGCTCCAGTCTGGCCACCTCTCATTAAAACCAATGTGTTCTATTTTATATTCTAGTCGCTCGCTCGCTCCAGTCTGGCCACCTCTCATTACAACCAAAGTGTTCTATTTTATATTCTAGTCGCTCGCTCCAGTCTGGTCACCTCTCATTACAACCAAAGTGTTCTATTTTATATTCTAGTCGCTCGCTCGCTCCAGTCTGGCCACCTCTCATTAAAACCAATGTGTTCTATTTTATATTCTAGTCGCTCGCTCGCTCCAGTCTGGCCACCTCTCATTACAACCAAAGTGTTCTATTTTATATTCTAGTCGCTCGCTCCAGTCTGGTCACCTCTCATTACAACCAAAGTGTTCTATTTTATATTCTAGTCGCTCGCTCCAGTCTGGCCACCTCTCATTACAACCAAAGTGTTCTATTTTATATTCTAGTCGCTCTCTCCAGTCTGGTCACCTCTCATTACAACCAAAGTGTTCTATTTTATATTCTAGTCGCTCGCTCGCTCCAGTCTGGCCACCTCTCATTAAAACCAATGTGTTCTATTTTATATTCTAGTCGCTCGCTCGCTCCAGTCTGGCCACCTCTCATTACAACCAAAGTGTTCTATTTTATATTCTAGTCGCTCGCTCCAGTCTGGTCACCTCTCATTACAACCAAAGTGTTCTATTTTATATTCTAGTCGCTCGCTCCAGTCTGGTCACCTCTCATTACAACCAAAGTGTTCTATTTTATATTCTAGTCGCTCGCTCCAGTCTGGCCACCTCTCATTACAACCAAAGTGTTCTATTTTATATTCTAGTCGGTCGCTCGCTCCAGTCTGGCCACCCCCTTAGAGTTTTTTCTTATGAAAACTGTGAAAATATGGGCCTTAACTAGCGCTCCGTTCAATCCCACCTTAAAGTCTGGTAGCTATCCAGGCACATTGTTCTCCCCAAACGGGCCTTAAATATGAACAGATAATATATTTTACTGAAACACTATCTACATCAACGTACAAAGAATGTTTGTGAAAAGACTATTATAGTCGTTTTGTTTAGCACCCCGTCTTACTACTCGTCCGAGTTATTCGCTCATGTACTAATGATAATGTATTTGGGATGAGGAAGGTTGAATTTATAATAAGTGTACCCGTATTTACGTGGAAGGAGAGTTGAAAACTGTTTAATATAAAACCAACTTTAGCACACCAGACCGGAATTCTAACCCCAATTTCCCAATTATAGGTAGTCCCAGCTATTGGGAGAATGACTCCTTAGACCATACGACCAGTGAATCAGCAAGTCCCATCATCAGTTACAATTAGTTGGGAGGTAAAATACGTTATAGAAAATCAAAGAGTTTAAAATTAAAAATTGATCCGGTTAAATGGCAATTAATTATTGATTTAACGTCCATAGACCGCCAATTTGTTGGCGTGTTCTAAATCATGTTCCTCAGAACTAGTCCGATGCCTACTTATATCTTCATGTCAGACTTGCGCGATTCTCACCCTAAACCGATCCCATCAATATAAAATCACAGCATCTTTCTTTGGAGCATTGGCAAAGCAGCAGGTAGGCTGTATATTACCTTTCACATGGCTGCGAGACTCTTTGTCTCCTGGAAACGTACTGTAATTATAAAAGGGAAAAAAAACAACCCTTGAATACAATATGAGTATCAGAGCTAACGTTTCTTACAGAAATGTCCGAAGAATGTGGAGCTCTATGAACCAACCCTTAGAATGGCAAGGGGGGTAGCCGCTATGATCCAATAGACCCTTACCTCAGTTGGAAGCGCAGTAACCACCGGAGGTAAAGAGTCAACTTCTCTACAGATTGGGTGAAGGATTTTCGTGGCTTCACGTTGGAAGTCACTTTTGGGACGTACGATCACAATTCATTCGGGGATTGTTCGTTATGGAAATTTTACACTGTATTATTATTTATTTATTATTATTATTATTATATATTATTATTATTATTATTATTATTATTATTATTATTATATAGCACCGCGTCTTACTACCCGTTCGGTTTATACGCTCTTACGCTAATGTGTAATGGTAGGGTGATTATGAGATGAAATGGAGGACCTACAGTTTAACGTGGAATCCGAACCATGGTGGAGGCCTGGCATTCCCCACATTCACAAGATTAACACTGTAACTTTAATGAAATATTTATTTATTTAATGTCACTACTGCACTGAACAATGTGATTACGCAATTCAATATCACCAGTGCTGCTATTTCACTTTCTAGGGAACTGTGATGACTACAATTTTATCGGGTCCCAGATTGACCCCCGATTATTCCTGGCGTGGAATATTCTCGGCCCCGATTAATATTCGATGATTTTAATGAAAAATATGTTTTCTCTTGACGGACGCTGGCCCGGGTCACTCGGCAACTACCAAGCGATTGACGACACTTGCGCTTGCCAACTGGTTTGTTTACAAAAACCTGGTTTCTAGAACATTCTATGAATAATGGGATTTAACTATCCTTCAGCCCTTCCACCTTGTCTTCGGAGAAGATTTCACCTGGGTGGCCTAAATAGAGAGACAGAAGTATGTTGCACAACGTTGACATTTACTGCTAAAGATGGTGTTAATTAAGTAAATTTTGAATATTATAATATTAGATCAGATTTGATTATCTCTATTAATAAAATAAAAATAATGTATAAAATATAAACATTACAAACGGAACAGAAGTAATTGACATTGAAAAGTGTTTTTTTATTAAGATGGGTTAGCCTGACATCCAGGGGCCTTAAAAATTACCATGCTCTTGTGGTTAAATTATTATTATTATTATTATTATTATTATTATATTATTATTATCATCATCGCTTCTTACTACCCGTTCGGGTTATACGCACTTACTCTAATGTGCGATAGTAGGGTGATTGTGAGATGAAATGGGAAGGACCTACAGTTTAACGTGGAATCCGAACCACGGTGGAGCCTGGCATTCCCCACATTCACAAGATGTCTTGTCAGAGGTGAAGGAAGGGTTGGTAATCAGATAAATCTTTGCCGGGACCGAGGATTGAACCCGGCCGCCAGCACAGAAGTCTGAACACCTTACCCCTAGACCACCAGGTCACCCTTGTGGTTAAAGTGTTCTACCACAAGTTATAGGAGATTTTAGTTCGATTCTTGATAGCGTTAACCGATATGATCTCAAGTTGGGATGGAAAGGAATGGCGTTAAGTTCAGTATTTTAAAAGTTTCTATGACAACAAATACTTCACTATACCAACATTCTCATAAAATGAAATTAATAAACCTCTCTCGTGTAAAGACTACATTCAAACAAGCAATCCAAGATTTGAACTAGAGTCAGGTAAACCAGTAGAATACACTGGAATTAACTAGTTATACTGATAGTTTTACTTGAAATAAAGACGTAAAAATTATGTTTGACAAGAACACAAATTATAAATGAAATAAAATTACTAATCAGCACCGAAGCTAAAATAAAAGTGAAACTATCGTTCTTTAGAGAAAAAATTAAATATTTCAGTAAATGAATTAATCAAATTACAACTGAAACATTTTGGTGAGTGGTTATGTAATAATATATGCTCCCCCTTACCCCCCGCCCCTACCTCCTCCGACCTAAAATATTTTCATAAGCCCTTAAATCATATTATTTACAACTAAATTATAGCACAGCGTTTTCCAAACGATGTGGCGCGAAGGATCTGTAGGTGTGCCGCAGGAGTTTAGGGGAATATATAAAAAGAAGCAAGAAAACAATTCACGACAAATATATCTCTTTTTAAATTCATGAACAATATTTTTTTTTTATATCACAATTATTAGAATTTTAGCTATTGAACTTTAAACACTGCTCGTTTTTTAGTTATAAAATCTTTACTTAGAAAATGGTTGATGTGACTTGACAAGAAAACTGATGATGTTACATGACAAGAAAACTGATGATGTTACTTGACAAGAAAACTGATGATGTTACTTGACAAGAAAACTGGTGATGTTACTTGACAAGAAAACTGGTGATGTTACTTGACAAGAAAACTGATGATGTTACTTGACAAGAAAACTGGTGATGTTACTTGACAAGAAAACTGATGATGTTACTTGACAAGAAAACTGGTGATGTTACTTGACAAGAAAACTGTTGATGTGTCTTGACAAGAAAACTGATGATGTTACTTGACAAGAAAACTGATGATGTTACTTGACAAGAAAACTGGTGATGTTACTTGACAAGAAAACTGATGATATTACTTGACAAGAAAACTGGTGATGTTACTTGACAAGAAAACTGATGATGTTACTTGACCATTTAGTGTCTTGTCAGGGCTGGGGCGAGGATTTCATGCGCCCTAGGCGAGACTTAAAATAATAATAATAATAATAATAATAATAATAATAATAATAATAAAATGGTGCCAAAGTACTGATCAAAAAAAAGGGTGATAAAGATAAATAAATAAGTGGTGGCCCCTCCTTCCCTTAATAAATGTGTACAAATATCTTGTTACTTCTCGTTCCTTTTCTCTTGATATTTTTGGAAGCTATTAACTAAATATCAAAAAGATTCGTCTACAAAGTAACCGTGAATGTCATAAAACCATAAAAGTAATAATTATATTGTCAGTCACTCTTTATTTTAAAATATATTGTTAATAGGACATATTATATCAATTATTTGGATGTTATTTATCTATTTAGAAATAATTATTAGCTTATTTAATTTAAAATATTATATTTAGTGAGTTGAAAGAAGGTTGCCCCCCCTCCCCCCGTGCATAAAGCAACGAGTACCTAGACTGCATTTTAAGATCAGACTCACGACTTGATATTCAAAAGTTGTACCTAACACACATTAATTGCGCCCCTAAAATCAAAACAGTGGGGGAGAGTTTGGAGTTAAAACTCCCCGAAACGTAATGATTGATTTTTAAAATGAATACATACATAGCTAATCACGCCGTTCTCTTACGGGATGTGGAAAAAACTGTGTATTTAGCTCAAAAAAACAACAATTATGCCTTTTAATATACAAACGAAATTAAGATACAGTTTATCGCGACTTATGCCCTTATTTCATTAGAGCAATTTGTAATAATGGCCTGGTGGCGCTGTGAGTTGACTGAGAGGGGGGGGATCATTTATAGAAGTTGGAGAGGAGGGGGTGACGCAAGTAGTGGAAGGGGTGTGTGGGGGAGGGGGAAGCCAAAATAATGAAAAGGAAGAAGTATATAACTTTTTTTTTTTTTTTTCCAGAAGGTTCCAAACGTTCTCCGTTTGAAGCTTCCCACCCTCCATCACTGTTTTTCTGCTTGGACGATTGTGGTTAAACGGATTTCAAACATTTGTTTTCAAAACTTAACAGACTTTCTTTTAGTTTCTCCTACCTACCCCTTCTCCCCCTCCTCAATCGTACCCCCTTTTCTTCTTTATCTTACTTCTTTTTCATTACTATTATAATTCATTCCATTTTCCTTGAATGCAACATGATAACTTGGAGTCTCGTTGTCTTCATTTCTTTGAATTAAATGATAATGTCGCTTGCTGAACAACATCCTCCCCTTAGTTTCCGAGCAAAACCGTGATATATATTTATCAGAAACTTTAGCAACTTCCTACAGGTTGTTCTTTAAATAACCTCACGTAGTCGGAAATTATAATAATATAACCCTCTTCGATGGTCGCATGATCTAAGCTGCAGTGGCTCACCGTCTTATTTGGGTAACGTAACCCTCTTGAGAATCTGACAAATACCATGAACACCCTCCCCATAAAAAAATACCCAAAAATACATTCACACAAAATGTTGCATACAATTTTCTTTATTACAGTGGAACTAGATCTCATTCAAATAGACATAATATAAAAACATTCCTTACGAAGAATTATGGTTTTCCCTTTCCCTACTTATGCTAAAATTAAAGCTAGGATGTGGGAACATTAGAAAAGGCCAGTTTTTTTTTTTCAGTTTATATAGCAAAACATTTTTCTGGCCTAATTTAGTAAAATATTTCTTGAGTAGCAACGTTTAGTTTAATTTCCTTCGCATGTTTATGTCAACAGTTGTTGAATATTTGTAAAGAATGTCCTGGAATTTATTGACAATATTTTTATTTATTTAAAAAGTTTGTCATCTAATGCCGCAATACTAATGACAGATATTCAACAACTGTTGATATCACCATGTGAATAAAATTAAATTAAACGTTGCTACTGAAGCAATATTTTACTTATTTTGGACAAAGAAATGTTTTGCTATAAAAACTCCAAAAACACTGGTCTTTCTTGCAACCCCTTCCACTCTACCTTGGACACTTCCTGAAGAAATATGAAATAAATCCATACGGTGCAACTAAAAAGTGAACTTTAATCATGTTGAAAACTAAAAATCAATTAGAAGTGTGCTGTTGATTTGTTTGAATAAGAAGTTGAGATTGTGTAGTAGGGTTGGCAGTTCAACGCGCATACTTCATCTGTGACATACAAGGCTATTTTTATTTTTGGTTTTGATGGCAACAAGTGCTAAAAACTTTGCCTCACAAAGATATGTAGTCACAAATGGAATCAGAGCTCCCATATCAAAAACAAATGCTTCCTTGACAAAGACATACGCATAGTTGTCAGAAAATTATATGACCTCAATAATGTCAAGGTATTGTAGGTAGGTTTTTAGTAACTCTTATCAACGGCAAACTATTCTAGACATCACAACATGGCAAATACTGCGATTGTATGTTATTCTTTTGCGTCTGGTTCACGGAACCCCTAATCCCATCTACGGACCACAGTTTAGGGCCCTCTGAACTTTAGGCGTCACTCTAACGTTATACTGAACTTTAGATAATTGGGGTTCAAATGCCGATCGGGTGGACTGGGGAAATCGGCTCATATTTCAAAATAATAGTTAATAAAGTCCAATTTCCAAAGGATCTTGCAGCCAGGAAAGCTATTAAATCTACTTTAATGTATCCATATGTCAAGTAATGTGATTTAAATCAGTCAGTGTTGTTAGATATTATCAATAGATATAAAATAATAAATAATAAAATGCTACTAAGTTGAACGCAAACAAATGTGTTTGTATTTTATAATAGGTTCTCTCTATTAAAATCATCGCAGATTACACACTAAGATTTATCAAAAGTTAATTAAACTATTTGGAGCAAACATGGCCAAACAACTACTTGTATTATAGTCTTACTGTTAAATAGTTGTTTATTACTTAAAACCTTTTGAAATGGAGGTAACAAAAGGCAGTATAGGGCTGTTAGGTCTGCATGACTCACTGGAACTAAAATAAAATGCAATACTAATAAGTTTTGCGCTGAACATGTTTTATTATAATAGCACCCGAGTTCAAGGAGGGGGGGGGGGGGAACTCATTGAAAGCCTACCTTAGACAAATGGTTGGGAGTAGGTTAAGGAGGGGGGGGGTACAATACAGTTTGTCATAGAGAGAACTCTTGTGGCAAGAGATGGAAACTGTCACTCCAGCAAACCTCTTATGTTATTGTTGTTGTTGTTGATGATGCCAAGAGTTTGGGGAGAGAAGAAAAGATCAGCTTCGAGCGAAAAGGGGTCGATTTGCTATTGTTGAAAGGTTATACAGGGGTACAAGGCGAGGTTGGGGGAGGGGGAGGGGCTCCTGGCAATCACTAAATTAAGTTTATAAAGACTCAAGTGGGCTTGTCATTTGACGGTGGAGTCTTTTCAACTGTCTGCAGGGATGACACAGCAACCATTGTTTGGCTCAGGAAGATGAGTTACACACTAGCATCTTGTGTCGAGGGGTAGAAACATTAGTCCATATGGTCGAGAGAAAAAGGGGGTGGGGCTGTAAGGGGGAACTTTAAGGGAAGATAGTCAGCTTCATTTTTAAATCCATCCCGCGTTGTTTCTTTTTATGTAAAAATAGGTTGATAAAGCGGTTACCGTTTTGTAAATATGACAGGACTCCATTATCTGGATTCACATAAAAATATTCTCCAAGGTTATCATCCGAAAGAGTTTTAATCTCAAGGAGAAGATCTCGTAATCGATCCATAAGTTGAAAGTAATATTTTAACAAGTGATTTTCGTTCACGCATACCAGGGCTTACTACCCGTTCTGGGCTGCCAGCACATTTAAGATGGGATAGGAGGAGACGTGAATTAAGGTCAGTATTTTCGCAGTTTTTATATTAAAAATCTTTTTTGAGAAAAATAAATATATGAATTCAAAAGTTGTTGTTGAACGTCTGTCATGAGTATCACGGCATTAGATGATAAACATTTTGACAGAAAACGAGTAAAACTCCCTGTCAACAGTCACCACATGTGTGACAGATACTCAAGAACCGCTGTTAGTATTTATCACCTTGTCTAGGAAATTAACCCAAACGTATCTACTGGAGAAATATTGTATTTATTTTGACCCAGAATGCTTGTTGTTATAAAAACTCTAAAAACACTTATAGTCACCTTGAAATGACCTTTCAAAAACTAAGAAATTAAGATGAGGAAGGTAGAATTTATAGGCTTATGTTGATTGCATTTGCGGGAAAGTAGAATGAGAGATATTAAAAAAAAACCACTTAAGTATACCTGTACTCCTGGATTATAGAACCCTGACCACCTCGTCGTCAGACCAGATGAGACTATCTCCTTAGTCTGTGGACCCAACGATACAGGTTACAACCATTCGAAAAGTTTAAATATATAATATAAAACAGTGATAATTTGTGTGTTCTGCAACTCTTGCTTTTGGAAGGTGTTCATTTCAATAGTTGTAAGCAAAATATAAATAGTTTTGATAATAAGGTGAGGAATGTATAAAAGTTCCATCCACAAGTTGTAAGTTTGTGTTCAAGCTCTACATAAGAACGTTTCATGCTCGGTGTATTTGAAGCTGTTTGGGTTGCATCTTAACTTGACGCTAGCACTATAACACTTAGACACCATTGTAGGAAATATAGATCGAGTAAAGAAAATGAGCAGCTGACCCTACAAGGCCTCTTGTTTACCTGCTGATATAACTTTCTCTCTTCCACTGAAAAGTATAAACACACTCGCCCTACTATTTGCGCTTGGACAGCATTGACTTGTATTTCAAAATTATATTTTTCTTGTTTCCTATTATAAATAGACAAATGCTTCCATGGAATTTTTTAAACTACATCCTTGCAGGAAGATTCTTAACGGCCATTTAATAAATAAACCAAATAACCTGAACTGTAGATGATTTTAAAGAAAATATGCTAGCAAAAAAAAACATTAAAAAAAATATGTTGCAAAAATGTAGGGCTATTTTAATAATAATATAATAATAATAATAATAATAATATATAATATAATATTGCACCGCGTCTTACTACCCGTTCGGGTTATACGCTTTAAATACTAATTACACTAATGGATTAGGAATTGGGAATGTTGAATTAGAGGAAGTGAACCCGCATTTTCGTGGAGGGAGAGTGGAAAACCATTTAGGAAAAACCACTTCCAGTTCACCCGACCGAGATTCGAAACTCGATCTCCCCGTCCTCAGCAGTCGAGCTCAACACGACAATCGCGTTAGCCAACTACGCCACAGAGGCGGGTTAGGCTATATTAGAATTATTTAAGAATTAATGGTTTTTGTTTTAACTTTATATATTTTAAACAAGTCGAAAGTAAAAAATAAGTAATGCATCGCGCGGTTACCACGTGCAACAACGCTTTTTTTGCTTATATCAAACAGAAAAAAAAATCTCATTTTAGTTCTTGCAACCCAGTTTTTAGTAAATAAAAAAATAATCTAATAAAAATTTAAAATTCAAACTTATAGGTGCACTTTTGTGCACAGGGGCTACTAATTTTAAAATTTCAACCCTCTGCGTGCGTAAGTATCAAGCAATACTCATGACAGACAGACAAACTTAATTTTATTATCCTAGGTAATACAAGTTTACTTTACTATCGACTATTGGTCTAGTAGTCCATTGTCTTTCTAGAAATAAACAAGTCTCCAGGAGCCAACAACCCTCTATCTAAGAAAAGTAGGCCAAAAGTTATTTTAAAAACTTGTTTTGATGGGTGCTTTGTCTTACGAAAAAATGGGGAAAACTAATTTACGTTTCTAGATAATTAAAGAGGTTGATAAAGAAAATGAGCTAGAAAATATAATCCACTAGAACCCAACCAAGCTATTCAAATTTGAGTGGAAATATAAATATATATATATATATATAAATCACTAAAACATTTATTTTGTCCCAAGCTTTGGCTGTACATGACGTCGATGACTTTGTCTTTGGTGACCTAAGAAACGAATTTCAATTTCAAATAATGAACAATTTTTTATTTTTTTTAACTCAGTATCTGAGCCCTAGTCGTCGCCTCCACTGCGAATGACACGGACGTTAAATTAAATTCTGGCAGCAGTAATCCTATTTTGAAAGTGAATTTGTAATCTGGTGAATGTACCAAAAGGAGGGTGTTATAAAAAGAAGAGGGGGTTGGTTAGGGTGAAGGGTCTAAAGGAAGGACAGACAAAGTCGTGGAAATCCATAGGCTGATATCGCGGCTGTTATAAAGAGATGAGATTAAGTGTTCTGATTTTGACACCATTCTTTTTTTTTTCTTCCCACTTTAGATACCTTTTCATTGAATCTATTCCACAAAATGTTAACCAACGCGTTTTTCAATGGGTAAAGAAGGTGATTTCATGGAAATATAAGCCGAGTAAGTTTACCGCGACAGTGGTCTAGCTAAAGATTAGCTCTCTTTCGTGGTTATTCACTGCGTCTTACCACCCGTATAGACTATCAGCATATTTACACCAACGGTAGTATAAGGAGGTGACACGTATCGAAAGTAGAGTTTTACCTTGACTGATTCACATGACCAATCTTAACTGCAACATAGTATAATCAAGCAGTACATCTTAACTTGACTGATTACACTATGATCATATTTAATTAAACATAGTGAATCAGCGTAACAGTCTAACTTGACTGATTACACTATGACCATATCTTATAAATTGCACATATTGAATCATGAAAGTTAACCTTACTATCGATGGGTACAAACAGACATAAACACATACATAGTCTACGCATATACATAGCTTAAACACATATATACATATATATAATAATATATACATGCATGTATGCATACATACATATATACATACATACATACATACATATCTACATACATACATACATACATACATACATACATACATACATACATACATACATACATACATACATAATAATACAGTAATGTATAAATGTATACATATAATAGAGAAATAAAAGTCACACATATTCCTTGATTTTCTAAAAAAAAACACTTAAAAAAATATAGTTATTGATAATATAGGCTACATAAAAAGGGATAGTTCTAGATCACATGACGACTTACACCTATGAATATGTGAAAGTAGATCTATAGTAATGTTTTTAGCTGCAATTAAGGTAGAATATCCATTCAAGCAGGCAAGACAGATATATAGATGGTATGTCTACAACTTTTTTAAGCTGAGGACATTTATTAAGTATACTACATTTTATCCAAGAATATCTAGATCGATTCCACACTAACCCAATATTTTCTCTAAGGCGCATACATCGTAAACACATAGTAAGAATATCACACGTATTATCACATATTTGTTTAATCTGATCTTACCTTTCTTGCCCACTTAGACATCTGTAAGAGTGTGAGGGAGAAACGTCAGTAAAAAGAGAGACAGAAACAAGAGGGGGGTAAGGGAGCGTAGAAATGGGGGAGTGGAAGGGGTTTAGCATTTGTGTGGTGAGACGGGGAATTGTTCCAACACGTGACCTCCAGATTGCTATAACAATGCCGGGTTAGAAAGGGGTGATGATTGAAGTAGGGCGAGGGGGTTTGGGGGGGAGGGCAATTCTTTGGTTTTTAACCTTCTAAAGCCATTCAATAGTCCGCACGCCGAGTTTAGCTGAGGGGCTCAATACTGTAAAATATCTACCCCCTCTTAGCTCCATCCAACAACCCCCTTCACATATTTAAAAAAAACTCTCTTTACCCCCACGAAGATATTATACAGAACATATCATCCACTAGTTCACATTTTGATAAAAAAAATGTTTCTCGCTTAAATTTTTTTTTCAACCACTGCCTAGAAAGTTTTCTCTCCCCCTTCAACGGGAGGATTTTTTTTTTACCCTTTCACCTCCCCCATCCCCTTGCCATCACCCACCTAACCCCTCAATCCTATCTTTCTATAATCCCTCTCCTCTCCACGACGTATACAACTCCACAAAGCATTTTGGTTCGAATTTAGTTTATATATGTTGAGGTTTTTTTTTTTTTACTATTCCTCTCTCCCTTGTTGTTGTCGGGGGAGGAAAAGAATCGATATGTTCTGTGTAGGGATGGTTTGTAAGAGACGCGAGGCCACTCGAGGCTGAAGATTAACAGTGCTGGATGTGACACGACGCTCCGAGGTCCGTCGCGTCGCGACGCTTCTGGGTTCTGTTGTTGCTTGCAGAGCGTCTTCTTTCCTTTCCTGAGTGGTGTGATCCCACTCCTAATTTATTTCTCTTTCTCTAACTATCTCTCTAAATCTTTCTTTTTTTCCTCTCACTAGCTCTCTCTTTTAATTCATCTCCTTATTTGTTTCTCTTCTCTCCCTATCGTCTCTCTTTTTATTCTCTAACGTTCTTAATCTCTCTTTCTCACTCTCTCTGTATTTTTTATTTCCTCCATTTCACTTTCTCTTATTCTTTCTCTCGATATAGTGGCTATAATAAAGCGAAGAATGTGTTCCTAAAATCCGCCACGTGGTTGTTAAAACCACCTGCTCCTAAGTAGAGTAGGCGACAAGTCTGGACTCACGGATAGTGTGGCGGACTAAGGTCTTATCTTGTTCACACATCATCATCTCACACTTTAGGCCTGCCCTTTCATCACGCAACCCCCCTGCCAAGGTTAGCGACGTCTTGTCCTCGATTAATTCAGGGCAGAGCACACACACCATTTTAGTTGTAATAAAATATATACCTTAACTTAGAATCGAACTAAAAAGTACTTATCAGTAACTATGGTAGTAACATGATAGTACAGTTACCAAAGTTTCTAAAACTATGTTCGTGTATTGATGCTATCTGCAGATGTCACTTTTTGATAGATATTATCAATACCTATAAAATAACCTTATTCGGTAGCCGCAAGGCCTAAGATGCTATTCTCACAGCAGACTAGACGTCAATCGCAGTGAGATCATGGTTCGAATCTCTGCCGGGTGTACTTAGCTGTGTTTTTTTCCCAAAATGGTTTTCCACTCTTCCTCCATGCAAATGTGGATACACTTTCTATAAATAAAGCCTTGCTGATCCCTGATACCATTTGTGTAATTAGTACATAAGCGTTTAACCCGAATGGGTAGCAAGACACAGTGCTAAGGAAAAAACTATAAAATAACAATAATATAATAAAATATTATCAATATTGACTCCAAACAAATGGTATGTAAGAAAAACCTTTTATAAAAGGTTTTTCTTACCATAATCGTGCAAATGCCTTGACTATAGAATATATTTTTTTAGCAATCGACATTAATGGATTATTAGTTGCTATTTTTAATATAATAATTTTTCTTAAAATTGGCTAAAATTAGAGAGAACATTCCTTACGAAACCCTAAAATCAAATGTGATTTTACTGTCAATAATGAGTATTGAAATATTTTAATATGTGTTTCTAATCGCTTGGAAGATACCGGAATGTAACTTTAGAAAGGGCGGGTGTGTGGGAAGGTGCTGTTGTAATGTTACCAAAATATTATCAATTTAAAAATAATTTTGTTTAAGGCGAGATGGAATTGAACACGAACCAAGCAGAGTATTTTTGCATTTTTATTGACAAAATAAAGTTCGGTCAAAATAAATAAATAATTTCTTCAGTATGTATATTTAGTTTAGTTTTTTCTTCACATAGTGACCTCAACAGTCCTTGAATATCTGACTTACGAGCTTAGCAGCATTTGATGAGACAATTATTTAAACGAAAATAAATAGCTATCATCAGATTTCAAAAACTTTTTTGACATTATGATTTATAGATAATCAAATTGAACATATCCATCGAAAAAAATATTTTACTTGTAGAATTTTTTTATAAAAACTGTAAAAATACTTGCCTTAACTCGCGTTCCCTTCTACACCAACTTAAGACTCTAAATTATTTTTTTTAAGAAATGTGTATATCTTTACATAAACATGTTTTAACCGTATATTTGGTTGTCATGGATAAGTAATATACTCTGAGTCTAGAGAAAAACTCCACAGAGTCAGCTCACAGTAGAGCTATAGCAACCGAGCAGCTGCCATCTGTTGGAGAAGATAGTGCCAACCTCCGTGAATAGAGGGTGTCATGTGGTCAGAACATTCTTAACCTCAACAATTAAAAATTTTGTGAGAGATTGGCATAAAAAATTAACCCCCTTTCCCTCCACCCTAAAGTTTTCTTTAAGAGTAACAGCCATTCAGCCATAATATTTTTATGGTAGCGTATTTCTGGTTACGTAAGATGAAAATTACTCTTAAGATTAAAAATATATATTTAGGAAGACTTTAATTCCCTTAAATTCACTTCCATCTTAATGGAAGATAGAATACTATATCCATTAGGCCTATTGTTTTAGTAGAATATTAATAATAATATTAGCACCGCGTCTTACTACCCGTTTCGGGTTATACGCTTTAAGTACTAATTACGCTAATGGATTAGGAATTGGGAAGGTTTAATTAGAGGAAGTGAACCCGCATTTGCGTGGAGGGAGAGTGTAAAACCATTTAGGAAACCCCCCCAGTTCACCCGACCGGATTCGAACCTCGATCTCCCCATCCTCAGCAGTCACATCTTGTGAATGTGGGGAATGCCAGGTCTCCACCGTGGTTCGGATTCCACGTTAAACTGTAGGTCCTCCATTTCATCTCACAATCACCCTACCATTACACATTAGCGTAAGTGCGTATAACACGAACGGGTAGTAAGACGCGGTATAATAATAATAATAATAATAACTCAGCAGTCAAGCTCACCACGACTAGCGCGTTAGCCAACTACGCCACCGAGGCGGGTTAGTAGAATATTAACATTTGCATCTAAAACATTCCATCATAAAAATTCCAACATAGTTTTCTTAACTATCGTCTCGATATTTACTAATGTATGATAGAATAAACCTGTATGTAAGTAATAATTGTACCAACCGAAATTATTGAACTAGAGACCTCCTTGACTTATGATCGACCTCTTTGACCTTAGACTCATGGTGAAGTGGAGTTGTAAAAAATAGGGGCTTCCATTAAAACACAATTTTCCAGCTAATCTCCAGTTTTTCTTCTGTTGGCTCAAATGTACAATCATTATTTGTTACATCTCCATTGAAACCATGATTTGTGTATAGTTTTATATCAATAAATAAAATTAAAAGTAATAACAGTTTGATTCTTACATGATTGATATGGTGCAACAAATATAATATAGAGAACTGGGAAATGAGTCATTTTAAAGTTCTCATCGTGGTGTGAAAGGGGACATATACTTTTCGATTAAGGTGATTGGCCCTTTTCATTTGGCATGGAAATGCAAAGCCACGGGAACAAACGGTTATCTTCAAGAATTTTAATTGTTTTGCAATTTTATTTTCAGAAACGGTTTGTTCAAGAATAGAAGCATGTTGAGTAAGTTAATACTTTTATATATATATATATATATATATATATAATACTAATTTTAACAATAATCAAATATCGATAAAATTGACATTTTTCAATAGAAAACTGCCGGCTTCATAACAAAAAAATAAGAAAATTTAACAATTAATAAACATCGATACATTATCTTGTAATGGGTGTTGAAAATATTAACATAAGCATTTCACTAGTTTTCGAGAAAACTGATATTTCCAAACGTATGATTTTTTTTCCGTAAGACCTGACCGGTAGCGAGCGCCATCCACGCGTTTTCGTGATCCATCTATTCTTGTTGGTGCGGAAGGATACTTTGGTCGGTTGTGAAGCCACGCCACGAATTTCAACCTCCCACTCACCATCCCACAAAATAGATCTTAAGCTTGCACTTAACAGGGCCAAGGGCCTTAAAATTAAACACTGAAAGCTCAAAATCTTCCATAATTGATCATCTTTGAAGAATAAGCCTTTAACTAGAACGTCTAGAGAGGCCTCATATTATAGAACTTTACCCAATAAAAAGATGTGAATATATTTTATCACGATAATCTGCAGCCAACGCCGCAAGATACACTAGGCCTATATACACAATATACAGTACGCTAGTTGGTGAATGTATATACACAATTACAGTACGCTAGTTGGTGATGTTATACACAATGTACAGTACGCTAGTTGGGAATGATATACACTATGCTCAGGGTTTTGAACCTCATGTATTGAGGTAAAGTATACTCAGAACATGTTCATGGTCAACAACTGAAGTCAACAGATTGTTCTTGAGCTATAAAATCCGTAGCACAACTTCTTTTGGAGGGAAAATAAATTCCGTCAGGTTGGTCCCTTGTCGATTGTGGCTTGTAAAATAACCCTGGAAGGTACGTGAAAATACCTTTCTGGACAAATTGTTAGGCTCTTTCGTGGTCGCTCATATACACAGTATGTAAAACAACGGGGAACCACCACATTTCCTGAACTTTCCTAATACATGGAATTTCTACCAGATGGTGCAGGCAGCACTAACCAGCTGAAGGTCTAAGTACATTCCCGGCTCCAGATGGATCGAGATCACATCAAACAAACCTTCGGGTTATTGACTTAAGAAGAATAAAGGGTGAGCAATATTGTAATAAGGTAATTAAGTTTGCTAAACAAAAAGCTCTTGAGCTGTATAGTTGCACATGAATGATAAAATCTTAAATTGTTGCTTGTATTTACTCCAAACTGGTACAGTACAAGATAAAAGGTGGTCTCAGGATATCGGGTACTGGGCACGGCCACTAGTTGTTAGTGATTACCAGGTCCCGTAAGTCGATGACAACTAAATCTTTTTTTCTATGAAGTCAATCGCAATGGTAACTTGTATGTAAACAATTTTATCACACCCTGGTATTGAAAACATTAATTTTACTCTATATATTTTTTAATATTTGAAGGATTTTACAGTTTATACCATTTTGTGACTTTTTTTTCCCCCTTGTTTTTACTCTTATCGTGTATTTTCTATCGTTTTTAGAATTATAGCACACAAATCGTAACACACAACGGGTAATTTTATAATGCACAAATTCATTGTTTTCATTTACTTGGAGCATTCCTTTCATCGTGTAACTATTGAATGACTATGTTCAGACATGAAACAATGAAGAGGACATGTCACCCGGTGACATCCATACTTCAAGTATGCTCCAATAACATCCACGGATGTAGAGCGCAGCTTCTTAAGGTACTACCTCTTGGCCGATAATCGCACACCTGAGAAGCTAAAGATTACCTTTGTTGTGTCTTGCAATGCAGAGTTAGGTAAATCTAAAACACAACTCTCTCTCTCTCTCTCATGCACACACATGTTCTGCCTGTTTTATTATTTTTAATTAGTATAGTGGTCATACAATTTATTTATTTCTTCGTTTGCAGGATTCCCCAGCCATTGTCGTAAACAGACCATAAGATCAATTGTATTTTAAATGTGTCATTTGATTTTTTTTTAAAGAGCCTCTTTTGTATTTTTGAGGGTATAAAACCAGAGTTTTTAAGTGCATCTTTCTTGTTTTTAAGAGCATTTTTCAGTGTGTAACCTGAATGGGTAGTAAGATGTGGTGCTAAAAGAAAAGATCATTATACACAATTGTTAGTGGATTCTTGGGTTTTTAAGGGCACCAACTTCCGGACCCTGGTGTTTAATTAAATATTAAAATTATCTCTTAGAATATCAAACATTTAACACTTTTCACAGGAATTTAATTATTCATTTGAGATATATAAACTGCCCTTTCTGAACCGACTGATTGTATCAGACCACAAATCTAAAATATACACAACAGCTAAGCCCCCAGCCATTATCTCATTTCTGTGAAACGTGAAACCTCTGCAATCTCACAGCTGATAGCTTTTTCAGTCAAGCTGGTAATCGAACTTAGGTTCCTTAAATCAATTTCACAATGATCAAGTTTTCAGTCAAGCTGGTAATCGAACTTAGGTTCCTTAAATCAATCTCACAATGATAAAGTTTTCAGTCAAGCTGGTAATCGAACTTAGGTTTCTTAACTCAATCAACTCAATCTCACGATGATAAAGTTTTCAGTCAAGCTGGCAATCGAACTTAGGTTCCTTAAATCAATCTCACAATGATAAAGTTTTCAGTCAAGCTGGTAATCGAACTTAGGTTTCTTAAATCAATCTCACAATGATAAAGTTTTCAGTCAAACTGGTAATTGAACTTAGGTTCCTTAACTCAATCTCACAATGATAAAGTTTTCAGTCAAACTGGTAATTGAACTTAGGTTCCTTAACTCAATCAACTCAATCTCACGATGATAAAGTTTTCAGTCAAGCTGGCAATCGAACTTAGGTTCCTTAAATCAATCTCACAATGATAAAGTTTTCAGTCAAGCTGGTAATCGAACCTGTCCTCAATAGGCAGACATGCTACCAGCTACCCAGTGATGGATCTGACTCTATAACGTTTCACATCTCTATGGACTTGTGTTTCCCCCCTCTCCCTAATCACCGGCGAGTTAATGCTTGTGACTTGAAGCAGATTTGTATTTCCCTGACGCCGTTAAAGCCCTCCCTCCCCCAAACTATCACCTATCCCGGTTCTGTATCCCAAATAATCCCTCGGTGAAGCGCTTGTATTCAGTTCACCAATACCGGTGACGCCATTTTTTTCAATTGTTTCCGTAACGGAACAAAAGGAACCCAATATGTCGAGTCAAACCATCAAAACAACAAAAACACAGGGCTTTTATTTCATCCCATTCTTTCATCCAAAATTTTTTTTATATTAATATTATTTTTACCCCCCGACTCTTTGTCTGTTACATCCCCCCCCCCTTCCCGTAGTTCATGAGACCGGGCATTGTGCACTAAATGTAATATGGTGGTTTTATGTTTTAAAAAATCCAAGTTAATAGAATGTTTGTTATTACATGACCTGGAAACTATAATGGTCGTGTTTTCTCCGTGCTCAATGTGATAGTGTACAATGGAAGATTTAGAGTACAAAGTGGGTTTACCTCTCTGTTCAATGCGCATGAGCAGACGTAATGAGCTCAGCTAAATAACACAGTTTTTAATAATACCCCCCAAACAAGATAAAGCCCGCTAGTATTGTATTATTCCTAGATTTGACAAATAAAATGTTTTAATAAACAAAGAATTGGCATCATTTAATTGGTTTTCAATACCTAAGTTATTTGTATTTTAGGAATGGATTGATGGATTAAACAGCCAGGCTATTATATTGGTTAAGTACGGCTCTAGCTACATTTAAATATCATATTATTTGAATTGAAAATTGAAACCTGGGTGTGGAGATCGAACTCCAGACCCTTGGCTTAGTACAATAATGGTCTAACCCCTGAGATATCTAAGAGTTATCCCGTGCCCAGGGTCATTCTTCACTCATATCTTAAGGCATATTCTGTGATGGACGTGTGGAAATCATCGGGTACATTAGCGATTGATTAAGATCGTGAGCTAACGCAGACTATGCCTTAAAAATTCGTAAAGAATGACCCTGGGCTCGATCCCCGTTTCCAAGTGTCATGATATATACCTAAATGTTGAGTGTCAGAAGTCAGCTGTTAGCTGTCAGTCAACACCAAAGAAGCCACAGGGCTAGTGTAACTAACTACCCGTGTTCCGGGTGAGTTTTGTTTCATATCAAGTAGCCAATGTTAAAAATACATGTTAATATTCCATGTCAAACAAATTGTATGTGCGATGGTCATTTTTCCTACAGAAAATAGACAAACAGTTGTTAAATATTATAAGTGATAACAAAAAATATAGAAATATTACTATTACTAATTAGTCAGTATTCCCATAGCTTCTAGAGCTTTGGACTAGATGAAAAGTTGTGTTACATAGACGCCATTTTCTTTCGAGATAAATGTCTATGAACGTTTCAAAGTCCATCCAATGAAAATCTGATAAACATAATCTGAGAAAAGACTCCAAATTAGTGTTATCTAGCCCTCATCTTGAAACAAAATGGTGGACATATATTTATGTTAACAGGACGTCCGAGTTTTGTTCATGTGAAATTTCAGATCAATCAGTTTAGTGGGGTTTTTTTTTTCTTGAAAAAGTAAGAGATGGCAACTCACACAGTACAGTGAATATCACCTCTGAAGAAACTGTAAGATCTTAAGAAGAAAAGCTCTTTTTCTCGGTTAATTGTTGCCAAATATACTCGCTTTCAGTCATGTAGGAAGATGGTGTGCGAGAGTGGAAGACTGTGCTAATGGCTAACTCAACAAACCAGTGGTGTTAATTTTGTCTTTCAGGTGACCTGGTGGTCTAGGGGTAAGGTGTCAGACTTCTGTGCTGGCAGCCGGGGTTCAATCCTCGGTCCCGGTACAGATTTATCTGATTACCAAACCCTTCCTTCACCTCTGACAAGACATCTTGTGAATGTGGGGAATGCCAGGCCTCCACCGTGGTTCGGATTCCACGTTAAACTGAAGGTCCTCCATTTCATCTCACAATCACCCTGCCATTACACATTAGCGTAAGTGCGTATAACCCGAATGGGTAGTAAGACGCGGTGCTAATAATAATAATAATAATAATAATAATAATAATAATAATAATAATAATTTTATCTTATATCTAAGGGAATATTGGCACACTCAAACAAGAGGATGACAATGTTGTTTCCCAATAGTAGCCATACAGTTCCTTCAGAGATGACATCCAGTGTAGTAGGATAACAATTGCCTTAAAGTTCTACATGAATTGCTATTAAGGGTGTATAGGCCTAAATGAAAATAAAGTACTGTACGTTTATAAGATGGCCGTTCCATTTACTACCCATACCCGCCTCGGTGGCGTAGTTGGCTAACACACTTGTCGTGTTGAGCTCGACTGCTGAGGACGGGGAGATCAAGGTTCAAATCTCGGTGGGGTGAACTGGGGGGAGGTTTTCCTAAATGGTTTTCCACTCTCCCTCCACGCAAATGCGGGTTCACTTCCTCTAATTCAACCTTCCCAATTCCTAATCCATTAGCGAAATTAGTATTTAAAGTGTATAACCCAAACGGATAGTAAGACGCGGTGCTAAATATTATTATTTTATTTACTACCATAGATGCATTTCATTTTGATTCGCATGTTGATGTTCATGTGTTTGTCCTGCTGTGATTGGTTCTCCGTAGGATGCGTGACGATAGTCCTGTTACCAAAGGGTCGTGATGTGATGTCGTTACCATAAGTTTGTCTCCAAGTCGCTCTTGTGTTGAAATAATACTGTATTCAAATATGAATGACATATCCGCCCCTAACACATCCCCGTACCAACCAATATAGATAATTGATTTAAAACACTTTCAATTGCAGGGACAGTTAGCTCCTAGATTTTAAGACGAAATGGAAGTGAAAGAAAGTTGAGGTTAGTATTTTTACAGTTTTTAAAACAATTTATTTATATAAAATAACTAAAATATAGCCTCAATAGATACGTTCGGTTTAATTTTATACATGTGTTGATATCAATAGTTCTTTGATATCGGTCGTGGTAATAATAGGATTACTCACTTCAGTGGCCCAATGGTCTAAGGCGTCACTCTCAGGTTAGAATGTCCTGATGATGTCGGGGAGACCGGGGTTCAAATAAGTTACTGGTCTGGTCTACTAAGGATGGCTTTTCCTAAATGGTTTCTCACTCTCCTTCCACGCAAATTTGGGTAGATCACTTTTAAGTTTCTCCTTCCTCATCCCCATCTCATTAGAGTGAATATCTTATATGCGTATAACCTAAACAGGTCCATAAAAATAACTAGTAGGATAAGTAGGCCTTTGAACTGACAGGCCCGATTTTTGAACTAGAAGGAAAATTCCTGAGTCAAATGCCTAAACATGTTCCTGACAGGTACTAAACAACTGTTGATATCACCGTGTGTATACAACTAAACAACTGTTGATATCACCGTGTGTGTACAACTAAACAACTGTTGATATCCCGTGTGTATACAACTAAAACAACTGTTGATATCACCGTGTGTGTACAACTAAACAACTGTTGATATCACCGTGTGTATACAATTAAACAACTGTTGATATCACCGTGTGTATACAACTAAACAACTGTTGATATCACCGTGTGTGTACAACTAAACAACTGTTGATATCACCGTGTGTATACAATTAAACAACTGTTGATATCACCGTGTGTATACAACTAAACAACTGTTGATATCACCGTGTGTATACAACTAAACAACTGTTGATATCACCGTGTGTGTACAACTAAACAACTGTTGATATCACCGTGTGTATACAACTAAACAACTGTTGATATCACCGTGTGTGTACAACTAAACAACTGTTGATATCACCATGTGTATACAACTAAACAACTGTTGATATCACCGTGTGTATACAACTAAACAACTGTTGATATCACCGTGTGTATACAACTAAACAACTGTTGATATCACCGTGTGTATACAACTAAACAACTGTTGATATCACCGTGTGTATACAACTAAACAACTGTTGATATCACCGTGTGTATACAATTAAACTAAACGCATCTAGAGGAGTAAACATTGGCCGACCAAGTGTTTTGTTATTTTAAAAAAACTGTAAAATTCCGAACCCTAACTCATCCTCTCTTCTCATACGCCGACATTTATTCTTGTTTGAACAGGACTCGGGGGTTTGTGAGGCACAATGTTATCGAAACTGGTCATGATTTGATGCAACGTCGCTGATACTATTTACGAATCAAACTGATGGATGGATGCAGCGTACATATTTAGTGAGGCATATTTTAATAACCGGCCCGGCTCTTGTTGAGAGAGGTTTAATCTGCCATCGTGGACTGGTTGTGTGCATGTCCTTCTTCTCTTTACACCACTTGCGTCAGACATTGGGAGGAACAGTGTGCTATGTCTCACTGTCATTTGGACTAACTAACGTAAGGACACGAGCAATTCTGAACAAATCGTCGAGACTCTATTTGTAGAGATTGGAAAAATTATTAAACTAATCTTTAATTTCCTTACGAATAAAGCTATAGATTCAACATTCCTGGGGTAAAGTACTGGCCTCAGAACCCGGCGCTCGTGGGTTCAAACCCAGCTGGGGCTAACATATTTTTCTTGAGCGATAAAAATCCGTAGCACAACTTCCTTCGGAGAAGAAGTAAAGCCGTCGGTCCGATGTCGATTGTGACATGTAAGCGAACTTTGGAAAGGGGTATGTGAAAATACCTTTCCCGTAAAAATTGGTAGGGGCTTTCACTTTCGCTCATAGAAATTCTCGAGTTTTGATATAATTAATTGGTTCAGAATGTGCACGTTAAATACCTCAAATAAATAAATAATTAAATAACATCCAAACATATGTTTAAGGTTTTGTGTTTCAATAATGTAAAAACGTTTAAAAGAAAGATTTTTATTAATGTCTGCTATGAAAGTTTTTACTACCATAAGTGACAGCTACTTAACATAGGAGCCCTATAGATTATATGATTTGGCGTATGGATACATGAAGGTAGACATGTAAAATTTCCCATTTGTCAAATAAGGCTATTCGTAATGTAATTGAAGGGTTAGTTTTCTCAAGGGACTCTCCCTGGGTCTCTTAAGTGAAGAGAAAAACGAGCCATCACTGAGCTAACTTTCTGTTGTAATCAAAATGTTTTATTCTAATAACTCAGAGAAATTGGTAGTTTTTGTAACGCGTCATTTGTATTTAATATCCCGCAAATTCACATGTGATTAAATCTATTAAAAAGTCAGCTCCTAGATACAGTTGTTATCTTCTGACAAAATTGTGGGTGAAATTATTTTCACTCAAAAACATAACAATAATAATCATATAAATTTAAATATAACATAACCATTAGTCATCAATATAGGGCTAATCTTAATTTACTCTATACAGGGTGAGCTTTCATGTGTTGGAAGCTACGGATCTATTCCCATCCTTAATCTGATGTCAGTATGGTATTTAAAATTATTAGCTCTGACACCTCACACTGAGCGTCTGGCCCTCACAATGAACAACTAGTCCTCACACTGAACTTATGACCCTAACAATTAACTCCCGTCCTTTACACTAAACATCTAGCTCTCAAACAGAGCTTCTGGCCCTCACAATGAGCTTACATCCTTCTCACATTGAGATTCAAGCCCTCAAACCAAGCTTCTAGCCCTCACAATGAGCTTATGGCCCTCACACAGAAAATATAGCCCTTACACTAAAAGCCCTCGCACTGAAAATCTAGCCCTCACACTGCACATCGAGCCCTTACACTGAAATCACTCACACTGAAAATGTAGCCCTCACACTGAAAATCTAGCCCTCACACTTCACATCGAGCCCTTACACTGAAATCACTCACACTGAAAATGTAGCCCTCACACTTCACATCGAGCCCTTACACTGAAATCACTCACACTGAAAATGTAGCCCTCACACTGAAAATCTAGCCCTCACACTTCACATCGAGCCCTTACACTGAAATCACTCACACTGAAAATGTAGCCCTCACACTGAAAATCTAGCCCTCACACTTCACATCGAGCCCTTACACTGAAATCACTCACACTGAAAATCTAGCCCTCACACTTCACATCGAGCCCTTACACTGAAATCACTCACACTGAAAATGTAGCCCTCACACTTCACATCGAGCCCTTACACTGAAATCACTCACACTGAAAATGTAGCCCTCACACTGAAAATCTAGCCCTCACACTTCACATCGAGCCCTTACACTGAAATCACTCACACTGAAAATGTAGCCCTCACACTGAAAATCTAGCCCTCACACTTCACATCGAGCCCTTACACTGAAATCACTCACACTGAAAATGTAGCCCTTACACTGAAATCACTCACACTGAAAATGTAGCCCTTACAGTGAACTTCTAGCCCTCAAACTGAACATTTAGCCCTCACACTGAATACCTACATTGATTTATGTGTAGTATTGGCCTACCCATATATTTGATGTATAGTTCCTCTAAACTGGGAAATAAATAAATCTAGAGTCGGTTTTGTGTTAAATAAAAAGGTACTTTACAAAATAAAACATACATACAAAATTATGCTGTTCCCTTACGGGGTAGCCAATAAACTGTGCATATAGCTCAGAAAACAACTCCATCCTTACTAACCTTCTCCACACTTCCCGAACCTCGCATAATCCCTTCGCTTCAGCAACATTCATACACCGAGTCATACCAGCTCTTCTATTCTTTAAACTCTTAATGTTTCTCTTTTACCTATATTCCTCTACCACATTTAGCCACGTCTTACAAGGCCTACCCCTTGCTTTTGATCTACACACTCTACCTTCATATATTTGCTTAGTTACTTGATCCACACTCATTCTCCCAACATAAGACACTTCTTTCACATTTTCCTATTGGATTCCTTTTCAAACCTCACTCCTTCATTACTGACTCTGTCCATATGAGTTTTCCACATACATTTATTAGATATCTCATTCCCTTGCTCTTGTGTTTATTCTGAAAAACCCACGCTTCGCATCAATAAAACAATGTTGACATCAACACACTTTTACATATTGCTATCTTTGCCTCTTTCGATACGACTTCATTATTTGCAATAGTTCACATACAACCAACTACTCTGCGAGATGCATCCACCCACCTATAAATCTCACCATCCAAATTCCATTTTTTACCGAACATTCTACCCAAAGACACAAAATCACTCACTTGTTCTAAGAGTTGTCCATTCATACTAAGCTGACCACCATTTCCTGATCTGTTCTTATCTAAAACTTTCATCTTAGTTTTGAAGACATTTATACCAAGATCCATTCTGTTTGTCGCCACATTCAAACGGTTTAATGCATTCTGCAAGTCACTTTCCTTCTCAGCCATTAATACGGCATTACCTGCAGATAGCAGCACATTGTATAATTGTACACCAACCACGTCCTCACAAGAATCTCTCATACACTCATCCATGAACACATTAAACAACCATGGAAACATAACACAGCCTTGTCCAACACTCTGTTCCATATCAAACAATATTATATGTAGGCCTATTATGTTTAAAGTGCACAAAAAAATTAAACTGTACAGTAAATTTATTTAAGATTATTATTCATCTATTTTATATTCTTTACATATTTACTTTCTTAATCTATATCTTTATCTACGCATATTTATAAAACAAGAATGTGCCTATATTCTAGGGGTGGGTGAAGATAACTTTAATGCGAAGCTAAGTCGAAGTGGAGCTTGAAACCTGTGAAGAAAAATCAAGTCAAAGACAAATTGTTTTATAACACTAATTTTTTTATATTATCCATCAAGTGTATCTTGGTAAAGATAAAAGGTTTAAATGGCAAAATAAAACACACTGTATTGTCTTATTCTGACATATTTGAATAATTTAACTCTGCTTGTTAGACTATAAGTGTCATTTAATATTTAGTGTTTATTGAAATACTGTTTAGAAGCTGTTATAAAAATTACTATATGTTAAAATATGTCTTATTTTGTGAGATATCTCAAATATTATTATAATATTTTCAAGTTTTCTTTTTACTTCGAAAGTTTCAAAGATGCAAAGCTTATTGTGGATGTCGAAGTTGAAGCGAAGGTGACTTAGCCTTCGACTTCGGCTTCAAAATATCGAAGATCCACATGCCTCTACTATATTCTATTTAATAATTTTTTTTATAAAATCCCAATCTACTTTGTGTCGAATTTTACTGAATTCTTGAGCCATTTTAATAAATCGGAAATATATATCAGTATTCTATTTAGAACTAATATTATCCTATATTAAGGCAGATACGTCTCTTTTCCACTAACTGACTTAAGAATAAACTCAATAATTGGTAATTTGTAGGCTTGTCGGCCATTATACAGACAGTACAACTTGATGAGACATGGATCTAAACCAACCCGTTCTCTTCCCTGTACAGTAGAGAGATAATATTTACATGAAGGTTTTTATTAAATATCATTGAATGGGTTCTAGTTTAGATATCATAGTCTGATGAATGAGACCTCCTTGTTTGTGCATACAGCCCGCTCGTCTCACTGGATCTGAATGAGACAACCTGTGTAGAGTAGGACCACAATACATTCATCGGACCTTTGAGATATTCACTCTGACAATCCACTCGTCCATATGCATTCATCATAAAAAAAAAAAAAAAAAGAGAACGACAATCTTGTGTTAAAGAATATTCCTTAGATTCAAATAAAATTATAATCAAATCAAAAGAAGTTTATAATGTTTGAGGGTCAGGGCCCTTTATGATATTTCGTTATGACAAGAGCAGAAATAAATTCAAGCTTTTTTTTATATATGTCAATATTCCATAAACAATTACACCGGAAATGTTGTTTGTAAAAATACTAACTGTATATAAGTGAAGTGTATTCTTGATTACTTTTCAAAGTGTCTATAAATCAAGGAAAGCTTATAAACAATAGCAAAGAAAGAATTTAAAGATACAGTTCAGTTTTCACAGAATAGACCACTGAGAAGATACAAACATATTTATTTACAGACAAAATTCATAACATTTTAGTATATTATTATTTAGTGGCGCATCGTGGAGTGCTTCCAGGGTAAGCAGAATTAGTTTAAACTGTATCTGTGATATGCCCTCTGCTCATTGGTCAGGTATCAACATTCCCATGTGTGGTATGTAGAGCAGAGTCCATGTATGATTGGTCAAATAAAGACTGGATGAGAGAGGACATAATTACCACAGTCACAGTTTTATATCATGCTCTTCTTACCCTGTCAACACTCCACGACACTACACTGTGCTTTATTCCCTCAGCGATTTGTATTTAAAGAACAGGATAAGAGGAAACTTTACACGGGAATAAGTCAACATTATCAAACAGATCTACGTGTGTGATGTCGGTGTGACTGAATTTCTGTGACGTTAATGCACGGTTACGAAAGTAACATATATTATTATTATTATTATTAGCATCGCGTCTTACTACCCGTTCGGGTTATACACACTTACCTAATGTGTAATGGTAGGGTGATTGTGAGATGAAATGAAGGACCTACAGTTTAACGTGGAAACCGAACCACGGTGGAGACCTGGCATTCCTCACATTCAAAAGATGACTTGTCAGAGGTGAAGGAAGGGTTTGGTAATCAGATAAATCTTTGCCAGGACCGAGGATTGAACCCCGGCCGCCAGCATAGAAGTCTGACACCTTACCCCTAGACCACCAGGTCACCTAGTAAATATAATAATTATCCTCTGTCACTTTGGTACTGACATTACTTTAACTTTGACAAATATATTAACTTATGTCTAAGGTATTTATTTCATCACTACTTTGGGTATCGAATATGCAAAAAATTAATTTAATCCTATCAATAAAGGTCTCAAAGTCTAATGGGCTAATAGATCATGTTTGATGAAGAAAGAGATTTGATGAATTAATATTGTTCCTAATAACAATAAATATTCAAATAAAATTGAAAGAAAATAAATGGTAAGACAGAATTGCACTTTCTCAGTGTAGTATAGCTACGTAGATAGTAATTTCAAAAATAGATTTTTAGTAAACTACCCTTAAATAATGTTTTACATCTAAAAACAAACACATCATCTTGTAATCAGAATAAACATTATTTTTAATTATATCAATTTTAAACCAAGTTGCTCAAATATATTTAACAAAATTCAAATTTTCAAAATTTATTATTTGTTAACTACCCAAAATTATGTGTTATTTGAAAAAATAAAAAGTATTCTTATTTATCATGAGAAACTATTCATATATTGAATCCAATCTACAGGGTAAATTTAAAAAATATTCAAATTGTCTATATTGGGTCGAGTAAATTATTCTTAAATTAATTTTCTTAAGATAAATAAAGATACACTATTATTTATCTTGTAAAATATTTCCTTGATACCAATTTTTAAGCAAAGCGTTAGAGATTCTTTTTTAAATCAAATTTTACAAAAATTAATCATTTGTTAATTATTACGGTATGCTTTTTTTTTAGGAAAACAAATCAATATAACTATTTAAAATGCAAGCAACTTAACAATTACCCATTTGGAACCCAATCGCTAGTCATTTTTTTTAACACGTACACATGTGTCATGTTGTAAAACAATCCCGAGATATATATTTTAAACAAAATCACTATAACCATTTTCAAAATAATTTAAATTTTCAAAAATCACTCATAAATAAACAACCCTTCATCGAATTTTTACCCAAAAACTAATGATACAGTGCTGTTGGTCATATCGGACAAACCTTAGGTATGCATTTTAATAAAAATTGCTAGAGCTACTGCTGAAAAATTTTGAATTCAAAAAAATTACTCATCAATAAATTACCCTTAATTTAAAGGCTAGGGTTAAAATCAAAAAATTTCCCAGAGTTATATCCTTATAAAATCAAACAGACAGACAGACAGACAAAGGGATGGACAGAATTGTAAAATCCACTTTCTTGGGTTCGTGTTCACATAAAACATAAATATTCACTATCATCTTGTAATAATTAAAACGCTAGCCTGATAAGAAATGTCTTTACGCCATCGCAAGGGTGATATTATTGCAATAATTAATGGTATTATTTTAGAAATTAAAAGTTCTGGTATTTTTTTTATAGTCTTTTATTTTTATTTTAAATGAATGAACTATGTACTTTTAGCTAGATATCACACGCATTTTATATTTGATAAAAGCCCGACTATTGCGTTAAATGAATCTTAGCTATACGTGTTCTTGTCGAGAAGGAAGGATCACCAGCAGTGAGGAGATGTGCGCATTTCAAGGGGTATATCAAGCGACATTTCCTTCTCGAAGCTTCCTTAAAGAAAAGGGGTGAGGTCATCCAGGTGCGTCTCTTTCCACGGAAAGTGCGTTGTCTTTTTAAATAGAGACGTAGAAGGATTTCACCACACCTTACAACTCGACAGTTCTACACAAATAAATCTTACTACCCGTTCGAATATTAAATATTGTAATTTTGAATATAGATTTGAATAATAACATATTGATATGAATAATTTCATATCATTACAATCTAGAGAGATCAACTTTTTACCCGATCACACTACTTTCTCTTGATCTGAGAAAGTATACACAAGTTTGGAGTTGCATTAACAACTGCGAAGCCACCTAATTACCTATTTAACTATTTCAATTCCTACAATAATATTTGCTAATAATAAAGCAATAATTACAGTTGTTTCTCTAAAATATATTTTATACTGGTCAAAAGAGTAAAGGGATTATATTATACAGGTCAAATGAGTCAAATTTAGTGATTATTTATGTCAAATTGGTAAATATGTATGTATTATTTGGGTCAAATAGGGAAAGGGTATTTTCTTACTTGGGCCAAATGGGACAAGGTGGTTGTTTGATCTTGTTCATATCATTAAAGGTAACTGTCCTCTCCAAGTTAAATGGGGCAAGGTAGCTCTCCTCTAGAGATAAAATTCTTCCATAGACAAAATGGGACCAGATGATCATCCTTATCAGGTTTAGTGAGTAAAAGAAACTGTCCTCTCACTAGCTTCAGTGGCTGAATGATCTAAGACGTCAGTCCCTTGTAAAGGCCACAAAACATAGCTGGTTGCAACGCTGCAAGACGATCGTGTAATTGACCTAAATGATCAGTGCTTCTTTCAGAAAGCTGGCATCGTGAATATCAAACGAGTTTGATATTTTCTGATCGGACGAATGCTTTTTGAGCGGTGTAATCGGTTTTCTGCGCTTCCAAATTCTTGAGTGTTGTACCGCGCATGCGCAAGCCTGGTCGAGGTAAAGGTATCAGTGGATAACCATTTTCTGACCAGTTTTCTTCGTGTTTTGATGATATTCACAGGTGTGTGTTTATATTTCTTAGTGTGTTATATTGTATTTGCGTCCATTATGACAGACATAAGACGCTACAGCAAAGAGTTTTTGACAAAATTGATTGAATTGTACCAAACAATGCCATGTTTGTGGAAAGATAAAGGTGATGAATACTTTGATCGTTTGAGTAAAAATAAGGCCTTGGAGGAACTGATAGTAAAATTTCAAGGTTGACAAAGACACAACCAGAGGATCAGTAACTAATAAAATGAGCTCATTACGAACCTCATGGAGGAAAGAACTATAAAATACCTCCTCCTCCTCCACTGAGCTGCAAGATGATCATTCGTCAGAAAGCAGTGTGTGTGCAATAGTGCAATAGAGTACCCGTCATTTGGCCTAAAAGTCATTTTGCCTAAAAGTCATTTGGCCTAAAAGTCATTTGGCCTAAAGTCATTTGGCCTAAAGTTTAGGCCAAATGATTTTAGGCCAAATGACTTTAGGCTAACTGACTTTAGGCCAAATGACTTTTAGGCCAAATGACTTTTAGGCCAAATGAATTTTAGGCCAACTGACTTTAGGCCTACTGCCGCGTCTCCACCCCAGGTTGGTCAGCTCTCGGCGCTGCTAAACGGTGTCAGAAAGCAGCACTGCACCTGCTACTTGAAATGAGGCCTTTAGACTGACCTGTTGATAACAAGAAGATCGGAATTCGAATCCCGGTCGGGTACACTAGTGTGGTCTTTCCTACACGGTTTCCCGCTTTTCTTCCACGCAAATCCTGGTAGATTGTCTCTAATAATAATAATAATAGCACCGCGTCTTACTACCCGTTCGGGTTGTACGCTTTAAGTACTAATTACGTTAATGGCTTTAGGAATTGGGAAGGTTGAATTAGAGGAAGTGAACCCGCATTTGCGTGAAAGGAGAGTGTAAAACCATTTAGGAAAAACCACCCCCAGTTCACCCGACCGAGATTCTAACCTCGATCTCCCCGTCCTCAGCAGTCGAGCTCAACACGACTAGCGCGTTAGCCAACTACGCCACCGAGGCGGGTTAGATTGTCTCTAAAATGCTTCCTTAATCATCTCCAACCTACTAGAGCAATTATAGTTTACACACGTATAACCTGAACATATTGGCAACTAAGTGATCAAATCTGTCCTCTCTAGATCAAATAGAGCAGGTGGGAGTCTTCTCTAGATTAAATGTAGCAGGACAACTGTTCTATAAGGGTCAAATGGAGCAGGGTGACTGTCCTCTTCAGAGCACATTCCAGAGTAAAGGGAGTTCCCTGAGCCGCGACACGCTGGTTGCCTTCCACAAACACTGCCCCTCTTGTTGAGAGCTCAGAGTAACAACAGCACAACCGACTGCTCATCCGCACTGGTGGCCACGTGGACAGAGGCGGCGGTCTCTTCTGTTCTGATCTGTAGGTGACGGTGAGGGTGTTTTTTAAACCAATGCTTAAAATTTCTCCTTGATCCACGTAAATTTTGATTCATTTATGATGTTTACTTTTCATATTGAATTAAACTAGTTTTGATAGTCAGTTCTCGCACTAAACAGTACTAATAAAACTAATAGTGACCCATTTCATGGGCCGAATGATCCAAGGCTCCATTATAGCAATATACTACCAACTGCGGGGAGATCGGGGTTCAAATCCCGGTCGAATGTGGTTAGTGTGGTCTTTTAGATAGTTTTTCACTCTCCATGTAACTGTCGGTACACTTCCTCTAAATTAAACCTAGCCTCAATACTAACACATTAGCGTATCTAGTAGACCTACATATCCGTATAACCCGATTGAGTAGTGAGATGCGATGACTAAACCAAATACAGTGTCGCCTGGTCGGGGGAGCGGAATTGTATCCACTCGGAATGGTATCCATTCCGATAGTTTTGTAATAAACTGCTTTTGTGAAAATCCTGAATTGTATCCACTGGAATTATATCCCCCAAAACTGGAATTGTATCCCCTCGGAATGGTATCCATTCCGATAGGTTAGGTTAGGTTAGGTTAATTCCAGTGGATACAATTCAGGATTTTCACAAAAGCAGTTTATTACAAAACTATCGGAATGGATACCATTCCGAGGGGATACAATTCCAGTTTTGGGGGATATAATTCCAGTGGATACAATTCAGGATTTTCACAAAAGCAGTTTATTACAAAACTGTCGGAATGGATACCATTCCGAGCGGATACAATTCAGTCCCCTCGCCTGGCCGATCAATGTGACTTAGGGCCAGATTCACAGTTAGACTTAGTACTCCTCAAGTGCAGCTCAAAGCCAAATACAGTGTCGCCTGGCCAATCAATGTGACTGAGGGCCAGATTCACAGTTAGACTTGGTACTCCTCAAGTGCAGCTCAAAGCCAAATACAGTGTCGCCTGGTCGGTCAATGTGACTTAGGGCCAGATTCACAGTTAGACTTAGTACTCCTCAAGTGCAGCTCAAAGCCAAATACAGTGTCGCCTGGCCAATCAATGTGACTGAGGGCCAGATTCACAGTTAGACTTGGTACTCCTCAAGTGCAGCTCAAAGCCAAATACAGTGTCGCCTGGTCGGTCAATGTGACTTAGGGCCAGATTCACAGTTAGACTTAGTACTCCTCAAGTGCAGCTCAAAGCCAAATACAGTGTCGCCTGGCCAATCAATGTGACTGAGGGCCAGATTCACAGTTAGACTTAGTACTCCTCAAGTGCAGCTCAAAGCCAAATACAGTGTCGCCTGGCCAATCAATGTGACTGAGGGCCAGATTCACAGTTAGACTTGGTACTCCTCAAGTGCAGCTCAAAGCCAAATACAGTGTCGCCTGGCCAATCAATGTGATGAGGGCCAGATTCACAGTTAGACTTGGTACTCCTCAAGTGCAGCTCAAAGCCAAATACAGTGTCGCCTGGTCGGTCAATGTGACTTAGGGCCAGATTCACAGTTAGACTTAGTACTCCTCAAGTGCAGCTCAAAGCCAAATACAGTGTCGCCTGGCAATCAATGTGACTGAGGGCCAGATTCACAGTTTTGACTTGGTACTCCTCAAGTGCAGCTCAAAGCCAAATACAGTGTCGCCTGGTCGGTCAATGTGACTTAGGGCCAGATTCACAGTTAGACTTAGTACTCCTCAAGTGCAGCTCAAAGCCAAATACAGTGTCGCCTGGTCGGTCAATGTGACTTAGGGCCAGATTCACAGTTAGACTTAGTACTCCTCAAGTGCAGCTCAAAGCAAATACAGTGTCGCCTGGTCGGTCAATGTGACTTAGGGCCAGATTCACAGTTAGACTTAGTACTCCTCAAGTGCAGCTCAAAGCCAAATACAGTGTCGCCTGGTCGGTCAATGTGACTTAGGGCCAGATTCACAGTTAGACTTAGTACTCCTCAAGTGCAGCTCAAAGCCAAATACAGTGTCGCCTGGTCGGTCAATGTGACTTAGGGCCAGATTCACAGTTAGACTTAGTACTCCTCAAGTGCAGCTCAAAGCCAAATACAGTGTCGCCTGGCCAATCAATGTGACTGAGGGCCAGATTCACAGTTAGACTTGGTACTCCTCAAGTGCAGCTCAAAGCCAAATACAGTGTCGCCTGGTCGGTCAATGTGACTTAGGGCCAGATTCACAGTTAGACTTAGTACTCCTCAAGTGCAGCTCAAAGCCAAATACAGTGTCGCCTGGTCGGTCAATGTGACTTAGGGCCAGATTCACAGTTAGACTTAGTACTCCTCAAGTGCAGCTCAAAGCCAAATACAGTGTCGCCTGGTCGGTCAATGTGACTTAGGGCCAGATTCACAGTTAGACTTAGTACTCCTCAAGTGCAGCTCAAAGCCAAATACAGTGTCGCCTGGTCGGTCAATGTGACTTAGGGCCAGATTCACAGTTAGACTTAGTACTCCTCAAGTGCAGCTCAAAGCCAAATGGATCAATTTCGTGCATAAATCCGGTTCATTCTATCCTGGTTTAGGAGGCGTACTCAGTCTAACTATGAAAGTGGTCCATTCTATTCTGGTCTAGGTAGGTGTCGTCTTGTGTTTGGTACCGAGCCGCACTATGTTTGACAATGAATCTGGCCCTTACTCCCTTCTACCCTTGACTATACCCTGCCCGACTAATGGCCGAGTCAACAGACCTACCTCTCGCGGATACAACCAGTCGGGAGGGCTACTCGACAAGGCTTGATGAAACTCTCTCGCTCTTTGACAGAAACTGCTTGGCGGCGTCTGTTGCCAACTTGTCTGTCTAAGGAATAAATTACCTTTCCGTTGCGTCATTTTCTGGGACTCTTTCGGGCCAGCGGCTCTTGTGGGGAGATTGAGCCAACCACTTCAAGTCTTTACACCGCCCACCATCATCACTGTTAACCCTCTTCCTTGTACAGTGCTAGTGGGCAGTGACTCATTCACAGAGAACACAATCACTGTTAACCCTCTTCCTTGTACAGTGCTAGCGGGCAGTGACTCATTCACAGAGAACACAATCCCTGTTAACCCTCTTCCTTGTACAGTGTTAGCGGGCAGTGACTCATTCACAAGAACACAATCCCTGTTAACCCTCTTCCTTGTACAGTGTTAGCGGGCAGTGACTCATTCACAGAGAACACAATCACTGTTAACCCTCTTCCTTGTACAGTGCTAGCGGGCAGTGACTCATTCACAGAGAACACAATCCCTGTTAACCCTCTTCCTTGTACAGTGCTAGTGGGCAGTGACTCATTCACAGAGAACACAATCACTGTTAACCCTCTTCCTTGTACAGTGTTAGTGGGCAGTGACTCATTCACAGAGAACACAATCACTGTTAACCCTCTTCCTTGTACAGTGCTAGCGGGCAGTGACTCATTCACAGAGAACACAATCACTGTTAACCCTCTTCCTTGTACAGTGTTAGCGGGCAGTGACTCATTCACAGAGAACACAATCCCTGTTAACCCTCTTCCTTGTACAGTGTTAGCGGGCAGTGACTCATTCACAGAGAACACAATCACTGTTAACCCTCTTCCTTGTACAGTGCTAGTGGGCAGTGACTCATTCACAGAGAACACAATCACTGTTAACCCTCTTCCTTGTACAGTGCTAGTGGGCAGTGACTCATTCACAGAGAACACAATCACTGTTAACCCTCTTCCTTGTACAGTGCTAGTGGGCAGTGACTCATTCACAGAGGACACAATCACTGTTAACCCTCTTCCTTGTACAGTGTTAGTGGGCAGTGACTCATTCACAGAGGACACAATCACTGTTAACCCTCTTCCTTGTACAGTGCTAGCGGGCAGTGACTCATTCACAGAGAACACAATCACTGTTCATCCTCTTCCTTGTACAGTGTTAGTGGGCAGTGACTCATTCACAGAGAACACAATCACTGTTAACCCTCTTCCTTGTACAGTGCTAGCGGGCAGTGACTCATTCACAGAGAACACAATCACTGTTAACCCTCTTCCTTGTACAGTGCTAGTGGGCAGTGACTCATTCACAGAGAACACAATCACTGTTCATCCTCTTCCTTGTACAGTGTTAGTGGGCAGTGACTCATTCACAGAGGACACAATCACTGTTAACCCTCTTCCTTGTACAGTGCTAGCGGGCAGTGACTCATTCACAGAGAACACAATCACTGTTAACCCTCTTCCTTGTACAGTGCTAGTGGGCAGTGACTCATTCACAGAGAACACAATCACTGTTAACCCTCTTCCTTGTACAGTGCTAGTGGGCAGTGACTCATTCACAGAGGACACAATCACTGTTAACCCTCTTCCTTGTACAGTGTTAGTGGGCAGTGACTCATTCACAGAGGACACAATCACTGTTAACCCTCTTCCTTGTACAGTGCTAGCGGGCAGTGACTCATTCACAGAGAACACAATCACTGTTCATCCTCTTCCTTGTACAGTGTTAGTGGGCAGTGACTCATTCACAGAGAACACAATCACTGTTAACCCTCTTCCTTGTACAGTGCTAGCGGGCAGTGACTCATTCACAGAGAACACAATCACTGTTCATCCTCTTCCTTGTACAGTGTTAGTGGGCAGTGACTCATTCACAGAGGACACAATCACTGTTAACCCTCTTCCTTGTACAGTGCTAGCGGGCAGTGACTCATTCACAGAGAACACAATCACTGTTCATCCTCTTCCTTGTACAGTGCTAGCGGGCAGTGACTCATTCACAGAGAACACAATCACTGTTCATCCTCTTCCTTGTACAGTGTTAGTGGGCAGTGACTCATTCACAGAGAACACAATCACTGTTAATCCTCTTCCTTGTACAGTGCTAGTGGGCAGTGACTCATTCACAGAGAACACAATCATTATGTCCCCTCGAACTCAAACAAGTTGGTTTTAGACTGCTGGTGACAGGGAGATCAGGATTTGAATCTTGGTCGGGTGTACGGAGGGTGGTTTTTCCAAAATTGTTTCCCCCTTTCCTTGCACGCAACCTCTAAATCCAACCTTTCCCATCCTTAACTCACTAGCGTAATTTTTACATATGCGTATAGCCTGAACAGGTAGTAAAACTCGGTTCTAAAAACAATTTTGTTTTAAAATTCTGTCTGTGTGGGCCTGGGACACAGACAAGTAAGAAACAGACTTTCAACCTTACGGGGGTTCTGCTGCGCTCCTTCTGCTAGCTTGAGTCCTTCAACACTGGGCTTCGCTAGTGTCACTGCTGGGTAATGATAGGACTAGCCACAGCGATCCTAGTGTTGAAGGACTCAAGCTGCCAACAGGAGCGAAACTATTTTAACCTGGAAGTTGAGTGTCTGGGTATATTATTTATCTGTGACCAGGAGCTACAGCCCAAACTGTTTGATAAATTTCGATCAAATTTGATTTGATTTTGATTTTTTACTGACAAAAGTTGTGAACCGATTTCAATTGACCAGGGCTAATATTTTTGTCTTTTTAAGCGTTATCACGGATTATTTTTTGTTTTTCGAAAAAAAAATTGTTCACAACTTAAAAGTGAAAATACCAGTTTTCAGCACTTTTATACATTTTTTAACGTAAAAGCTACAAGCCGGTTTAGTCCAAAGTATATACATTCAATTTCTACGATTTTTCTCCTAATTATCACGTTGAGAAAGTGGATGGTTAATTTATTTGAAGAAAAAACTATCTTACTTAAACTACATCCCCGTGAACACCGATTCTAGTATTTAAGAATTCAAGACATATTCAAAACTACAAAAATATTACTAGCACTGCGTCTTACTACCCGTTCGGTTTGTACTCACGCTAATGTGTAATGGTAGGGTGATTGTGAGATGAAATGGAGGACCTACAGTTTAACATGGGATCCGAACCACGGTGGAGGCCTGGCATTCCCCACATTCACAAGTTGTGATTAATCCACGTCTTGTCAGAGGTGAAGGAAGGGTTTGGTAATCAGATATATCTGTGCCGGGACCAAGGATTGAACCCCAAACCCCCAGCATTTAAGTTTACCCCTAGAACACCAGGTCACATTAAAGAAAGTAATTTAGTTAATTTATACCCGCCTCGGTGGCGTAGTTGGCTAACGCGCTAGTCGTGTTGAGCTCGACTGCTGAGGACGGGGAGACCGAGGTTCGAATCTCGGTCGGGTGAACTGGGGGTGGTTTTTCCTAAATGGTTTTCCACTCTTCCTCCACGCAAATGCGGGTTCACTTCCTCTAATTCAACCTTCCCAATTCCTAATCCATTAGAGTAATTAGTACTTAAAAGCGTACAACCCGAACGGGTAGTAAGACGCGGTATTAAGTATTATTATTATTAGTTAATTTATGTTGAGGCTTCCACACACACAATAAATATCTCCTATGGCTCCAGCGGTTCTGAGCAGAAAACTTTTGTTTGGAAAGCGGTAAAAAAAAGTACGGGGGGAGGAGGGGGGGACTCCGCATTATGCAGATATGTTTGTTCGTGGAAACTTACATGGTGAGGAAATGTCCGAGACAGGGCAAATAGAATGTTCTGTCCAACACACATTCACATAGAGACAGAGCCAATTATTGTACTAGGACTCGACACAACTTGAATCAATAGCAAATAGCTTGCTGATTGTTCTGCAGTCTCTCCCGTACATGGCGGGTAAATAAACACCGACACGCAAAGGAACGTCACGTAGATTAAGGTGTGACGGATGGTAGCGCGAGTGAGATAGAATAGTCGAGCAGAAACTCCGAAATCCCCGGAAACCTAGTGTGGTTTTACAACGTTCCTGGTTGGAGCTGTCCGACAGTAGGAGAACAAACAGGGGAGGAGGAAAATACAAATGATAACACGATGTGGCATCATTCTATTGACAAAGATCCATCTAATCTTCTATAACAGTTACCTTTTGTTTAGCAGCCATTTATCTTTTAATGATCAAGGGAAAATGTGGATTTTTGCACTTTCCAGATAAGATAATTTCAACTTTTGTGTACAATTCTATATATTAATTATAAATATAATAAATAATTATATGTATATTGTGACGTCATAAAAGGCAAGGTTGAGGGAAAGGGGAGCTTAAGAAAAAGGAGGATTCAAATATTGTATGGCTTGAAGGAAAGAAGAACATTCTGGAAACTGAAGCAAGAGGCAGAGGACAGGGTGCATAGGTGGTCGAAGTTTACTGACAAAAGGAATGGACCTGTCGTAAGACAGAACACTTTATAATATTAATAACCTGTATATGGTCTTAAAGAATAGTTTTATTTTATCCAGTAGACTAAACAATAAACTCATGTTCTATTATAAAGGTTTTGATTTACTGTGTGATAAAAATCTGTAGCACAATTTTCTTCGAATGGGAATTAAATTTATGCATGAAAAATATCCCTGAAAGTCGGAATATTAGCTGCATTTCAGTAAAATTTGAAGGCAGTTTCTAGACCATTGAAAATTGGTTCAGAAGGCAACGGGAAACCAAAAAGTGACAGCCCTAGATCACATGACTTGGCGTATGAATACGTGAAAGTAAATCTAGTAGCTTTTCTAGCTGTCATATAATGTTCTATCTATGAAAATTGTATTGTACCTAAAGTATTATTTTTAATACTTATAAACTAATTCTTTAAGAGGGTACAATTTTTTTTAATAGCACTTTCAAAAGGTGGGTAGTGGGGACTGGGGGAGTCTCGAACCCAGGATACGCCACTGAAAGTTACGAGTGCCATAAGTCTTTATGAAACCACCTTAACTCACCTTTAGAAACTTCAAAAGAAAGACAAAGTAAATGATGATGAGTTGACATTTTTTTAAATGTTCCCTCCACGTTGAATCAATACATCCTCTTTTTTATATAAACTTGCTTTTAAAATAATACTATACTTTTAGTCTTTACGTTTAGGAGTGGGAAAGGGGTGGGGGGGAGGGCAGGGGTTTAAGGTGCTGATCTTTTTTTCTACATCAAAAAAAAAATGTAAGACAAATAAAAACTGAATTGTTTCTTTTTTCTTTCAGTGTCGGGTTTGAGGTTAGGTTACTGACTGAAGCGGCAGCCATCTTGTTGAGTAAACACTTGTCTCGCGGGATATAGATTACACATAACGTGCTAGGAGGAGTAAAAAAGAAACGTTCTGTGTGCGTGTCCGAAGAACAAAACAAACCAGTCCTGGGTCATACAGCCTTCTAGGAACCTCAAACAAGCCAATGGACCCTGCACGGAATACTTTCAACAATGTTCCATTAAGGAAATCAAACAATTCCATGTTTTTCAAGAGATTTTTATGAATATCTCTTTGTGTTGGTAAAATGTAATGAATATTTGTTATAACATACCGTATTTAGTCACTCTCCAAAAGCTTTGTGTATTTTTTGTTGGTTCCACGTTTGTTAAAACAAACTTTAATACACATGACGCCATTTTAAATGGGGAAGTATGACACTGAGTACAATTTCTTGATCAGAATCTTCCATTTTAAAAAGGTTTCGTTGCGTGTTATTGTTTATTCATCATTTATGTAAGCTAAAGTGTGAACGTTAGCGTGTGCTTGACCCAAGAGGACCATCACGTGAGCATGTGCAACATTCGAAATGCGATCAAGCGTTCTTGAAGCGCCCTGGAATCTTGTCATTGGTAATTAGATCAAGAACTTAAGAGTCGACTGTTAACCGTCAGAGTTACTACTTCTTCCTCTCTCTCTCTCTCCCTCTCTTCTTCTATATTTATTCCTATCTTTGACTCTCTTTTTCTTTTTGATTCTCTTTCTCTCTTGCTCCTCCCTCCCACTCTCCTTTCATCTCTCTTCTTTTACTAATATCTCTCTTTACTTTTCCCTCTCTCGCCTTTTCCCTCCCTCATACCTTTTTCTGTGATTCCCTTTCTCTTTCTCTCTTGCTACTCCCTCTTACTCTGCTTCCATCTCTTTTATTTTCCTCATATCTCTCCCTTTATACTTTTGCTTATCCTTCCTTTCCCATTCCCTTTATCTGTCTCCCTCTCTAACTATCTCCGTCTCTCTTCCCTCTCCTTATCCCATCTATATCACCCTCCCTCTATTTTTCTCCCTCTCCACCTCTCTCTCCCCCTTCACCTCTCTCCCCTCCCTTCACCTCTCTCCCCTCCCTCCACTCTCTCCTTCCCTATCTCCCTCTCCATCTCTCTTCTTCTCCATCTCTCTCCTCTCCACCTCTCTCCCTCTCCACTCTTCCTTCCACCTCTCTCCCTTTCCACCTCTCTCCCTTTCCACCTCTCTCCCTTTCCACCTCTCTCCCTTCCCCTCTCTCCCTTCCCTCTCTCCCTTTTCACCTCTCTCCTTCCCTCTCTCCCTTTCCACCTCTCCCTCCTCTCACTCCCTCCCTCCCTCTATCCCTCTCATCACTCTCTCTCTCCATATCTCTCCCTCTCAATCACTCTCCTTCTCCATCTCTCTCCTTCTCCATCTCTCTCTCCTTCTCCATTTCTCCTTCTCCATCTCTCTCCCTTTCCACCACTCTCCCCCTCCCTCCATCATCTCTCCTCTCCCTCCATCTCTCTCCCTCTCAATCACTCTCTTTCTCTCATATCTCTCCCTCTCAATCACTCTCCTCTCCTCCTTCCCTCTCCATCTCTCTCCCTCTCCATCTCTCTCCCTCCCATCTCTCCCTCTCCATCTCTCTCCCTCTCTCTCTCCTCTCCATCCTCCTCTCCTCATCCTACTACCTCTACTCTCTCCCCCTGTCCTCTCCCTCTCTCCTCCGTCTCTCCCTCTCCATCTCTCCCCCTCCAACTCCCTATCACTACTAGTAGCGACTGACGCGTAGCCTGGCGGTGTATCTCCAAGACGAGCCTGTCGACATTATGATTGTAATCCCTGGAACAATAGAGCCTTGCTCCGGGAGTTAAGACACCCCTTCCTCCCTCCACCGCAGACTCCGGAGAGCCGAGCTCAAGTTCCGGGAATTTCTGCCGCTCGTTGGTCCGGACTCTAATCTCTTGTCATGTAATAAAGTTGATCATCACTTAGTAATTACTTGGTGTGTTCCCCCCTCCCGTCCCGCTACCTCCCCAAGGGCCCAATTCAATTGTATGCAAAATTGTATGAAGTTAATAATGTCACTTCTCGCTATAGCTCCGTCTCTCTTGCACGTTCAAGGTCGTGCTCCGGACAGCAACCGGATAAAACACAGGGGTTGGAGGCAGCAGAAGTTTACAGTTAGTAGGTGGTGGGGTAGAGAGACAAGAAACAGGGCCGGATAAAGGACAGCGAATAGAGGTGGCAACTGGATGCTTACAGTCAAATACAGTGTTTAAAATTAAGTTTATTAGAGCTTGCATCACATATTATTATTATTATTATTTTTAAATTTATTATTATTAGCACCGCGTCTTACTACCCGTTCGGGTTATACGCACTTACGCTAATGTGTAATGATAGGGTGATTGTGAGATGAAATGAAGGACCTACAGTTTAAGTGGAATCCGAACCACGGTGGAGGCCTGGCATTCCCCACATTAACAAGATGTCTTGTCAGAGGTGAAGGAAGGGTTTAGCAATAAATAAATTTGTGCCGGGACCGAGGATTGAACCCCGGCCGCCAGCACAGAAGTCTGACACCTTACCCCTAGACCACCAGGTCACCTACCATCACATACCAATCAACTCTGTGGTACAGTCGGCTTGAAATCATATATTAACACGAACACTATTACCGGTGGATCATTTCTGAGTAAACATTAATGGAGATAAAGAGTCAATAGAGGTTCCTAATACTGAACATTGTTGAAATATTAAACGATATTCAGATAAAAACTGCATTGAAAAGGCCATTTTTGACCATTTTAGAATGTATTTCACCTCTGACAAGAAATGTATTAATCACAACTTGTGAATGTGAGGAATTCCAAGTCTCTACCGTGGTTCGGATGCCACGTTAAACTGTAGGTCCTCCATTTCACCTCACAATCACACTACCATTACACATTAGCGTAAGTGCGTACAACCGGAACGGGTAGTAAGACACGGTGCTAATAATAATAGAATGGCTTCACAGATAAGCAATGTACACACATACTCATTCTGTTCTAATAGGGACATACTGTAGTTATTGACAAGAAACTTTGTAACTCTGTCCCCCATCGTCACCATCGGAAAATGTCCAGTATCATCAATCGAATGTACTGCACACATTTCTGGCATTTCGTACAGTAGCCTCATAGCTTCTTTGGTGCTGACTGACAGCTCACAGATGACAACTGACGGCTTTGAAAAGTTACCAGACCAAATTATGTATCCCTACGCCGAACAATATGATCTGCAAAAACATGTGTTAAGCAGCTGTCACTTCTGATGGTCAAAATGTAGGTAATACCTAAATGTTGACTGTCAGAAGTCAGCTGTGAGCTGTCAGTCGCACCAAAGAAGCCATGGGGCTACTGTAGATATATTATGTTCCCTTTAACTTCCAAACATCGCGCGAGCTGGGAGTTGAGTTGGAACTGCTATGATGCACACTCTTAAATTTAAATGTTCAAAATTTATATCTTATTTAAAATACATTATTTTTTAAAGCTAGTACGCTCTTTAATAATCCTTAAGTTACTTTTGATTGAGTCTGTATTTTAATACCTCAAAAGGGCTATTAATCAATGGAAAGTTATTTTTTTTATAATTATCAAAAAAATTGTTTGGTTTATAATATAGAACAATTTAAAATACTTCTCGTTTTCTTATAAGAATTAGTTTATTATAAAAACTGTGAAATCGGGAACATAAAGAGTAGTGACGAGGCAGGCTTAGGTTAATAGTTGCTTTGAATTCAAATTTGAGCTTTGTTAGGACTCATATCCTATTTGAAATTACAAACTCTATATTATATAAATAAAAGATTCGAATCTGCTTGGAAATTTCAAATTCAAATACATCCAATATTCAGATTCGATAGGATTGCATTCGAATATCGAATCTAAGTCATGTACAGAAAGAAACAAGGAGGTAAGAGTTTTCACGCTTTTTTTATTACTTCTGATAAAAAAACATAACTAAGAACCTTATGGACACATTATAGCATAAATCATGATTAACGATTAAAAAATGAATGGTCAACACATGCGTTAAGACCATTTCTTACTAATAGAATCAATGCTATCTTATGTACCAGTTCTTAATAGTTCGTATACGTGTATAAGTAACTTAGCCCATGTGGAATTTCACATAATTGCATAATATTACGTTAGGGGCCTATTTCTAAATGTAAAGTGATTGTTTAAACAAATCAGAGAGTTTCTTCCGTTAGTTTATATGGTGTTGGTTCTATATTCGAAATAACTTATTTATGTGATAATGTAATATTATAGATAACAAAGAGGTTAAGTGAACAAATCGGGTGACTAATTAACAAGTTTTAATAAGAGTCAATCAAAATAAAAACATTATCAGGTCAATACAGGCCTGTTACATTAGGAGAAGAAATATTTTATTGAGTGACGTCATAGAAGGCAAGGTGGAAGGGAGAACGGAGACCAGGATGACGACGAATGCAACTGATGGATTACCTCAAACAAATAAATAAGATCGAGTTTCAGGATATAAAACAGGAAGCTGTTGATAGGACATAGGAATATTTTATTTATTTTGACGAAAAAAAAAAAGTTTAGCTATAAAAACTGTGAAAATAGGTCTACTGTCCTTAACTTTGAATCTCTACCATCCCACCTTAAGAAAATCAGTCTCGAGTCTCGAGGCGATATAAGCGGTTGTTCCTCCGAGGTTCAATGTCGCCGCCTCTTGTGAACAGAACAGGGGATTAAAGTGCGAGAATACCATGCAAGTACCAGGCGTTTCTAATTAAAATGTACACAATATTGAATGGAGTGTATAAGGGTAAGTCACCCCCTCTCCCTCCATCAACACACCCCTTCTAGCTCGGATACATAGGACCACTGCATTAGCGCGTGATGCTGCATTATTATTGCCTTTGGGACTTTGTGAGGAGGGAGCTATCATCACTATTGTTGGGACATTTTCCAAACAAATGAGAACTGTATGCGCGTAAGACGCTCATTGATAATCCTATATAATGTATTTACAAACATTTTATGGACAGGAGTTCAAGTGGTGGACTTTTAGGTTAAGCATACCACTGATCTACCGACTGATAAATAAAAATATTTGACTACACAGTAAAGTAAACATAATAAATATGTATATTTCACTGACTATACAGTAAGTTCCCTTTAATGATTATTAACAAGGGACTAAATGTTGACTACACAGTAAATTCCTAATATAAATGTGAACTACAGAGTAAATTCCTCAGAATAGTGATTGATAAGTGACTACATTGTATAATATTCATAATCAGGAAGTCCAACTCGATACGTTTACACTCCTCGATTCTTACTGGACTCAAAAGAATCGATCTTAGTATTGTTACTGTCAATACATCGATTCTTATCTCTCATGAAAGTTGAAAAAAGCTAACAGCGAATTTCAGGAAGTGGGGGACTATTCCGTTGGGTTCCTTATATTATTTTTTTGCCGACTAATTTTAATACCCTCAAATTTTAAATATAATCTTTAATTTGTATACAATAACCTTTGTGTTCAAGTGACCTTGTGCAGGTCATTACCAACTTTATCACAATACGTGATAATAATATTTACCGTGTAGAGTGGATTTTTTAAAATTTAGCAACGCATTTTACTACCCGTTCGGGCTATATGCTTAAGTACTAATTACGCTGATGGATTAGGAATTGGTAAGGTTGAATTTAGAAGAATTGAACCCGCATGCGCATAGAGGGAGAGTGGAAAACAATTTGGGGACAACCACCCCAGTTCATCCAACCGATATTCGAACCTTGATCTCTCCACCCTTGGTGGTCTAGCTCAACACGATTAGCGCGTTAGCTAACTATGCCACCAAGGCGGGTAGGGCGGATATTGATAGATTGAATTCGACATTGATAAAAATCTACATTTTTTTTAAAAATCCGACCGTTAATATCAGAGGATGGTGGGGATATTGACAGCAACATTGATTGTGTAAGTGCGCTCGTCAGTATTTCAATTTAGTACAGCGCACAATGTCTGACGCAGAAGAAGTTCCTGTATCGAGTGAGTTGTAAGATCATGTCAATGAATCTCAAAACTGAAAATGGATGTGAGTGGCTCTAAAACTTCATTGTCAATATGAATGTTTTCCGAACTATGAACTCATATGTTTCGACGACTTCTTTACTGCTTGAAATGGGTGACATTATCGATGAAAATTGTATGTACTAAAAATTCTTGCCTGTAACAAGTTATCGCAGAGTTACTGCTAAACTTTCCTCGGTAGAAATACAGTTCCCCATATTTGTGTTTTTTCTTGTCAATCAGGGCTATTACCAATTGCAGTAACTTTTGGAAAACATTATTGCTGCTACGAAAATAATTATGAAAATAGTTTGCATCCGTTAATTGTATCTCACGTAGCAAATTAATGTGCGAATATAGTTTTCGATCCTGAACTATTCTTTTACCCAAAGCTTTCGCTGTTTGTTTCGTGCCTGTGAACATTATTAAAGCTAAACACTCGTTTATGTATCTGCCCATCTCACATGGAGGTCCTTTCGCGACAATGTTGTGCACAAAACTCAACTGTGAATATTGGCAATAATATTGATAGTGTAGTCTCGTTATATTGATGGATATTGACAATAATATTGATAGTGTAGTGTCTCATTATATTAACGTATCTGATAAATAATATTGATAGTGTAGTGTCTCATTATATTAACGTTATCTGATAAATAATATTGATAGTGTAGTGTCTCATTATATTAACGTATCTGATAAATAATATTGATAGTGTAGTGTCTCATGTTAATTGACGGATCTGGTCAATATATTGATCAATATTATGTATCAATATTATTGACCCTGTAGGGTACCTATTTAGAAGGATTGGAGCTATCACCGGGATAAATAATATTCTTCCTTGGTTTAAAAAAATGAATATAAATATATAAATAATTATTTTGGTTTCTTTTGACAAATACATTTCCTCACAATATATAAAGAAATAAAATATTTTAACTGGGAGATGTGAAATGCATGTAGGGAGAGTGATATTGTAAATATTTTCTGAATCAAGAACCGAGAAATTTAAATAGAGAAAACTAGATAATATGACGTCAATCATTATTATATGATTGTTTAACATATTTAACGTCTATACGTTCTATTAGCTGATTGTACTATCTTAATCTTAGAGAAAGCACAGAACCTCCACGCGGCCGATTAGCAACTTGGAATATCCCCCATTTGACAAAGATACGTTTCACTTCCAGTCGGGATCCAAACCCTGGACTACTATGTCGCTATGAGGAGCTAGGGCGTCCTACCCCTCCATCAGTGCTTGTAGAACGCTTTTTCTTAAACAATATTTTTACTTTCTCATACAGAAAATGTATTGTAATCATAAACATTTTTTACCTCGATATTATATGTAGGTTTTATCTGTTACCAAAACCCAAAATAGTGGGTCTTACAATTATGTCTGCACACATTATTTCTGTCTAGACCCATCTCTGTCTGCACCCATTTCTGTCTGTCTGCATCCATATATCTCTCTCTGCACCCATATATGTATGTCTGCACCCAAGTGTCTCTATTTATCTGTTGGTATCTGGGCTATAGCTGAAATGATTTAATGGATTTTATTCAAACTTGATATTTGTATATTATATGATAACTTACCTCAGGGCATTAAAAATAAATATTTTAGCCCTCAAATTAATAAATATTGGTTATTAATTTTTTTAAATTTGAAATTTTTGGAAACAGGTCATAACGTTTTTCTTTATAATGGGTATCTATAGATGGTTTTATATGAAAAATAAAAAATTATTCTCATTTAAAATAAATATATTTGATGTTAATTTACTGATAATTTAATTCTGAAAAATGCTATTAAAAAAATGTTTATAACTTTTTCGTTCATAATATATATTTGAAAATAGTTTCACATAGTTATCAAAATATAACGTTTGTTTTTCTGTATTAAAATTCATTAAGTGTTGTGGGGGAAAGGGGTTGTTTAGTCTAGTAACGTTTTGTTCTTTTTATGTTGGCAAAAACCACGACTACGTAAGCTTGTTTCTTCATTTGTTTTGATTATAACCGTAAGTCCCAAGCGCGCGTGACTCCTTCATATTGAAACGTCCAATGGATAAAAAAAAATCCAAGAGAAACTGAGAATTGGTTTCCGACGAAACGGACGTCGCAACGACAGAACAGACTCCTTGATAAACACGGAGTAAAGGATGTCTAGGGGAGGAGGTAGATAGAAATTCATCAAGCGTCGCGATGCCTTCACTAAATAGAACTGTCAGATCAATATGTCTTGCGGTGAGTTGAGGTTCACCCCCCTCCTTTGCACCCTTAGCTATCGAGGTCGAGTGGGTTACAAGCCAACAGTTAGAGATGAGGTAAAGATGGAGGGTAAGGGGGGAGGTAGCCATGTTTCCAATTACACCCTGCTCGCGGACATCTTCACACCCCCAGACCATTCAGAACAACTTGAGGGGTCGCTCGTTTGAATAATTCATCTAATTAACTGTACATTATTCCACTAATTCATTTCCCTCCCTTCCCCTGACGGGGGCTAGGTAATATATTCCGACTGGGACGTTCGTACCAAAGTAATGAGAATGTCGTCTTCATAGAGACATTCCCGAGAGTTGGAACCTCCTGTCCTTGAACGACTAAAGTCCCTCTCTCGAGTGACCCGGAGAACGTTCTAATGCTCGGAGTCCTACTTTTTGAGATGGAAGGGTGATTAAAATGTGTGGGTGTCAGCGTCAGGAGGCAAGTGGGGGGCTAGGGGGAGTTTTCGATGCTCTTGACACTGACTACGAGAGGCCCTGGTTCTATCCTCACCGTGAGAATTGAAAGGTTTTGTTTTTTACTTTGCTATGTTGAGAAAGTTTTGCAATGATGAATATATTCGACTCGAAATTGGATGGATCTAAAGTTTCATCTGCCCTCGAGCTCAAGCAAAATTGGACTCCACAATTCTGTCTGTCTATCCCTCTGTTTGTCTATCCTCTGTCTGTCCATCCTACTGTTTCTCTGTCCCTCTGTCTGTCTATCCCTTTGTCTATTTGTACCTAGGGCTACAGCCGAAATGGTTTCATGAGTTTCATCAAAACTTGATATTCAGTTGTTATTTGGACCTCGAGGTGAATATCACACTGAGACAGGCTAATTAATATTTTAGTCGGGTTTCCATCTTCGTTCCAAGCTCTCACTGGTACAAATCCCATATTTTACCTCTTGTACCGTTGATTGAAACTGCCTACATTTAGATATTAAATATATTTCAAGAGCATCAGAAACCTACATAGTGGCAGATAAATATTTCTCATTTTTCCTAAGTAAATAAAATGATTATGGTACGAAAAATTCTATTAGCTTTTATTGTAAATATAATATAACTATATAATTATAGTTAACGTCCACTGAGAAACCTAGAGCTTGTTTGTGTTTTCATGAGTACATCAATGACTAGGTTTCCCTTTTCTTTGGTTTAACATTGTATTAAAAGGCAAAATATTAAACAAGAAGTTGGTAGAATTCAAGAATAAAGATACATTTATTTTATAATAAAAAGAGGGAAGATTAGGTTTAAACGTTTTCAACTCTGTGTGTTTGTGCTTCTGGGCCTGGATTCACTAACGGGAGCAAATAGTTGCGCCGACGCAAGTTTGAAATATGTGCCCAAACCCTATTCACTAAAAGGAGTAGGCGCAATTTGAGAGCAAAGATGCGCCATTTATTTGCCACCACTCAAGAGTAGGCGCAACTATTAAATCATGATTGTCACTTCAATAAATTTAAATGGCGGCGTATTATTTATTTTTTTACTTAAAATAGAATTAGTTACCTAACTGTACTCCAATTAATAATAAAGAAATTAAAATAACATAACGTCTGTCAAGCACAAAATTGGTTTAAATTTAGACAGTGGTAACAAAACAATTACGTACCTTTTATTGTTGGATTTTTACATTCAAACAACGCAATTGCATTTCTTGCATTATTATAAAACCAAACTACGAACTGTGTAATTTTCGTCTAGATCCAAAGAGGTTTGTATTCCTCCAAGTCCAAAGACATCTCGTCACTAAATATGGCAGTTAGTATAACTTTAAAATAAGTTTTAAAGTTTCTATAAACATTAAAGTTTTATTAATTGAACTTAAACTTTAAACTAATAATATAAATAAATACAAAATAATGTAATATTATTGTTTTTATAAAACATTCAGAAAGAGGCCGCTTATAATTTTATTGCTAGTTTATGAGCAAAATGTTTAAAATCTTTGTATTTGCTGTCGTTTTCATTACAGATTTAAAATAAAGTAGCCTTGACTTTGGAAGTAAATTCTTCACAAGGATTAGTCGAAAAGAGAGCAATTGATGACGTTTATGGTGACGTCACCATAATATTGCCACTAGTTTGCGCCTTGTTTAGTGAATATGGAAATGGAACAAATAATAAGGCGCATCTTTGGGAGTATCTTGGGTGCAGAGATACGCCATTTCCAGACTTGCGCCGAAGCAGAATTACACTCGTTAGTGAATCCAGGCCCTGAAGTCTCCCCAACAAACTCCATAAGCTTCGTATCCTTAAAGTCCTTAAGTCGTTATTATTTTTAATTTTGTGCATACACTACATGTCCTTAATGACGGGAGATTGTGTCAACCAATGAGAAAGTATAATACAATACTTTGTACTGTATAATTCGTGAAAATAAAAGAATTTTAGCAAACTCTATAGACACAATCAACATTTTCATAATTTAAAATTTTATTTAGTGTGTTTACATAAAAAAATATCTCTAGTATTTTAAAATTTTCTGTAAATTCTGATTAGAGGTATCTAACTATAATACGATACGTTTATAAAATGGCGGTTGTTTCATTTTGATTCAATTTTTCATCCGTAACGATCTCATTTAAGAAAGTTAGATTTGATCCAATTTTTACTAAGTGCAAAGGACATTAAGGATACGGAGGGAATAGAGCAATATATTACTGTGGGGTCATTCTCTTCTCACGGACTACGGACTACGGAGTATGTAGTCAGAGAAATCTATTACTGAGGTCAATCTCTTCCTTCGGACTACGGTCTACGGAGTATGTAGTCAGAGAAATCTATTACTGAGGTCAATCTCTTCCTTCGGACTACGGTCTACGGAGTATGTAGTCAGAGAAATCTATTACTGAGGTCAATCTCTTCCTTCGGACTACGGTCTACGGAGTATGTAGTCAGAGAAATCTATTACTGAGGTCAATCTCTTCCTTCGGACTACGGTCTACGGAGTATGTAGTCAGAGAAATCTATTACTGAGGTCAATCTCTTCCTTCGGACTACGGTCTACGGAGTATGTAGTCAGAGAACTCTATTACTGAGGTCAATCTCTTCCTACGGACTACGGTCTACGGAGTATGTAGTCAGAGAAATCTATTACTGAGGTCAATCTCTTCCTTCGGACTACGGTCTACGGAGTATGTAGTCAGAGAAATCTATTACTGAGGTCAATCTCTTCCTACGGACTACGGTCTACGGAGTATGTAGTCAGAGAAATCTATTACTGAGGTCAATCTCTTCCTACGGACTACGGACTACGGAGTATGTAGTCAGAGAAATCTATTACTGAGGTCAATCTCTTCCTTCGGACTACGGTCTACGGAGTATGTAGTCAGAGAAATCTATTACTGAGGTCAATCTCTTCCTACGGACTACGGACTACGGAGTATGTAGTCAGAGAAATCTATTACTGAGGTCAATCTCTTCTTAAGTACTACGGACTACGGAGTATGTAGTCAGAGAAATCTATTACTGAGGTCAATCTCTTCCTACGGACTACGGACTACGGAGTATGTAGTCAGAGAAATCTATTACTGAGGTCAATCTCTTCTTAAGTACTACGGACTACGGAGTATGTAGTCAGAGAAATCTATTACTGAGGTCAATCTCTTCCTACGGACTACGGACTACGGAGTATGTAGTCAGAGAAATCTATTACTGAGGTCAATCTCTTCCTTCGGACTACGGTCTACGGAGTATGTAGTCAGAGAAATCTATTACTGAGGTCAATCTCTTCCTTCGGACTACGGTCTACGGAGTATGTAGTCAGAGAAATCTATTACTGAGGTCAATCTCTTCCTTCGGACTACGGTCTACGGAGTATGTAGTCAGAGAAATCTATTACTGAGGTCAATCTCTTCCTACGGACTACGGACTACGGAGTATGTAGTCAGAGAAATCTATTACTGAGGTCAATCTCTTCTTAAGTACTACGGACTACTGTGAGTAATTAGTCAGAGTAGAAATCTATTACTGAGGTCAATCTCTTCCTACGGACTACGGACTACGGAGTATGTAGTCAGAGAAATCTATTACTGAGGTCAATCTCTTCCTTACGGACTACGGCTACGGAGTATGTAGTCAGAGAAATCTATTACTGAGGTCAATCTCTTCCTACGGACTACGGACTACGGAGTATGTAGTCAGAGAAATCTATTACTGAGGTCAATCTCTTCTACGACTACGGACTACGGAGTATGTAGTCAGAGAAATCTATTACTGAGGTCAATCTCTTCCTACGGACTACGGACTACGGAGTATGTAGTCAGAGAAATCTATTACTGAGGTCAATCTCTTCCTACGGACTACGGACTACGGAGTATGTAGTCAGAGAAATCTATTACTGAGGTCAATCTCTTCTTAGTACTACGGACTACGGAGTATGTAGTCAGAGAAATCTATTACTGAGGTCAATCTCTTCCTACGGACTACGGACTACGGAGTATGTAGTCAGAGAAATCTATTACTGAGGTCAATCTCTTCCTACGGACTACGGACTACGGAGTATGACAGAATCATAGAGCACACGGACTAGGACTGAGTATGAGACAGGTGACTTAACTTACGAACTATGAGTTTGACCCAACTTGGAACACAACAGGAAATCACCAAGAACATCAAGCTTGGATTTCAGTCCAAGGTAGGTATCAAGATTTAAAATAAAAAATAAAACTACTTTAAAAAACCAAAGCGTCCACACACACACACACACACACACACACTTATCAAGAATGTCTTCCTTTATCCGAGTTCCTCGTACCAGTGGTCACAGGGTTTAAGGTGTCAGATTTACAATCAAATTTATTGCCCGTTTTCACCTGCGAGTATGTTAAAGCTCAAGGTTGTCTTACTCTGTTGACAGAGACTGTTTCCAGAACAAGGTGATGAAACAGGAGGGGGGGGGGAGGGAATAGGGGCTGTTTCGTTTTTCTTCAATGTGAACAGATATAAAGTTACAAGAATCTGAGAGCTTACTGCAAGATGGGGCTATGTCACAGCTAGGCAGGTGTGTAGTCTACTTTTTCTATTAGAAGTCAAATAATATGAAAACTTCTCTACATTGAATGAAGTTCAAATATTAAAAAAAATAAAATATTAACGTTGTAACAAAATATTATTGGTTTATGGATTAGTTTTATAACTTGAAGTATTAACTATAGTTTACAAAATGTTATATTTAAAACATGATTAACATTTTCTGTTCTAAGTTGATAAATAATTATGTTATTGTATATTTTAGAATTTTGTCATGTGCTTATTAATTCGTAGCATAGATAACAGAAAAAAAAGGCAAAAATTGACAAAATGTATATTTACGCTTTGAATATTTTTAATGGCAAAGTTTCGTATTGATGTAATCCACAATATTATTTTCTAATGAAAGTTAAAGTTGACGAATGTTCGAAGCGAATCAAAATGTTCGAAGATTTACACACCTCAGACTAGGATAAAAAAAATTCCCAGGAATGTTCCATTCACGATTCATAATTCGGTTAATGGGTCTTTAGGTTGTGTTGTGTTTTTTTTGTATGTGACTTATACCAGTAATTAGAATATTGACTTATCTATAGGCCTACATCTAAATTTTTTCTCATTGAAGGAATATCAACAAATATATGTGTTTACTCAAATATCAATCGAGTGATTTTATTATTATATACATAGAAATGAATTGAAATAATATTTATGGTAACTACTTCATGCTGCACATCCCTAACATTACACCTCAAAATAATTCCTCTATGTGTGCTTTATAATCATTGCACACCCAGGGCCACCCAGAGGAGGGGGGAGGAAAACGGGGCAGTTTTACCCAGACCCCCACTTGTTTCCCGCACCCCCACCTCCAATCACCTAAATATGTTTCCTTTAGAGCAGTAGAATCATTTGTTTTATTACGTTACTACTTTCCTAACCCTAAATAATTATCCTATTACACTAGCCCAAAAGCAGAGGCTTTATTAGTAAGGTACCACTTAGCACTTGTTGGTAGTTGGAGGTTGCATTTAAAGAGCAAGGGAAAACTAAACTCTAAATGCGTGATATTTTTTATTTCAGGTACTATGTAAGAGGTACTGGGGGGGGGGGGGGGGCTAGTGGAACGGGTGTGACAGTGTTTGCGGAAAAGAGCTGCTCAAAGCACCATAAGGTAGTGAGTGCTGTGTTGTGTGCCAGGTAGCGAGGCTTGTTCATGCAACTATAATTGATTCATTTTTATACTGTGTGATTATTAAATTGTTGGGAAAACCAGGGGAAGTGTAATAAGGTTAGTAGACATACAGGTTTTCCCCAAACCCAAGACTGTAGCCAGGACAAAATTAAGGGGAAGAGATGGGAGGGGCACCGTTTGGAGGCAAAGAAAATTCTAACATATTAAAGTCAACTCTCAATTCTACGACCCCGGGAATAGCGTCCCTCTCGAAGTAACGACCCCTTTTTGGGGAACCGTGAAAAATGTGGGAAAAAGGGTTGAAAAGTTTAAGGAAATCGGCTGTAAAATGTGTTTGTTGCATTTCATTTAGGTCACTGCATTGCAATTATCTTTGTGAGCGCTGTATTACTAGTAACTGGGGTGGGTCAGGTATAAAAATAGACACCACCTCATCAATGCCAGCCAATAGCACTTGACTCTGTCCACCCCCTCCCACAAGCAAGTACAATGTTTCCCCCGCGCGACTGCCGCTACATCACGCGCCAGGCTTGCTTTTGCCATTGTTATATTTCGATTTCTATTTTTGGTTTGGATTTTGTGAACAATTTTTGACGACCCATGCTATTGCTTAACATTGTTATTTTGATTTGGTTACGATTTTGGTTGGATTTTGTGAACGATTTTTGAGGACCCACGCTATTTGTTTTCTAAGAAATGCAATTTTTTCGTATGAAGGTCAGGGGTGGAACAAAATCTGTTAAAATTCCAATAACGACCCCTTAGAAATAACGACCCTTTTCCAGGGAACCGTGAAAGGTTGTAGAATAGAGTTGACTGTATAGCATTAATTTAGGGAAATCCTCAAGCAGTGCATGTACAGTACGTTAAATCTTTGTGATGCCCATGCTATGGAAACCAGTGTAAAGGTGGAAACCTAACTTCGGCAGTGTCCAGAAACTCTACAGTGTATTCACTGTTAATCCCTCAAGATAGAGAATTATACAAAACAGAGCAAATCTCTCTCTTCAGTCTGTGTCAAAAAACTAGGTATAGTGCGCTCCTCGTCGTATGACAGAAAATCACGGAGGTGAGGTAGATTCTTGTATAGGAGCGTTCCTTGCCACCTGAGAGCCAAGAAGACCATCGGATCTAAATGAATGACTGCAGTCATCTGAATTCACCTTTCTCACTACAATATGGTATTAGGTCTTGCAGTGCATTGATGATAGAAACAAAGTCCTTCAAAATTCTAAGCTAACAATGAAAGAAGGAACACAAAACGTGAAATGCCTAATGGAGAAGATTCACTTCTTGAAAATAATTCTGAGCAAGTCTGCTTATGGAAGCAAAATAAGTCACTTCGCACTTCGGAGGGAAACCAGAATGGAAGAAAATCAAAGAATTCGTAAGAAACGAAGACTCCATGATGACAGAGGAAATCCTATCTTCATTTTTTAGTTTTCCAGAGTTTTGATTCAAAGTGCAGAAGTTATTCCTAGATTTACTCTTCTCTGAATTACACAAGCTGTCTGAAAGAATGCCAGAGCTATCAGTATTGTTCTCACCTCTTTTGAACTCAGCCGATAATGTGGACACCTCAGCTATAGCTAGCTACCCATGCTGAAGCTTTGAAGGCAGCATATTCTAAGGATCTTCGAAAAGACGACCTTAAAGAAGAAATTAGGCTTTTTACAAAATATGGAAATAATCAAACTTTGTTTTGATGGAAATGGAAGTTCTGCACTTGTACTGCATAGTTATTTATTTCAAAGGGGTTTTGAGATAGTTTTTTTCCACAAATTAGCATTTGTTTAATACTCCTAATAGTATTACTGGTTCCAGTAGTGTCGGAGGAATGTGTTTCAGTATACTAGCTCTGATTTAAAACCACTTTGTGTTCAGCCAACTATGAGAATAGACTAACTAAGCTACTTGCTAATTTGAGCATTGAGCTTGACTTTATGAATAAGATAAGTTTTGAGGATATTTATGATAAATTCACCACAATGAAAGCTAGTAATTTGTATCCAAGTGATGTATGTAGTTTGATAACTGAATAAAACATGTTATAATGTATTGAACAGTACATAGCTTACTACCATCTTAATAAAATATCTTAGTTAAATTAATTATTTTGTGTGAGAAGATTATTCCAGACTCCCGTTGCTCCAGGTCCCCTGAGCCCTCTGGGCTGCGCTATGCACAACTGAAACAGATAATAGAAAATTTCAGCATAGTTCTTCTGATTTGCTCTTGACTCAACTCACACCCATACAACTATACTTCAGAATAGTTCTTCTAGATTTGCTCTATGTTCAACGAACACCCATACAAATGCACTTCAGCGTAGTTCCTCTAGATATGCTCTATACTCATTGCACATTCATACAACTGCACTTCAGCGTAGTTTCTTTAGATATTCTTTATACTCATCGCACACCCATTCAACTACACTTAAAAGTTGCTCTAGATGTGTTATAATCACTCGAGCATTATTCTTGATGATGTGCCTCAGTAAAACGAGTTCAACAGCTCAAGTTTATCTTGAAACCCAGTTAAAAACTATTCTGAAATGACTAAGATCTAGATTCCATCTACGGTAAGAGTGGTGGTAACTGACAGCTAGCAAAGCTACTAGATCTACTCTCACGTATCCATCGAGAGTTTTTCACTCTCCAGACATGGGATTTTTCCTCAACTAAATCAAGTTTATTGTTGGCACCTAAAACACTACCTCACTGTTCTCCGACTATTTCTAAATTACCTTCAGTTTGTTCTCAGCTAGATTCACTTGTGGTAGATGAAATCATCTCCTCTTATCGTGACTCCCAGGTAGGTGGATCTGAGTAGGCCTATTTTGTTATAAAATAGACAAAAATACTTAACTTTACTCACGTTCTCTTAATGTGATCTTACGGAGCTAATCTATTGACCTCTGTGGATGTTGGAGCTTACAAGGGTAAGCTCCCTTCTCCCTCCCACTTGAGGGTAAGAGGGGGGTTGTCAGGGAATAAGCACAAGAAGGGAGGGTAGCCAAGCAAAGCAGGAAGGGGATGTTTTTAATTTGCTGAGTCAACAATTGGTTACAATATCCACTCCATGGAGATGAAACCTTTTGAAGAACTGAAGAGTATTGTTATCTTCTCAGGTGCAACAGGAACATAGGGGCTGTAGATGATCCTCTATGGTGCTTCAACTACAGGGTGGTACTGTGTGGTGCTAACTCAGGTACGTGTGGTGCTCATACGGTGTAGTGTGGTGCTTCAATACGGGGTACGGTGTGGTGCTTAAATACGGGGTCGGTGTGCTCAACTACAGGGTGGTACGGTGTGGTGCTTCAACTACAGGGGTACGTGTGTGCTTCACTACGATGTGTGTGGTGCTTCAACTACAGGGTGGTACGGTGTGGTGCTTCAACTACAGTGTGGTACGGTGTGGTGCTTCAACTACAGGTGACGTTGGCTTCAATACGGATGGTACTGTAAGGCGCTTCAATAACTTTGTGATACTGTGTGGTGATTTAGCTACAGAATGATACTATCTGGTACTTCATCTTAATAGTGATACTCTGTGATACCTCAGTTTGTATTAGTTAACAATTTGGCGTATAAAATTGAAAGCGTGTGGGGTTTGTTAAATAATCAATGCAGTTTTGAATGTGAGAAGCAGGTTCTATAACCTCCAAAGAACGTAATATTAATTTCAACCTTCCAAACTACAATATTCTTCTCTCATTTCATTTTATTGTTAGCTAAACTTTAATTGAATTTATATAAATGATATCTCTAAAGCTTGGTTTTGTTTAAATCTATATGTAATTGTAAAATGTAGGCAATGAAGCATCAAAAACACATTATTTCCGAATTAGATATACCAATTTTTATTTATTAGCTTTAATATCTTATTAAAGTTCAATTAGATTTAAATGCACATACCCCCATCGCCAGTAAAGTGTTTTATTTTGTGCCACTTTATGTAAACTTACCACCAAACTTATAACCAAAAATACGTCACACGTGTTACACGTGATATGTGACATGATTAGTTTTTCTACCATATCCAATCACAACCATACAGTAACCATTCAAAAGTTACAAATTTAATAATAATCAACCTTTAGCTCTGTTTTAAATTTGTAGGTGGAAATAAATCGTTGATTCAATATTTAAACACACCAAAAAAAACAATAAATTCAAAACAATTATTTTATTTAAACAATAAAAACATCACATTTCTATATCCATTGTGTTTCGGTTGAAATCGGGCCTGGCCCACCAAATAACAACAGACAGTAATAAACACGCACACTCACCCCCTCACTCTACAAACCATCGAACTGAATACATTGAGCAATAAAACAAAAGGAAAACTATGAATAATACACTCAATAAATTTTATTTTATGTTTTCAACATTATTAATAGTTATCATCATTCGATTGAGTCAGACTCTACATTAAAAAAAAAAAAACACGGTAATGCTTCATTTTGGTGTATTACAATGGAAACACTATATTTAGTCCGTGATCCGTCCTATACCCGCACAATGCGTCGTATCGATCTATATAGTAACTACAGTTTGTACACATTGCACCACTAGTCACCATTACAATACCATGTATCAAATATTTTACCAACAGCACACAATGCTTGTCAAATAAACTGCACCCCCTTTTCGTCATCGAGATCAATATATACCAGCTTTTGTCCATGTCTATGGTCGTGGGATATATTCATCTAAATGATTCCATGTTCAAATATTACATACAAAATATCATACAGGCGGGAAGATTTTTAATTACCTGGGGTTGGACACTAAAACGGGTCCGATGACACATAAAACTTAGGAAACTCCTCGATTACATCTAAATATTAAATATATATTTTACATTTGGGCATTTTATACACATTTTTAAATAGGCTTATGATTAGAAACAGTACTGTTTGAATCAATTTTGACACTCTTTTGATGTGAGTTAATACTATTCTTTTTGATATAATAGTAATTTAAAATTCAATCAAGTAAATAATCACAACCTGAACCACGTGATCCTATATACAAACTGTAATTTTCCTCTGGATTTAATTTTATTCGGTTATCATGACTGATCCTGTGGTTATACATCACGTTTTACACAGGTATTAAAAACAATATTTATTTATTTGAAAAAAAATATGTTGATCTTCCAGAAAATTGGTATTTATTATTATTACTTATTTACATTTAGATTTATATCTTTGTTTTGGATTATGGCCCAGCACAAATAATAAGTTTATTTTAGTCCTATGTTTAACAACACCTGGGTACGGTTTCTTACTGATGAGCTTGTGGGCTTTAGTGCCTAAAGAAACAGTTTGATTCTCATAGGAAGCCTGTTATTTATGCTTTTTAATGAGGATTACTCCATCAAGATACCATATTCTGAAAATTTAAAAATGACACCTGGACACGGGAATCGAACCCGGGACTTTTGGCTCAGTACGCCAATGCTCTTACCACTGAGCTATCTAGGACTCATCCCATGGCCAGGGTCATTCTTCACTCGTATTTTAAGGCACATTTGTAGCCGACGATTTCCGCACGTCCATCATAGACTCTGCCTTAAAATACGAGTGAAGAATGACCCTGGGCACGGGACGAGTCCTAGATAACTCAGTGGTAAGAGCAGTGGCGTACTAAGCCAAAGGTACCGGTCTCGATTCCCGTGTCCAGGTGTCATTTTTCAATTTTCAATTTTCGTAATTTAATAAATTTAATAAAAAATATTTCTTGGATACCAAATTTAACTTTAAATCAATGTTACTGTTTAAAAGTGGGCTCCTTATACAAATCGGGGTATGCACATTAGTGTTTAAGGGTTTACTTGCAATTGAAATTATTATCTCATGCAATTTTTTTAGTATTAACAAATAGGAAGTATTATCTTAGTTTCTAGTTTATGGAAAATTGTTCACTATTATTCATATGTTAAATATATAATTATATGTTTTGGACTTTTGTTTCTTGCGATTCGCTTCAACATTTTTGAGCATATTTAACAAATTAAATATAAAAGTAATATATTTTCTAAAATTATCTTTTAGTTTCATTTTATATAATGTAGTGCTTGTAAAGCATTATTTTACACCTCAAGTGTGTTGAAATAATCGTACATTACATGGCCTCAAGTTGAAATTTCAATATAATTGCTTATAGGACTATCTATGACCATATTACCACAGAAATATAGATCAAAAATTGTTACATAATTTTGTAAGATATTGTAATAATTGTAAAATGTTTAGGTTTATTTTTTATAAATTTAAAGATTTACTTAGAAAATTCAAGATTTTTATGTTGGGCTAAAGAAATCTTTAATTTATTTAATGATGTATTTCGACGTTAATTTTATGTTACAATTACATAGCTAAATACTGGTATGACCAAAACAAATAATACTAAAATGTAACTGTACTATTCATATATAGGCCTATATATTTAATTTATAAAATACATTGTATTACCCTCACTAGTACAGAAGAACAAAAAAACATAATACTGACCAAACCAAAAATAATTTAATGGTGATAAATTCGACACAGAATATTAACTCAACTTTTCAAACTATGTTTAACACCAAAACCTTTTTATAACTATCCTAGGTCCAATAAAATAAAAATGTATCCTTTAAGAATGATGTTAGCAACAGACTAATGAGCCTGTAATAATTACTAGAACAATTTTCAAATGTACAAAATGAAACACTTATTCCACATATCACAGTTGAAACCGAAACATGAACTTGTTTTCAAATTAGTACAGAAACTAATTAGTAATATTATAAGGATGCCACCATGAACACAGTTTTACTCTCCAAAATGAGCAATAGATTTATATTAAAAAATTGGCTTTCATATCCATCTGCTATTAACAATAATTATGTATCCGATACATAAATTAAAGCTCGGCTCATAAAACTCCAAATTTTCCCGAGATATCAAGTGTATTTGATTCAAAAACATTGATAAAAAACTTTAAACACAAACAGTGTATAGTATACATGGGCATAGAAAGCTCATTTTCTAGGTGGAAAGGGGTGTTCTGTTAACAAATTCTAGGGAGTCTGGATTCCCCCCCCCCCCCCCCCCAACCCTGTACTTTCTTTCGAACTTTTCCTAGTTAGCAAATAATGTTTCGAGAAAGTAGGTATGTTGAGATGATGAGGTTATAAAACCTACCTGAATAAGTTACAAACTCCACTTCTGACAGTTGTTTTGTTGTTCTCTTCTTAAGGTGATTCCTCAAGTGGGATCTTACAGGTGATAGCAAAAGTGTTTGCCTCATCTTCTCGGACCCTACTTACTCGGCTAAATCCAAGAAACTTCCTTTTTTTTCAAAACCATATGAATGTGTGAGAAATGTAGTACAATAGTTTGAAATGTTGACAGAGCTAATTTTACAATCGGAAGTTTTACAAGGTGTATCTTGAAGGTGAATATTAAAATGTTCATTAACTAATATTTGGTTGATGAAATACACAATTAAAATTGTAGTAAGAGTAAAAAACCTTAAACTTTAGATTGTTATATGTATTTGTGAATCTCCCATTAAGGGGGGCGTCCAACAAATTCCAGGGGGGTCCAATTAATCCCAGGGGGGTTCCGTTGATCCCAGGAGGTCTGGAACTCTATATTTCTACACCCTTGATAGTATAATAGTATAAATACTAGAGATGAGTTGGAACTACGTTTACTTGGATTCTAATCTCAAATTCTTCCTTTTTACCTACAAATCCCCAATTTAAATCTAAGAAAACAAGACAAGAGTAAGATATTTGACTTTCTCACGTTGGTAAGATTTATAGCTTGGTGGTACGAGTGGTCTGGTTAATGGTTCATCCTATAAAGAGTGTGGACTAAGCCACTAGTATATTACCATATTGTTTCTAAAAGAAACTCAGATTTAAAACCTAAATATATATGTATATATTTTTCAAACCCCAAATCTAAATTATTTTCGAATGCCCAATAACCTATAGGATTAGAGAGACAGGAGGATTTGAAGGACTCAAGGATTCAAAAGATTGGAGTACTCAAGGGACTGTATGTAGGTTTCAAGGGATTATAGGATTATAGGGGCTGAAGGATTCAAGGGACTGTAGAATTTAAGGGATTGGAAGATTCAAGGAAATGGGGGATTCAAAGGAATGTAGAATCTAAGGGATTGGGAGATTCAAGGGACTGGAAGCTTAAAGAGACTGGAGGATTAAAGAGACTAGAGAATTAAAGAGACTGGAGGATTCAAGAGATTGGAAGATTCAAGGGATTGTATGATTCAAGGGACTGTAGGATTCAATCAACTGGAGGTGGATTCAAGGGACTGTAGGATTTAAGTGAGTGGACTATTCAAGGAACTGTAGAATTTAAGGGATTTGGGGATCCCAGATTCCAGGGACTGGAGGATTTAAGAGACTGGAGGATTCAAGAGACTGGAGGATTCGAGGGACTGGAATATTTTGAAGGACTGGAAGGTTAAAGGAACTGTAGGATTCAAGGGACTGGATGATTCGAGATACTGGAATATTTCGAGATACTGAAGGATTCAAAGGACTGGAGGATCTAAGTGACTGGAGGATCTTAGTAACTGGAAGAGTCAAGGGACTAAAGGATTCGAAGGGTCAATCTCCAATAAATACATTTGTTGAGTTTAAACCACGTGATATGCAACACACTCATTTGTTCGCTCACGTAGGACTGTTGACACCAGAATGTTTGTTTTATGAGACCCAGTTTCTGAGGTTCTTTTACCCTGCTAATTAGTTCATTAAACGAATTATTATAGGCCCTATCGCTCAGCGTGAATATTTGTCCGTTAATAAAGCCTTATTTATAGAGTTTTTATTAATAATTGTAGTAAACCTTATGTTTACCAGAGATCGATCTGCAAAATAATCACTGAACACTAAAAATACTCTTGACTTCAGAGAGTGAGGGTCTTTGCCCCTCGAGCCCCCACAATTAACAGTCACTAGGGCACTACTCCCCTGGTAAGATGTTAGGACGAGGCTTTGTTGGAGGGGGTGAGGCACAGCCGGGACCAAAGTATCCATGTGCGTTGCAGGGGGTTTCCCAGGGGAAGGAACACGGCGGGGCGGGGAGGGAGTCTACTCCGAGTACGACGTCTTGTCCGAGCCAGAGCCTGACCCGGGAGAGGAGGCCGGGGCCTTCTCGGGGCAGACGCCCCCGGTGGTGGTCCCCGGGTACAGGTCATGAGGGTGCCCGACCAGAGGCATGCCGTACTCTGGACCCGGGGGCGGATCACCGTGGGCAGGTAGCCGGTGCCGGTATAGGGGGCGGCTAGGAAGCGGCGGTGCGACTGGGGGCTGTAGCGGTGGAACTGCACTGGGTGACCCAGGGGGGAGAAGGCGGACTTAGCGAGAAGGGGAGGAGGTGTGTCCTCGGACTGGGGCGCACACACCAGAAGCTCGATGGCCTGCAGTATGTCCCCCTTGCACCTGTGGAGAGTGCTCTCCACGTCACCACGCCGTCTGGTGGGGAACACCCTCAGCAGGATGTCAACAGGAGAGCGCTGTGGAGGGTGCGTGGGGTACACGTGATGGGGGTACACCTGCTGCTGTTGCTGGTAGTGCTGGTACTGCTGGTGGTACAGGAGGTACGGGGGCTGCTGTAACGTCCCTGGGGGGCTCGGGGCAGATCCCCCGCTACTGCTCCCTTTCTTGGGCATGGACAGGTTCTCGGGTAGGGACGCGTCACCCTCGGTCTCTCCCCCGTCCCCCTCGTCGAGGTCGGGCTCTGGTGCGGGGAGGCGGGGCTCCGGGGATGGTGTGGTGGAGACGGACAGGGGCGGTGGGGGGACGGAGGTGGTGGCGTGGGGCGGGGGCGTCAGGGAGTGGGAGCGGCGCCCGGAGTCGTGCTCGTCTTCATCATCATCATCCAGAGAGATGCGCGGCCTCTTCTTGCCTGGAACACATTCAAGTATATATAGCAACACACCCAGGTATAGTCAGGTATACTTATAGCAACACACTCAGGTGTATATTTAGCAACACTAAGGTATATAATACGAGGTACGGTAGCTAGTTGTCGGCTGGAACTATATTTCACATACAGCAATAGGTCTACTTGACTCGGCAGTTGGTAGTTCTATTCTGATTGGCTGCACTGGGATGGTTCTTATGACAGCATGGTTTCCATTCTCCTCTCCAGGAGAATATCTATTTAGCAAATTATTTATTTAAATGCATTCCCTCAGGTAATAAATCGAGGAGGGAAGTATATTTTAGTTTTAATTTGGCTATAGTTTGAACACCCTCAGATTTCCTTCCTTCTCCTTGCCCCGTAAATCAGGGGTGAGCAACGTGGTTCCCGTGGGAGCCATGGCGTCCTTTTGACAAATTTTAGGCAACCGCCATATATTTCATAATTTTGTACATTATTTGTTAAATAATTTTGTTTGATACGTTACAGGATTGTTGTCGAGTATTAGTTGAAATTAAATTTCTTTGATATCTATTCACCATTAGTCCTCAATTTATTGTTTCATTAATATCTTCATAAATAAGTTTTTAACAATAAGCCCGCTTTTTAACATGCCTGAAAAATTATAATATTATAGCTTACGTTTTGTTTATTACATTTAAAATATGTGTATTCTCAACTTGTCACGAATAAATATATAAATAAAAGGTTAACATGCAAATATAAAAATCAACATTTTTCTTGGCGCCCCTAGATTAAAATATATTTGGGAAAATAGCTCTTCATGATTAAAAGTTTGCCGACCCATGTCGTGAACGAAGCTATTAAATAGTCGTTGTGTTAAAATTCCCGCTAGAGGAACTTGGCACACTCTACGTCTGCCCCAAGTGACGTCACTGGCTCCTGTATCCGAATCTTGCGTTTGTCTTCACACCTGAACTTTCAACAAGGTCACAATATCCGATCTTTCAAGGGCTGGCAACATGAACCTAGCATTGTGTCGGGGGCTAGGCCATGCCCCAAGTTGGGTGGGGGGAATTGGATTTTACAGTATCTTGCTTGCGAGCAATATGAGATATCCTATACCCTCTTTTTTTTTTTAACGTATATTGAAGGGAGAACAAAACACTAAACAATAAGACTTTGACAAACGATAGATAGTGCTTGCTCTGTACAACTTGTTCTTGAGGAAGCAGGTCGTTGTTAGAAACAAAATATAGAAAATCTAATGTATTTTTACTAAATTCATGTTTGTCTCATGGCAAAGAAGAAGTTAATTAAGCTTTGTACATGCTTACACCTTTAATATAATTTAATAAACGACTTAATTTGAGACATTTCTTCGTTGAGAGTTCAAATCATCTTATCATAGTAAACCCTCAACCTACACGGATTCGAGTTACGTGGAATGGATTCATAGATACACGGTTGCTGTACTTCTACTTACAACTTGTGAAACCATCAATCGAGCGATACTTTAAACATAATATATGACGTTACTAGTAAACCGACGCTCAACTGATAATGTTGTCGCCATTTTGTTTGCTTCTACTTACGTAAGAGGCCTACTTGATAAAATCCCTATAATGCTAGTCCAAATTTGAGCCGTAAGCCTACTAACTGAGTTGCCACCATCTGTTGTCAAAAATGGTGACAACTTTCGAGGATATGGGTTAGCACATTGAACCCTCCAGCTGTTTATATCAGTTTTCTAGACCGGATCAGCTGCTTCATAAAAAAATCGTAAAGTGCCGTGAATCAAAGCCAGGACCTCTGGATCTGTAGGTAAGAACTCTGACCACTAGACCACAAAGGCGGTGGTATTTGTTGTAAGCAAAGTATAAACCCTGAGTATGTGAAAGTGATGAAAGTCGAATTATAAAGTATCAAAGCACAGTCCAACTTACGCGGTTTTTAAACTTAAGCGGAAACCTTCGGTAACGAATTAACCGTCTAAGTTGCTTATTCTTGAGTGGGTGCAAATAAATGTCGTAAAATTGCTTTCTAACTTCGTCAGCTCTGTCTAGTGAGTACGGATTTAGGTGCGCCTTTCATGACTTGATTTATGAATAGTTGAATAGATTAATTTTTACCAGGGATATTTTGTAAAAAAAAATTCTACTTTAGTTCAAATACATTGATAAGTGATTTCCTTGAATTTCAAACAAAAGTAGAACTAATATCTTTGTTTTGAAAAAAAAAAAAGTTTGAAGGAAGTGGTGTTAATCAAATTGTATTTTATGGACTAAATCCTCGGTCCCGGCACAGATGTATCTGATTACCAAACCCTTCCTTCACCTCTGACAAGACATCTTGTGAATGTGGGAACGCCAGGTCTCCACCGTGGTTCGGATCCCACGTTAAACTGTAGGTCCTTCATTTCATCTCGCAATCACCCTACCATAGTGCGTAAGTGTGTATAACCCGAACGGTTAGTAAGACGCGGTGCTATTAATAATAATAATAGTTTTATAGACTAAGCCAGAATCATAGTGAAAAAAAAGTCCTAATTTAAAGGAGGGCTGTCTTGGTAAGCGAGGAATTGCTGCACAGACATTCAGCTCCGACACAATATTTCGAGTTTCATTATTATATAAAAATGTGTGTAGATGTGACATTAGTTCATTTTCAACGACTCTTTAACCAAATTTTCTAAGCTATGAAACTACGCTTCACGAAAAATGGCTCCGTTATTGATCCTTCCTCTAACAAATAAAGCAATTTTTTTAAAGGCTCACAACAGAATATTATAAGAAATTTGAGAACAGCGAGCTTTCCTCTTTACTTTGGAATAAGAAGTGTTTAAGTTTTATTTCCACTCTTTCTCATTGACATGACAAAAGGTGGCTGTAGTTGAAGGGTGGAAAGGATTATAAGCTTAGACAGAATAGAGAAGTAGTTCCAGAAAACGACACAAACCCTTGTGCTTTAAGCCGTATGGACTGACAGCGGTTGATACTTTATCGCTGACTGAGACAGCCGCTTTAATTTAGGCCTGCTCGTAAAGAAACCATTTTCTCAAATGAATATTGTTTACATTAGTAACTTAAACTGTTAACAAGACATAAAGACTTGATTAAGTACTGAAACATTGCACGGGACACAATACTTATAGTCCAATTTTAACATGAAGAAATTTATCTAACAGCTAGAAAAGCTACTAGATTTACTTTCCCGTATTCATATGTCAAGTCATGTGATCTGCAGCTGTCACTTTTGATAGATACCATCCATACCTATAAAATAACAATAGTAATATAATAAAATGTGTCAATGCCATGTTTGTATCTTCTAGAAGGTCCTTCTTATGAAGAGTGTAGTGTGAAGTCCTGTCCTGCCGCAACGAGTCATGAGCTGTTATCCTCACCCCCTGTTCCTCGGCGACATATCGCATTCCTCGGGCTGTCGGTCCAAGTTGCCGCTCTCTTATTGCAGACATTCTTTCACCAGCATCCAGGGCGATAATAAAAGCAAGTCCTGTGGTGTGAGGAAATATAACAGTAGCGCAGAGAAGAGATGTCTCAGTGCAACAAGAGGCCAAGTCTTGGGTCATAGTGCTCCCTGAATTAATGTGATATTCTTTTATTCCTTCGCAGCTTCTTTGGAAGAGAAGGTATTATGTTCGTCCAAAAAATTATATACGAGTTGTTGATGGATGTCGAATTTTAATTACTACCCCTTGAACCCGAAAATGTGTTTTTGAAGTTATACTTCTTTAGGCACGTTATGAAAAAATGATGAGAGTGAAATTTTAAGATGCGCGCGCATCACTGTAGCACAAAAGTAACAGGTTGAAGCTAAACCGCTCATTAAGTCTCGAAAAAAAAAAAGCTACCAACAAAATAGAAATAGAACCTCTGTTAGTCGCGCATGTTGGTACGCTCGTCGCCTCTGATCACTGTTTTCATATATATAATATTTATCCGCATGTTTCTAGTTTCTACATTCACAACACGTGTTTTAGTTTCATACAAGTGCGAATTATATATGTGCTAATAAATTATATTCAGTAGTGATTTAAATTGAATATTTTGATTAATATTATTTACTATTCGTAAATATTAGTGAAAAAAATTGTGCTTATAGACATTTTCAAGTGCTACAATATAATTGAGGTTAACTATCCGTATGTATTATTTATTGATGTAAATTAAAATATTATTATTTAACATAATTAATACTAAATATTATTAAATTATTATTGTTAAATATTTATTATAGGTTATTTAATATTTTTAATGATGCCAAAGAAGTATAACTTCTCACGCGCGTACGTAAGTAACACACACCAATTTTTTTTTTTTGTATCTAAGGTTTTCATAAGGCTCGCCAAAGGAATTATCTATTTAGCCTTAAAATTAAGGGTAGTTGACTTATGGACAAAAAGAGAGAGAAAAGAAAGTGACTTATTCAAAATCATATTTAACAGTTTTGATTAAAGTTTGTATCTAGGCACTATTTAATATGAAAAACAAAATGGCGCTTCTTATTTTAAATGAAAATGATTCTGAGGACACTTTACATCAGCGGGAATTTCCATTTTTAATAATGTTTTCGCAACTTTCTGAATTACCAAATAACTTTTCATAACAAAATTGTAGGAATCTCAAAAATGAACCTTTTTATTGAAATGATATTTTATAAATTAATATCTTCATTAACAAATCTAAACAACAAAGCAGTAGCCAAAAGCCAACATTAGATTGACAAAAGGCCACGATCGCTTGGCTGAACATACAAATAGAATAGTAGTCCTTCCAATAAAAGAATGCCCTATTTGCAATGTCGATGTTATGAATTCTCATCGCCTTCTAGTTTGTTTGGATTTAGAATCACAGAGGCGAGGTGATAACTTATTTGTAAATTGTATTGGGATGTCAGAAATTGCATGGTATAATTATAAAATATGTAACTTTTATATAATTATAATATTTGGTTTTGTATTTTATTTGATATTTTCTATATTCTGTACTCTGTATGTATAACTGTAGTTGTAATGAGATTCCAAACATGTAATGGGTTAAATTCCAATTGAAATCCGTGTGTAACAACAACTACAGTATGGTTATGGTAGGAAGAACACTAGAAGTTAGTTACTAAAGTTACTAAAACCATTTTAATATATGCATATATCAAGTCATACCATCTCCTGTTGTAATATTTGGTGGATATTACTAATACCCATAGAATACCACAAATAATATTGTAAAATTTTATCAATGTTGGCCGAAAATGAATATGTTTGAATTTTCTCTACTGTTCTTCCAACCAGAATCAGGCTATAGCTTCCAAACTACAGGCAACTGTGTGTTTTAATAGAGTTTTGGGAAATAGGGAGTTGAAAATGCACACAACGAATAATATGTTTCTCTAGCAGTGTTATATTATATTTCATGTATGCGCTTTAATGAAACGCGATGTTATTTATTCATATTATGTTTTTATAACAATATATATATATATATATATATATATATATATATATATATTATATATATCTTGCGAGCTATAAGTATAATTTAGATAAAGAGCGAAAGAGTCTGTGCGGTGTACGGTAATTTTAAAATATAAACTTATTTATTATTTACGTCTTGTTATCCGTTCCTTCATCCCTCATATTTACAAGAGTAGGATAAGGATTAGAAATATAGATATTAAGTGGAAATGTACCCCGCGTTCACATGGAGGGAAAGTGTAAAAACTAAACACCATCAATACACTAGGACGAGATTCGAAGTCTTGCAATACAAAGATTTTCTTTTAATCAATTTTAAAGGTAGATAAATAAAAATATGATAAGTTTAGAAAATTGTGATTGTTTCACTTACTACTTACTATGAATGCGTTCATGCATCGATTATTTGACTGAATTTCTTGATCAGTGTTAGTGTGTAATCTAGAGCCCTTCTTCATCAAGCCTAGTCTGTACCGGGTCTACGCTCAGTTGACTGTACACGACTAAAGGAGTCGTTAGTTTTCCGTCCAGGCGGATAATATACGACCACCGTCGGTAGAAGTCGTACACGACCGAGGGCTTCTGTCTTGCCCACTAGACTCCACTAGGTAATTACGCAACTGATGTGGTCGTGAGTCGTACATATGGACTCCATAGGATCCCACCTACGTACTCACGTATCGGAACTCTATGGACAGAGATATGTGTCTCTATGGAGTCCTTCTCTTACAAACCACAGTCCATAAGGCTATAGAGTACTTATGTAGACAGGGATTAACCCTTATTATTATTATAATTATTATTATGTGTTCTGTCTTTCGACAGGTCTGTTACCTTGTCCAAATTGAGTCCTCCAGTATGTCCCATCAGCAGCTTTCTCTTTTTATATCCTGAAATGTCATTTTATCTAATTGTCTGAAGTCGTCCATCAGTTGTAAACATGGTCTTCATGGTCCTTTTTTAATTGTTTCCCCTCTAAAAAAAATCACCCGCCTCGGTGGCGTAGTTGGCTAACGCGCTAGTCGTGTTGAGCTCGTCTGCTGAGGACGGGGAGATCGAGGTTCGAATCTCGGTCGGGTGAACTGGGGGTGGTTTTTCCTAAATGGTTTTCCACTCTCCCTCCACGCAAATGCTGGTTCACTTCCTCTAATTCAACCTTCCCAATTCCTAATCCATTAGCGTGATTAGTACTTAAAGCGTATAACCCGAACGTGTAGTAAGACGCGGTGCTAAATAATAATAATAAATAAAATCTAAAAAAAATCGATAGTTTTACTTTAAGTTGAATGAAAACTCAGTTTCTAGGATTGTGGGCTTCAGTTAACATGATCAAAAACGTTAATGGCGTGTTTATTAAGAGACTATGATTGTAGACCCTTAATTCACACAAACATGCCATAGGTGAAAAAAACCCCAACCTCACCGCCATCCCAAAACCCAAAACATCCCTTATTTCTCGCCTACACCACAAGAAAGGGGGCTCTGTAGAGTTTTTGCCACCCTCGTCGCAGTACCGTAAGAAACAACATCCTTCATGGCGAGACGAAACTTGGATCTGATTGTACACCAGAGCTTTCCACTCTATCTTTTCCTCTGGCACAAAGCCTCCGCCGACACTAGCTCTGCTCGTGGAAACAAAAGGTTTCATTGCCTTTATGGTGAATCTTCTACGAACTAATGACTCCCCCCCCACTCTTCCTTGCCACTTCACCCCTTTAAAACCATGAATAGGAACCAACCCAAGTATTAACTGTCGTGTTCCACACAATGGCGATATATCACCCGAGGTGGGAGTGCGTCTGCCATACCCCATATACACACCTACCAACCCCCTTACCCCTCTCTCCTCTTTAACAGAAGCAGCCACCCCTTTACCTCTCGGGTTATTTTTACCCCTTGGTATCCAACAGACTGTACTGGATTTAGTTAGTTCTGTGTTCAGCTTTTTGGCGCCATAAATTTGCAGCAGAACAATTGCCCGCCGGCGTCAGCAGTTTTAGTTTTATTGCGGGCCTCTTCCTCTCCTCTACCCCTTTACATCCCTTCCATGTGGAGACTGGATACTGATCCATCTCTAGGGGGGGGTGGAGGGATATGGTCACCAACAGTTGCATGTCGCGTATAGCGTGGATTTTATATCAAGGAGGAATTACTAGTAATTTATTCATATCCAGCCCAAGTAGGCTGTGTTTTATTGCATGGATTTGATACCATAGAAAAATTATTAATTCATTAATAAACCAGATCAAGTAAGTTAAGTTTCTTTACGTGGATTTTATATTAAAGAGAAAGAACTAAATTAATTATTCATTCATAACCAATCCAAGTAAATTGTGTTTCTTTACGTTGAATTAATACCTTAGAAGAATTATATATTTATTCATAGCTGGCCTAAGTAAGCTGTGTTTTATTTCGTGGATTTTATACCCTAAAGTAATTATTGATTAATGCATTGCTACCCCAAGTAAGTTGTGTTTCTTTAGATGGATCTTAAATCAAGGCAATACATCTAAGTCATTCATAACTAGCCTTAGAAGTTTATTTTGTTTTTCTTAACGTGGATTTCATACCAAGGAAAATATATCTATTTATATTTAATAAGACGCAAACAACGATCGTATATATTTTATAGTTGATACTTCATTGATTATTTCATGACCGTTGCTATAAACATTTTGTTACAAGAAACTCTAATGAATTAAGTACTGAAACATCGCTTTGTTTGTACGGAGCACTATACCTACAGTCCAATTTTAATAGGAAAGGCCTTATAATACAGCTATAAAATAACTAGATTAACTTTTCCATATGCAAATGTCAAGTCATTTAATCTTCAGCTGTCACTTTGGGTAGATACGAGTATTATCAATAAATCTATAATAATAATAATAATAATAATAATAATAATAATATAGTAAAATGCTATAAATGTTGAAGGCGTAACACAATGTTTTATTTTACAAATGACACTTCTGATTAAAATTGTTGGACCTACAACGAAACATGGTTAACATAAATAGGTTAAAATGAAGTATTGTCTCTCAGTGGTGGTAATTGCTCCCCCCCCTCCCACCCAATGAACCTACCAAAACACACCTTGATGACGTCATGAGGATGTAACATATTTTGGCTCCTGAGGGAAGCTGGGAGATTAACCTCGTACTTACCATTCACATCTCTGCGGTAATGAGAGAGCGCAGACAATGGAACAGACAAGGAGGGAGGCTGAGATTACCACCCTCCTGACAGGTAGCAGGAGACAGTCAATCCTGATCAGTTTGGTTAGAAGTGTGGTTAACACGCCTGACTATAACTATACAGGAGGAAGATCAAGTCTTGATGATTGAACCGGAGACTCGTTCTTTCCCACAAAGTATTTATTTGTGTTTTAAATCTAAACGGATATGTAGAGAACTAATTAAGTTAATGTGTTAGGAATGAGTACGATAGAGTTTATAAAAAGTGTACCAGAATTTTCGTGGAGGGAGAGAAAAGAACCATTTAGGGAAAACCTTCCTCAATACACTCGATTGGGATTCTAGCCCCGATCTCCCATCATGGGCAGTCCAGTCTATTGCAACAGTGATGCGAGGGTAACTTCACTTAAAATGCACCCTTCTCATCCTTATCCCCTTGAATTAAATACTGTTTAACTCATTGATGGACAGTACCGGCCTTAGAACATGTGGGTAACCTTCTGGGTTAATTCAGTGACTGTCCCACTTTTGGCAGGACGATCGAGTTTAGGTTTATATTCTGGCAGGTGTGGGCCTACCCGTAGTTTTGCCATCCTCCCTCCAGGTGAATATTCCCTCCAAATCTTTCCTAATCAAACTGTATCAAAAAACAAGTACATTGACCCCGCACTGGGATTTGAACCAATGCCTCTTCTTGGTGATCCCACCCACGGCACAAATCTTTTATCCACTAATCAACTTTTAATTATGTTGTTCATTCTTATTCTGCGGTGTGGTTATTAACATAAAAAATACTATGACAAGACTTCTATTTTAAGCTTTTTAAAAACTCCATGAAGTCAGACCTCAAATGAGCCATACTGACCAATCAGCTGCCCCTTTTTGGGGAAGATAGTGCCAACTTTTTAATGATCTAGATTTTCCCTCTCGTGATATTCCAAAGCTTTAAAGGGCAATTTCATAATATTAAACTCAATGAATCCATATTAGCATTAAAATCTTCTCTTCTAATTTAACAAACCTAGGGGGGTCATTTTATCTTATTCTTTTACGTTGGCAAGACTATTTGTAGTCGTCTTAAAATCTTAGCTTTTTAACAGTTTTCCACCCCTCTTCTGAGTATTATGAGCACAACGAGTCACTCCCAGATAACTATCCCGGCGAGGTTATTATTTGTCTTTCTTTCGTTTCTAAGAGCTGACGAAATATGGTGTAATATCATGATATTGGAAGATTCTAGAAGCCATCTTGTATGACTATAAACAAGGAAAAGGGCTCTTGCGACTTCACTTGTCTTGCAACCCCGCTGTAGCTAAGGTCCGCGGCGCGCTAACATCCACATTTCAAACTTTAAAACTGCCGCGTATTAAAAACCTTTCATTCCGACTGTGATAATTCCTGTAAAATTGAGTGTTGTTATTCCATTTGAATAAATTAAACATAATTTGTAGACCTGTGTTTCCATTGTAAAATAGACCTGATGTTCAAGTGTATGTAAAATTACGGTTACACGTCATTATTAGTAATCTCATGGCGAACAACGTGTAGGCAAGTAAAGAGAACCCGAGATAAGTAACGTAACCGTTTTGATCTCCGACGTGTAAGCGTGAGGAAAAGTAACTCTCCAACTTGTGCTGACTAAGGAGATCGTGTGGTTTACATAATGAACTTTCCACCCACTGATCTCAGTTTTCTAGACAGGAACCGCTACCTGTGTATTTGAGTAGCTCCTAATTTGTTCTCACGAGGCTAAGTTGACCCCGTTACAGACGCGCTGCTTTACGTTAAGCTGGTAGCACTGGGGATCGAACCCGGGACCTATGGATGTGTAGTCAGGAGCTCTGACCACTAAGCCACAGAGAGCCATTAATTAATCTCAACACTGAAAACTTGAGTGCGCACAGGAGATGTTTCTATAGCATAATTAATTCAGTATTGAAATCAGTATAATTAAACTTTACCTGTACCAGCTCTGGTGGCAGAATGGTCTGTGGCGTCACTCTCACAATAGTTCTTACTGCTATAAACAGGGGGATTGGGGTTTGAAACCGGTTAAGTGTACGGAGGGTGATTTTTCCTATACATTTTTGTTAATTCTACCTCTACGCAAATGCGGATTCACTTCCAGTAAATTCAACCTCCGTCAACACTAACATATTGGTGTGATTAGTTCATGTGTATAACCCAAACGAGTATTAAAACGTGGTGACAAAAAACAAATTATAACAGTTTTTACAACCAACTGTCATGGCGAAAAGTAATTTTCATGAAAACTTGTGCTTAATTTGTTAGTAGCAAAGCTCATTTTCAGCAATGTTCTAGTACAGACGCATGCGCAGAAGAGGTACAAGTTGTTTGACTGTCTTACTTTAGCAAATATAAAAGGGAATTCCTTTCCTTTCCTTCAAACAAAATTACAACAATTATTTTTTAATTTTTTATGCAAGTTGTTTCAATAAAATTTGTTTTAAAAATGCATTAATTTTTTTAAATACTGGTTTGTTTCATAAAATATATTAAACTTTCGCTTTAGATCCAGTTGGTCCGACGTTTTTCATCCCAAGGTCAAAATAAGATTATCTGTTTGTACCGTGGGCCGAAAATGTATTTAGTAAACCCATCAAATTAATATAGGCCTACAAACAACATTTAATAAACAATTGTTTTCAATACCTATGTTTAAATTGTATTTTTGGTTTGGTATAATCTTTCAAATTTTACTGCAAAAAATAAGTTTTAATAATCTCCCAGAAATGTATTGTGAAATGTGCACACACACATAATTTCTCAAAACAACTAGCTTAGTGCGCACATGAAAACATTGTTGGCCAACTTTTGCCCAACTGTTGGCCAACATGGGAAACAGATTGTTGGCAAACATTAAAGAAACATTGTTTCGTGTCCAGACTACAATGTTGAAACATTTGTTTCCCGTACAGAGTTCAGTTGAGTGAAAGATGTCTGTTGAGGAGGATGTTGCTATGACTTGTGCTTTGTATGAAGCTATGAGCAGTTCAAGAAGACAGAGAAGAAGGAAACGGTGGTGGGTTTGTGTTCATTTACACTAACTGAAAACTGTCCACCTATTTTATCAAAAACATCCTGTTTTTGATGTGATTTTTACAGTCCTCGACTGTCACATCCCACAACAGTGTATTTGTATGGAATATTTCAATCAGTACCGGAGTTTTTCCGGCTGACCACAACATGACAAAAGGAGATATCAGTAACTGATGTACTCGGGGTGTTATGCAAGAATGCTTAGTGGACCGATAGTGTGGTCCTGAGCACACTATCTCTCCAACCTATGATGACGCAAGCAAACACACGCTAGTGTCAACAAAGCATCCAAATAGCAGAATCAGACTGGCCCACGTTGCTTGTCGGAAATGTTGGCTAACATTGTTTCTTGAAACCCATTTGAAATGGATCACGGAAAATGTTTTCCTCTCTGGGAAACACAGAGGCAATATGAAAAAATGTTGGCCAACAGTTGGGAAACAGTTGGGGAGAAGTTGGAACAATGGGAACAGTTGGGAAAATTTGGAAACAGTTGGGGACAGTTGGAAAACAGTTGAAGCAGTTGGAAATAGTTGGGGAAAAGTTGGGAAACAGTTGGGAAACAGTTGGGAACAGTTGGGGAAAAGTGGAACAGTTGGGGAACATTTGGGAAACAGTTGGGGAACAGTTGGGAAACAGTTGGGAAAAGTTAGCCAACAGTTGGGAAACAGTTGAGAACAGTTGGGAAACATGTTGGCAAACACTGTTTCCGGGGAAATGTCTCCTAGTGCCTACTAAGCTTAAGGATATTCTTTATGAGCCCGGCGAGATGATGACAGGGGTCGGGTTTTAATTTCATTTATATGTGAAAGCAGTTAGTAAAATAATTTATTTTTATTTGATGAAAATAACATTTGACCAATAATTATATTTGTATCCATGACAGCTTAAAGTTGATGGATTAGAACGTCGCTGTTCATTTTATCGCAAGGTTGGAGAGCCAGAGAAAAATGAGAAATTAATGTTTCGTGGACCGTTCTACAGTAAGGTTGGAGGTCGAGTGAATAAGGGAAGCCTTTTTCCTGGTATACAACTCGAAAGAAATCATTCTGGAATATTCTTTCTATCTTTCGGTTGCACCATGTTTTTATTAGGCTCCAGAAAGGAGAGAGAGAGGGAGAGAGTGCTCTCAAAGTTGTTATGGTTCACAAGTATTCGCAATAGGGGTAGGGGACAATGAACAAAAGAGCATCATTATAAACAACGTAAAAAAAAATCACCCAGGGGTGTGAGAAGTGTTCCTAACACATGTGGATGCATTGAGTTTAATATTCTGAAATTATTCATTAATTTAAGATATATTAAGGGTGAGAACCTTTGATTTGAATTATTACGAGATGAAAAGTCTATTTAATTACTCTTAACATTATAAATATGTATTTATACATATTTTACAAATCAAATAAATGCATAATGAAATGAAATCAAGAGCTTTATGAATACATATTTTTATTTAGATCATTAGCTATTTATTTAACATCTGCCATCGAGGTTTTCCCTTTAATTTTCCTTCAGGATATTGTGAGGGCTACATTTTCAGTGAGCGCGGGCCCCATTGACCGCGGGTCACCAGTTGGACAACACTGGTTTAGACTATATATACATATACCTTTTTTTTCCTTAAAATAGTTTTATTTTTATTGATAGTATTAACCATTTTAAAAAAATGAGCTCGGGAATGTGCACCGTATATGTCGCGGTAGTTATTTCAGATATACGAGTATTATATGATTTATTTCATCACATGTTTGATTACTGATTTAAGTACGAAAACATCACCGTGTATGTGTGCGGACTGAACAAAAAGTTACTAGATCGTCTTCATTTGACAAATAATTTGAAATGCCGCTGGCCCTTTTGGAAAATAATATAAATATTAGAGCAATATTAAGGGGAGTTTTTGAAGGGTTTGAATCTCCTTTAAAATTAATATTTAAAGTGTATTTTTAAATTCCTACACAATACCTAGACTTGTTCGTTAGTGGAGTCTCAGACATTTAATAGCACTTACAACACATATAGAGCCAATCATGTCTTATTACACTTGAAATTACTTCAACCACCTTGATTAATATCGATAAAAAATAATAATAATAATAAAAATATAGCTACATGTTCTCAATATTTGATTGCTAAAATTATGTATATTATTATAGCTATTTATGAATTTACCTTCCTCAATTGTAAGTTAATAAACACCCCTTTATTCATTATTTAAAATAACCTTAAAACTAATGTTTGTACCATAATTAGGTAGAAATGTATGGACAGTAAACATACAATGTCGGAACCTTGAGCTTTAGATTTCTACCTGACGTTAAAAAAAATGATTCATCCAGCAAGATGAAAACTTATAAAACCAATATGTAATGTAAAATATTAATATGTAATTGTTATAAAATCCATTTATATTGATATAGAAATATGTATAGTCTACAGACATATATATTAAAAAATAAGGTATATAAGTTACATAAGACCCTCCATTCATTCCATAATTTAGAATCTACGAGTAAAAAAAAATCCTTCAAACATAAAAGCAACACATTTAATGAGTCCAAGCTTTTTCGCAATTTTATTTCCCCCTTTCTCTTTAAAACTTGAATACGGTCAAGAAACAATGACAGCACCAAACCTCTATCTCTCTCTTGAATCGCATTCAAAAAAAATATATTTTTAGTTCTTTATAAAATAGGATAAGAGTTTATATTTTAAACGAGCATGCAATTGAAATAAAAATGTATAAGGCACTCCAAATAAATAAACCTTTTTATATACATTCGAAAAAAAAAACTTTTTTAAATAAAAATATCTGTAAGGAAAATAAAAAGAGATCTGCACGGGAGAGAATACGTGAGTATTTCTTTCAGTCTCTGGTCCATATCAGGCTCCCCTTCACCCTCCTCCCTTGTCTATAGGGGCAGTTTTGTTGACCCGAAACCATCCCCCTCTATACATTAATATCCTGACGATACTCGAAGCGAACCACCCCTTGCTTCATTCAAGCTACACTTTCTGACCACACAACCCCCCCCCCCCCCGGCTCCCAATCCGTGGCTTTTCATGTGGTAATTATACAATTGTAAATGTTGAGTGGGGGAAGGAGGGTAGGGAGGGTTGCTTGTTGGGAATAGCTGCTGAGGGGATAAACCACATAAAACACAGAGCTAGGAGTTTTGGTAGAATAACAACCTTTTGTATTGATTTTTTTTAACGTTTAATTGAAGTTACGTTCTTTCTCTATTAAGAATCAAATAACCGAAGCTGTTATGTATGTGTTTAGTGAGGGATCATTCCACACAGATATCATATTCTGAAAAATTGAAAAATGACACCTGGACACGGGAATCGAACCCGGGACTATTACCGTACTAAGCTAAAGGTCCCAGGTTCGATTCTCATGTCCAGATATCATTTTTCAATTTTCAGAATATGGTTCTTTCTCTAGTTAAGTTTTTTTTATAAAATAGGGTCTTACTACATTCCAATTTGTATAGGAAGAACCTTTTATAAAATACAAACTTTTTTGCTGTCAACATTGATAACATTTTACTATATTAATATTGTAATTTATATGTATTAGTAATGGTTATCACACCTGACACTTGATATGACGTAAGAATACGTGAAAATAGATCAAGGTACTATTATAGCTGTCAGATATATGGCCTTTCCTATGAAAATTGGACTGTAGTTTGAATTTATGGGTTAGTTGGAATAAAACAAAAGAAAAATCCCCACATCCCTCTATATTGTTCAAAAATATATAGAACATTTTTTTAGTCGAGAATATAACTACATTCTAAGAAAAATAATTATTATGTAGCTTCCTTATCAGAGAAGAAAATCCTAGCAAAGATTCCAGCGGATGGTAAACCATTTTGGGTGGAATTTTCAAAATGTTACTAATGTATTGTAGTATAAAAACAATTTAATATAAATATATTAAAATACTTGAGGAGAAAGAAACATATTATTCTTTAAATTATACTATATATATTATTTGTGTTGTCAACATCCTTTTATCTCAACTAATACAAAGCCTACACAGATGAATAAGGTTTTAGTGGTTAAGACTTTTTACCGACCTCTGACATGCATACTTAGTGTACGTTAAAGCACATTGTTTGTTTAAAATTTAAGTTAAAATAAAAATCTAACAATATTTTTATATCAACTACCGTAAATAAACTATCTTTATTATTTTGTGTATACACTTCGCTCAGTATTTAATTTCAAAAATCCAACAAAAGACTAAATATTTTTTATTTGGGGGGAGTGTATAAGGTTGAATGTGCGAAAGTTTTGCAAGGGTTTACCAGTTCACTAGAAATACTACTATCTTACTGTGCTCATTAAGAAAATATTCACTTCATATTAATGGAATATTGTTTTAAATTAAATTTTAGATAGTTATTAGTTTTAATATAAAACTCAATACAGATTATAAACATGGAGGATATATATTTAATACAAAATTAATAAGAACACACTACAAAACACATAGCAATTATATTTTTTTTAATTGTTAATGGGCTCATTTGTGTTAAATAGTTATTCTAGTTTTTTAATATACAAAAGTGTTTAGTTAAACAAAAAAAACTCTACAGATAGTAAAAAATAGAGTCCAAATTTCATAAACATATCCTTATTCAACAGCTAGAAAAGTTACTAAATCTATTTTAACGTATTCATACATCAAAATCATGTGCCCTGCAGTTGTTACTTTTGATATATACCATAAACAACTATAAAATAAAAGTAGTAATATATTATTAATCTTGACCGAAACCGTGGTGACCTGGCGATCTAGGGGTAAGGTGTCGAACTTCTGCGCTGGGGGCCTCGGGTTCAATCCTCGGTCCCGGCACAGATTTATCTGATTACCAAACCCTTCCTTTACCTCTGACAAGACGTGTATTAATCACAACTTGTGAATGTGGGGAATGTCAGGCCTCCACCGTGGTTCGGATCCAACGTTAAACTGTAGGTCCTCCATTTCATCTCACAATCACCCTACCATTACACATTAGCATAAGTGCGTATAACCCGAACGGGTAGTAAGACGCGGTACTACTACTACTACTGCTACTACTACTACTACTACTACTACTACTACTACTACTAATAATAATAATAATAATAATAATAATAATATAATATAATTCTACTTTATAAAACTTTCTTTCGACCAAAATCCTACTATAGCAAATACTTTTATGAAATATATTGTTGGAATGTCGGTGTTCAGAACAATCGTAGGATGCACTATTAATGAGCATTGTTTTTAGTTTAGATTTTAGTGGAATGTTAACTTAGTTCCACCCAAGTTGTTCGATTGTGGAGTAGTTTGCGCTGTTTTAATTGCGATAATTGTTAGTTTGTGATGTTCCGAGATTATATATTGTAATAGCAATAAAATTGAAATGACCAGTGGAAGTAGCCTACAATGTTTACCAAACAGTAAATATTAGAATGTAAAAATAAATTCTATTTTTAAGTAAAAAACAATGTTTTCTACGTTATACTTTGACAAAAAAAAACATATTTGGGAAATAAAATATTAAAACCTATGAAATGACATATTTTTAAAAGAATAAATGTAAACAAAAAAATAATGAAAAACATGTGATTAAAGACAAAAAAATCTAATGATTTATAATTAAAACGGATTGGATTTGTGAGTGCAAGAAACGTAATGATTTTTCCTCTTCTTTACTTTTCAAGCTTGTTATTTTCTCATCATCGCGAAGGTAAACTTAAGGATGCAACAGGACACGGAAGAGTCAATGTTGTGTACAAGAACTAGGAGATAAAGAGAGTAAAGTATAAATTATGAAGTATAAAAAGAGGGATATCAGAGGAAAGTAAACTGATAAACTGTATTCTGATCATTTTCATCCTAACTCAACAAGCTTCAAACTTTCTTAAAATATGCATTGACTTCGTTTAGAGAGAAAAATATGCCTGCTTTAACAATACTGTAAGCCTCCTAAAAACAATAGTGACAGCTAAAATACACATTTATGTTTGCTGAGCTGAACATTAGTAATTAATGTTCAATTGACAAAAAGTATCCGGCGATTTAACTGCATATTGTTACTATAGTTTGATTTAACAGCACAGCACCAGTATACAAGCCTACTGAACATGTTAGCGATAAAACGTTTTGTAAACTATGTTATGTGTCCAAAGTTATACAACTATCCACAATATAATGATATTTTTATGCAACAAAAAATAGTTTAGTAAAATATTTGAACCTCTATAATTATGGCTTTTAAAAATATTTTCATATATTCGGCTTTGGTTCGAATCGAAAATTTGGACTTCTCCAAATCCTAATTATTTGTATTATACGAGTCATTATGTTGGGAAATTAATAAGGAACTTATGTTAAATAAATGATCAGAGCAATATGTTCATAATAATATGTGTAAATATAACAGGTTTATTATTATTATTATTATTATTATTATTATTATTATTAGCACCGCGTCTTACTACCCGTTCGGGTTATACGCACTTACGCTAATGAGTAATGGTAGGGTGATTGTGAGATGAAATGAAGGACCTACAGTTTAACGTGGAATCCGAACTACGGTGGAGGCCTGGCATTCCCCACATTCACAAGATGTCTTGTCAAATATACTAGGTGTTTGGAGATCCATGCTCCTAACTGCACATATATAGCTTACTTGAACTAAAATAAATACAAAATCCCGGTACACTTACATTCGATAAACTATACTAATACCATTAGATTGTTTTCAAAGTTTTGGCATAAAGCGTCTGGAGAGAAAGCTGCTCAAGCATGCGTGTACAACAAGTTGCATAGGAGTTAGGCGCACTGCACTGCACATGGATTAATGGCAAGCAATTTTTGTAATATTGGACCGTTAATGTTGACCCTCAGAACGTATTCGCATTTCTAGATGAACTGGTGTGTTGTTTACTATTAATTGTGGTATATTCTGCACTATCAATGGCATGTTCTGCGGACGTGCTCCAATATGTCGAGGCGTGCAGTGCCACGCGCCTAGCTCTTATACAACCTGTTGTACACGCATGCTTGAACAGCTTTGCTCTTCCAACGCTGTACGCTGAAACTTTGAACACAATTTAATGTTATTAGCATAGTTTTCCGGATGTAAGTATATAGGGATTTTGTATTACTTTTGGTTTAAACAAGCTATATGTGCATGTTGGGCTATAGTTTTCGAACATTCTTTACACAGGCCTATATATTATCACCGCGTCTTACTACCCTTCGTGCTATACAAATATGAACTAGTAGCGTACCCAACCACCTGTAACAGCTCTCTGATTGGCTGAATTTGATCACGTGACACCACCCCTCACTCTCTGATTGGCTGTTGGTTTTCCCCCCTCCCATCCTTCAGACCCCTTTTCAGTGTTCTAAACTTGTTTATTATTGACTCATTTGTTTTTTATTTGTGTTCATTGTTTTTTTATGTATGCTCAATGGCAATTTATATTTGTTCATTGCTTTTTATTTGTGCTCATTGGTTATTTATTTCTGGTTAGGATTCGGATGGGTGTTGGAGTTTTTTTATGTTTTTATTGGCGTGCAGTACACGGCGTCGGGCGTTCCTTCCTCATCATCGGAGGGAACACGAAGCATGAAGCTCTTCTGACGGCAGCTTAGCGAAGAGTGTGAGAAATTGTTTCCGGCCGTAAGGCCCCTTTCAATATTCACTCACTCTCCCTCTCTCCTTACATCGCCACGAACAAACTAAGTTACACTGACTACTCCCTCTCGCAAGACTCTTTTGGACTGCTTTCCCTTCCCGGAACCAACAGCACGAATCTCTCTTGACGACCGTTAGGGGTAGAATGTGATAAATGGTTCCCCTGCCTTGAGAACCCTTTCACTTCCCTTCAATCCCCCCCTCCTACAAGGCATGTGTCGTAAACCCCTATACGGTAATGGGTTTTCCCAGTGTCGCAACCACTTATGTGGAACGGGTCTTTTCCTGGCAACTCATACCTGGTGACATTTTGGCGGGTCAACAAGACGAGTCGAGACAAGAATAGATCGTGAACTTGAATAATGTCGCAATGGGTTTTCCCTGGCGCCAGTTTGGCAGCTCGACAAGACAGGAATAGAACGTGACCTTGAAACCATGAGCTAAGTCATTGACTCTGGCAACCCTTCCCCTCATCAATGGATTTTCCCGATGACGTCACCACACTGTCACAACCCTAATGACTGGCGCCAGTTTGGCGGGTCAACAAGACAAGTCGAGACAGAAATAGGACACGATTTTGAATGATGTCGGAATGTTTTTTTCTCTGATGACTGGCGCCAGTTTGGCGGCTCAACAAGAGGAGTCTAGACAAGAATAGATTGTGACCTTGAAACCGTGAGCTAGTACAAGAGGTCATTGACCCTGTTCATATTTGGTGACAGTTTGACGGCTCGACAAGTCGAGACTCGTATCTACGTGTAAGGGGACAGAAAGGTTTTGCGTGAATAAAACACGATATTACAAAACATATATTTATTAAACATTAAAGGTTTTACAGACATATATTAAAGGTTTCACAGACATTATACATAATATGTATAATACACTTTTATAGGATTGCCTCATATATTCGTTCATACGTTTTTCTACAGTGTAGATGCATTAGTAAAATTGTTTTTAATTCACAATCCGGCATGTAATAGTCCAAACCAATGACTTGACGTGTATAGTAGGTAGCACTGATAAGATCCAGGTTTCTGATGTACGTTTCCACCATAGGCTGTTCGAGATCGATGATATCCGCTGATTCTGTTAGCGTGTCGCATACATCTACGACGAGTGTGTTGATAAAATCGTTGCAATAGCGTGCGACGGGTGCTTACTACTAATCCCGGCAGTCGACGGCGACGTCGATGAGGTCCCACACATCACAAAGACACGCCTAGCTAGGTGCTAGATAGGCGACCCGTTTGAGTCCGGCGTCTTGTCTCTCGCTGATGGCGACCATACGGTCACCGCACATGCGTCTTAGAGAGATTTCATGATTAGTGAGACTAATCTTCTGAGGAGGTTGCGTGTTGATGAAAAACTTTGATATGACTGACTTGTAGTTGCCGAGTTATTGTCACTATGCACGGTTAAACACCGCACAGTCCCCTCCGAATTTTTCTAGCTGGGGCGTAAAGTTGTTCTTGACACTCATGCCAACGATGACTCACTTGGCGTCGACTTCATCCAGCGGTAACAAAGTGTTGAAAATACTGGTGATGGCGAGCGGCTTCCTCGGCATTGCTTTGCTGGTGCAAACGTCTTGACCTTCCATGATGTTTGTTCGCTTCGACTACTGTCACGGTTATGGCCAGCAAACCATCGAGACACCCTTTTTATAGGTGCACGCTGATTGGACGCAGCCTCTTTAGGGGTGGCAGGACTCTTCAGTCTTGAAAAATGTGTTGTGATAGCTCACCACCTTAGCGTCGTTGCCTGTATGATTGGTGGGTGAGAATAAGCTTAGGAAAGTTTTCATCAGAATGTTCTAGGTGTAGGTAGAGTCGCAAAACTCGATTTAGCCTCGCTTCTCTCTGTATTGGCTCACTACTTTGTAAATTACATGTCTATCACTCACAGCCACACTGTGAATATTTCCCACAGTCATATAGGCACGCCCCACAATCGTATTACCCACAAAAATTAAATTAATATAGTCGGTTCTAAGCATGGCGAGCGTACCTGAGAGCTAAACGTGCTGTATGGTTTGCAGGTTCCACCGTGTGATATTGTACACATGTATTAACTACCCAGCTGCCCGATGATGTTGTTGTTAACTGATTGATTCTTCTGCGCTGTATCTTAAGCGCTTTCAAAGTTCACAATGGTAGGTGAACCGGGTATTACTCCGGTGCAGCTAAATACCAGTTTTTCGTTATTAAGCTCACACACGTCTTCATCTGTTAGAGTAAAAAAACGACAGGGTAAAAATACACAAATCTCGCCATCTAGATAGGCTATTAGAGGTCTCCTGAACTTTGTATTGACCACTTATAATTTATCCACCGAGTACTTTTCATCGACGGTTAGATCACACAATTTTACGGTCTGCATGGCGTAAACAATATTTACCAGCTGTTGTAGCTTGTCCATCTTGAACCGCTTTACAACTCTTATAAATAGACGACAAAGTGAGCGCCCCTCTATATATCCACCTATCCTTCCCACGAGCGACGTTACGTGGTACGAGAAGAACAGGGTCAATGACCTTTTGTAATAGCTCATGGTTTCAAGGTCACGATCTATTCTTGTCTCAACTCGTCCTGTCAAGCCACCAAACTGACGCCAGTCATCATGGTTGCAACAGTGCGATGACGTCATCGGGAAAACCCATTGCTGATGGGGAGGGTTGCCAGAGTCAATGACTTAGCTCACAGTTTAAAGGTCACGATATAGTCCTGTCTTGTCAAGCCGCCAAACTGGCACCAGTCATCAGGGCAGTGATTAGCGATGCTAAAAACTCCTTCAAATCTTGAGTTATGGCATGATGTACCCTGCAAAAGGTAGTGGGAGTCAAATCCAGGTTCATACATGCAAACGAGGACCTCGCAAGGCAGCATTATGGAACACCTCTGGCGTGTGAATTACCCCCTGTTTTTCAGAGGTCCAAGCCACTGACTTACAAGGCCATTTGGGAAATAAATATACCAGAATGACAATGCTACCAATGGCGTGTGTGCCAGAAATACATGGTTGCAACATAACAATTTCCCCATTCTGTTTCCAAAGTGCACGTTAAATACATCAAATAAATGGAAATGGAAAAAATATACTTGTAAATAATATTCATTTGTGACTATATATTTATAAAAGGCAAAGTTCATCCAATATAAATGGATATTATGTCATTGCTTTGGATACATATAAGTTAATGCATTACTAAATATTAAATTAACGTGATAAAAACTCGCTTCAGAGGTCAAATAGTATAAGGCATCACTCTATAGTTAGACTGGTATGATCATGACGGGGAGATCGAGGTTCGAATCTCGGTTGGGTGAAATGGGGTAGTTTTTCACCCTACCTCTACGCAAATGCGGGTTCAAACTTCCCAATTCCTGATCCATTAGTGTATTTAGTACTTAAGCGCATAACACGAACGGGTGGTAAGACGCGGTACTAAAATGTGTCAAGTTCGTGTGATCTATAAATAATATGTGCACCAGATCACGTTTGCGTTTCCATTTTAGAAACAGGCTATGGGAAGGGTGGGGTTTGATCTAGCAGAAAGTTATTTTTGGGGGTAAATTTTCATAAATCTTTTCCACTTCCAGCTCTGGAAAATTGAGATACATTCCCTTAGTAAATCTAATTTATTCAGCCTTAATTCTTTCTTGTGTTAAATATTAGACATGTAGAACACTGGGAGGCTGTGTGTATTGTAAATTGACATTATAAGTTGTATTAAATATTCAGTGTAAGCTAAACAAATCCACACCATATAGTTCTCTTGGGTTTGGCGGGTACAGTCCATGAAGCACCCGGCTAAAGATATCGGGGTTGAAATATGTGTTTGGTACACAATCTAAATGTCAAGCTCACCTAGTTATGACAAAAGAGGTCATGAGTGCGAATCTCGCTCGGGTGAACTGGGGGTGGTTTTATACTCTCCCTCACTTCGCGTAAACGCTGGAACATTTCTGCCTTACTCCTCCGGTCCATGACGGATACCTACATCCGCGCATGTCGACGGATGATACCAAACAACCGATTTTGTAGACTTTTGGGGTGGGGGTAGTGGACCCTAACTGAGGTTTCCGAGGCCCCTGATTCTGCATAATCAGAGCTGTTTCAATGCTCTCTAGTTGTGAAAAAAATAATTACCAAATAGGTAGATGTGACAATGCGATGACGACACAGGGAAAACCCATTACCACATAGGGGGTTGCGATATTGCGATGATTGGTTGCGACATATACCTCCAAGGAGGGTGGGGAGTGAGGGAAAAGTGAAAGGGCGGCAAACAGCTGCCAGCCAGTCAGTGGTCGCATTCTACGCTAAGCTGCCGTCAGGAGAGCTTCGTGCTCCATACTGATGCCACGGGAGGAGCGCCTGACGCCGTGGACTGCATGTTCCCCCAAAAAATAAACAAACTCCAACGTCCCAATCTTACCCATACATAAAAAATCAATTAGCACACATAAATAATCAACATGTCTGGAACAATAACCAACATGTTTGGAACAAGAATAAACATGTCCGGAACCACCAAAAGGGACAGGAGTGGAGGGAGGAGGGAGATGGTAAAGCCAATAGCCAATCAGAGAGCGAGGGGCGGGGTCACGTGATCAAATTCAGCCAATCAGAGAGCTGTTACACGTGGTCGGAAACACTACTTGTACTATCTTATCTGTGTCAGGGATGAATAAGGACGTGTACGCACATTGTTGTGGAGGGAGGATGGAAAACCGTTTAGTAAATATCACCCTTAATACACCAACTGGGATTCGAATCACATCATGTACAGTCTAGTCTATCGTGAGAGCGGTACCTTAGACCACTCGTCCACTGAAGCGGGTTAAAATATTTTTAACTGGGCTAGAGTTGGGCCTAATATTGAGTTAAACGTTAATTCACTCATTTAAATTATTAAAATTGTCCGAACTAACCTTACTGCTCGTACAATCCAAACTACACGAGACTGGTGCTATTGACTGTTTTCCCTACGAGTGCGGGCAATGCATCTCGGTAAATATACAGACGTATAGTATTGTGTATATCCGCTTTTCAATTGTGATGTTCTAAATATGGTTATTCTGTAAGTCATGTACTTTATACTACATTGGGATTATAAAGTGAACGCAGAATGTATCGATAAAAAAACATGAACATACGCGTAATGTATTTTAATTTTAAGAAACAACAAAGTCCTTTGATGTTGTCATAATCAGATCAAGGACTTTGATCACCTAAACATTATCGCAAAGTAACCTATAAAATGACCTAAACATTATTTCAAAAACCTTCAGATTTAAAAAAATTACCTAAAAGTATGAACTAATAGGCCTACTCGTAATGAACAAAGTCACACAACTAAATCAAATACGTATTTTACAAATGAAAAGTATAACATGATGTGAAAAATAGCCTTTAACGCTTGCATTCTGCTGAATATTATATTGATTTACAAATATATGCTTCAGAAGTACTAGCTATCCCCTCCCAACGCAACCCTCTCCAACCTAGTTGCAGTTTCACCAGGAATGTATATTTTACAACCAGACAAGCAAAGATGACACAAAGTTCATTCTTCTTATTCAGACAACTTTGTTATTAAACATTTATGGATACGCTTTCATATATAGTACATTAAAGAACACCACTACATCACCAGACGACCACCTTATATAATTCAATGACTTTACAAAGCGGGAAACCACTTTGCCATTTTGAGTCCGGGAACAGATATCCTTCTCAAGGCTCCTCAAACCCATCATGGCTGTATCCTCCGAGCGTAGTCACGCAAGTGAACGCGCGCAGAGGGCATTTTAGGAACTGATGACTTTGTGCTTGCCATCAATCCCTGTCTTCCCCGGAGAGCTGGGTTTTCATGCGCACTAAAATGTGATTTGTACTGTTGGCAACATGAAGTCATTCCCAAGTCACCAGTGACTGTGCTAAAAATTATAGTTCAATGAATAGTCAATAATTTCCACACGTCCATCACAGACTCTGCCTGAAAACTATGAGTGAAGAATGATCATGTGCACGGGATTAATCCTGGATACCTTGGTGGTAGAGTATTGGCGGGCTAAGTCAAGGGTCCCGGGTTCAATTCGCACGTTCAGGTGTAATTTTTCCAAATTTACCATTTTTTTTCTGCGTGACAACATTAGATTGGTAGAACCAATCAAATTGTAAAAACTATAAAGGGAGATAGATACAAGCAGACAAATTCATCTACTGTTGTGAAATGATTTGAAATAACCCGTTAATTGGGAAGCGAGTGTGTCATTCTTGTTTTAATGTCCATCTTGACAATGAGTTGCAAAGAATCATGGGCCTAAATACATTTCTGCTAGCGTGTTAATTTTTGCAATTTTCAAGAAGATTCTGCTTTCTATTTCCGGCGAGCGTGTGAAATAATCTTTAGATTGGATTATTGGTGATAGGGAAGATTGGGGTTCAAATGCCGATTGGGCCACGAGTTCCTCAATTATCTCTCCACCCTACTTCCACGAAAATTGGGGTACATTTCCTCACAAGTTTCACCTCTCTAATCTCTACCCCATTAGGAGGATTAAATATATATGCCTATAATCCAAACGGGTATTCAGACGCGGTGGTATAAACTTTAAATGTATCTTGAAACTGGAGATAAGCCACTGTTGCTTTGAGGTGCCATCGGCTGAACCTCTTCATGGCTAACAGCTTACCAGCTACAAGAGACCAAGAGTGAGCGAGACACTCCATGAAACCAATCGAGGTAATTGGTCAAATTAAACTCAAAAATATTTTCATTTCCCCTTTCCACGATCCCCTTTCCCCCCTTACCAACCAGCCCTATCCCATCTCAATACTTCACTCGCACAACGGACAGAGCGCTAGCTTGTTATTACTATTTGACTTGTTCTTCCATTCTCTTTTCTTCTTCTTCTTTCTCGTTTGGATCAAGTGAAGTCCTCTTCGAGTGTTCCATATTTGGAGATAACTTTTTAATATATATTTTTTTTTTACTCAATTTGGTACTCTGCGCTATATAACCAAGTCAAAAGTACCGAGGTCGAATTCATCAACCAAAATTATATTGATTGTTGGTCGCGTTCAGGGGGAAGTTACGTCAGACAAGTAAATGGAGGGCAACCCAAAAAGTCTAGACAGGTCAAGTGATTTTTAAAAAAAAAGTATTTATTTACTATTATTATTGTTTAAAATAAATATTTATTTAGGTTAAGATAGTTTTAATTCAATTAGTCGTCGTATCCAGGTGGAAGAATCGCTTAGGTCAACTTTCTTACTTGACCAAATCACAGGGATTGAAAGTTATAAAAGAAACTTAAAACTATTCTAGCGTATTCATACGCCCAATCATGCTATCTGCAGCTGTCACCTTTGATAGATATTATTAATACTTATAAAATACCAATAATAATAATAATATAGTGTAATGATATCAATGTTGACGGCAAATAAATATGTTTGTATTTAGTAAAAGTTTCTTGTTAACAGAATCCTCCTGAGGTTTAAGTCCAGCGTAGATTCGGACGTTTTGTGATTTATTTTCGCTAAATCGGCAACTTTAGACTTTTTTAGAAAGTTCAATCTTTATTTTTTATGAAATTGTAAGACCTGGTCCTAACAGCGTCTGTGCATTCACCGATTGATGTTATATATTGTCACCCCCCCCCCCCTTCCGCGGGCCTAATCTGTCGGGATAGCTTGCGGGGAAGGGTAGGGAAGATGGCAAAATAGATGTGTGGGTTCGAAATTATACTAATGGTTCTGTTTTATGGGTTTATTAGTAGCACTAAGAGTTAATACAAAAATGTGAAGTTAAAAGGCGTTACAAAAAAGATATTATTATTATTATTATTATTATTATTATTATTATTATTATTAGCACCGCGTCTTACTACCCATTCGGGTTATACGCACAAAAAGATATAAGAACTTTGACGTATACGCTCTTGAGAGAACTGGCTTGACTAACACCGCTTGTGATCCCCCTTACAGACTCGAACCTGGTACCCTGGCACGACAGTTGCTCTCTAGCACAAGTACCCGATAACCCTATGATCTAATCCTTGTGGTCCCGGTGATGAGCAGTGACTGCCTCAGAGTAGATCTTAATGTGTCAGCCGTGATAGTCCTAAATCAAAATCCTTTATACAGATAGTTCAATTCGGCCCAGTTGCCAAAAACAACGGAGACAAGTTGTTATGAGTTGTCAGCGTTCTTTCCTAATGTTTACTAACTCATCACAACAAGTTAACTAGACCAGTTCTTTCAATCACTTAGTTTCAACATTGTTATGTTAGTTTTAAATAAAAACACAAATCTAGGGAAGGAGTATTACAATATATATATACAGGATGATCCAAAAGTTACGCAACACAAAGAAAAAACTTATATTTTGCACCATATAATATATAAATTTAATGTAAACCAAACAATAAACCATAAGGAAATCACAGAAGGTGTTGAAAGTGTGATCCTGCTTCTCTGTAACTCAAATTCACTTGTTTAACCATATTTCTAGAAACACGACGAATCATTGACTGGGGTTTGGTTGCAATGCACCTCTCAATGATGGTTTGCAGTTCAGCCAAGGTAAAAAGGTTGTTTACATACACTGGCTGTTTTAAGTATCCCTATATAAAAAATCAAGTGGCGTTAGGTCTGGGGAACGAGCTGGCCACAAACCCTTAGATCACCAAAAAACTCAGCCAGCATTGTCATGGTGGATTTAGCTGTGTGTGCAATGGCTCCATCTTGCTGAAACCATCAATCCCGTTCTGTTTCCTCCAGTAATGCAATAAACTGCATAACAAATTCCTGGTAACGTTCAGCATTAACAGTTTCTCTAAATAAAGGAGGACCCACCACCATGCAACGTGAAATTGCACCCCACATTCCAATCTTCTAGCTGTGTAAAGGAACCTCATGGAAAACGTGTGGATTTTCAAAGCTCCAAAACCTACTGGTCTGACTGTTTACATAACCAATTAAATGAAACTTTGCCATACGACTTATTTATCATCCTATATATATATACTCAACACCAAACTGGTTTACCTGAACGTATTTTAAAGTTTAACCTAGAGTAACAGACCAAGAAATATCGAAGTAAGCGATGGTGTATGACCAATGCCTAGTTTAAGCACGGGCCACATGGGCCTGAAACCAGGGCGGCACATTTATGGGGGCGGCTAATTTTCGTAGATACGTTTTTTTAAATACGTGCCAATTCAGATGTACTGTACAGGAAATTTACCAACAATATATTTTGTTCTTTATTTATTGTTTAATTATTATTTATTTGTATTTGTATTTTATTCTTTTTATTTTTTCCCCTCTATTCATACAAATACTGTAAACAAACGATGTTAAAATGCCACATTGTCTTGTATGTGTGTAAGAGAGAAACAGATACCAAAAGTTTCTTTCTCTCTTACAAAATGGTGTGCAGATGACATCTAGAAAGTTTAGCCAAATTTGTCCCTCCAGTTATTAAAATGATCACTGACTAATGCTAACCTCTTGAAATTCACGAATCTGTGAATAAACTTCAGCAGCTTTATTCGTGATATATCGAAAAGTAATTTACCCCTGAATGTATTCACCTGAAGAGTTTCCTCATCAGTTAAGATTACAAACAGTGTTACACCTCTTTACCACTTTTAAACAAAATGGTAAAATAAAAACACCTTCATGTCTCTATCCAAATGTTTGTGTCTGCTTGAAGACTTATATAAGCACTCAGCTACAAATTGTTCAGCTGAACGATCTTTTTCTGCTCTTGCAAGCGTTAAAAATCATCTACGATCGTCACAAACACAGGAAATATTAAATCATTTAGCAGTTCTTGCGAATGAAAATGTCATTAGTGTAAAATTAAACTATGAAGATGTGATTCTTTCATTTGCTAATGAAAAGGTTCGGGGAAAACCTATCCCGTTGTAGACATTCATCCTCTGTTTTCAATTTAGAAAAACTTTTATCATAATACCCTGCCTTGCTACTTATTAACGATTTAATAAATACTCTTTACTGTATTATTTCTTAAAAACCGTGATTTTTCTAAATAATGTAGAAAAAATAATAGTTTGTTTTAATTGTTTTCAATGTATTGTAGAACAAGGGGGTTCAAACATTTATAGGGCCCATGGGTTTGGGTGCAGTCAAATCCAGGGCTGTGTTTGACAATCTACATCATCTGTTGAATATTAGGAGGAACAAGTCCGTCATATGAGCCTCGAGGAAGTTTAAATAAAATATATTATTATTATTATTATTATTATTAATTACGGTAAAAATATTACGTAAGTAAACTTTTAATTTAAACATAAACTGATTAGAATAGGCATCTACCAATCTGGATGTAACTGAACATTTTTAATATCAAACACAGATGTAAAATAGGGGTGGTGTCACCCCAACGGTTTATCCGTGCCACCCAAGTAAGGCCTCCCCGTGTTAGAAGTGATTGAGCCGCCACTGGTAGGAAGTTGTCTTGTAGTGTCCTCCAGTGTGGAGAGTTACATGTAACACATGGTAATTACCTGGTCGAGGATTTGCAAGGTCGGGTATAGCTCATCCAAGGTAGTAGAGGTGATAAGTGATAGCTAGCAGACATTGGCTGGAAGTCACGAATGTCGACCTGTTTGGAGATATTACTATGTTTGTATACTATATAACCAATAAAATGTGTTGTCAAATGATTATATTAATACTTCCAGCCAATGTTTACAGTAAATAACCTTCTAATGCGCTAACTTACCTACACTCTTACCGTAGATATACTCTAGGTATGTGATGCGTCTGCGCAATGGATTACTCTCCTCCACAATGACCAGGGTTCGAGCTCCTACAGATGTTACAGAGGGGTGCATTTATTCTGGACTAGGAGTGAAATCTTCCTTCTCGATTATTCTACTTAATTTTCTTGTCACTCTAATCAGGTCATCCGTTTCATTTACTTTACGTAGACCAGGGGTCACCAAAGTAAGTCCCACGACATTGTTTATGTTGCGTACGTCAGGAAGAGCTCTTGGGTGTTTGATATGACTGTATTAGTACCCTGTTCCCTCCCCTTTGATTGTCACACAAACAATAATGTAATGAACGTAAGTATGTATATTAGCTTTAAAGGGCAAGACTCTGTGGACATTGAATGAGAAGGAACAGTTTATTGTACAGTCACTTCAAGCCTTTCTTGTTCTGATAATAACCAAAGATCTAATAGTGAGGAGGGAACAGTTCACTAGTACAGTCCCATCAAACCTTGCTTGTCCTGGTAATAACCTAAGGTCTGATAGTGAGGAGGGAATAGTTCACTAGTACAGTCCCATCAAGCCTTTCTTGGCCTGGTAACAACCCAAGAATTGATAGTTAGGAGGGAAGAGTTCACTAGTACAGTCACATCAAGCCTTGCTTGGCCTGATGACAAACTACAATCGAAGACCCAATATTTTATGATCTATAATATAGAATAAAAATGTTGTAATTAATTGATTGATATTGAAAATATTTTTAAATGTATAGTATATTCATAAATTTAATAATTCTAAGTTGCTTTATTCACTTTAATTATCTAAATAAAATAATAAACACAATGTTTTTACTTAAATCATTACACTACAAGCGCGAGTAAATAGTAAACTTCAGTTTTCAAATGTGTGGCCTATGAGGTGTGATAAATTTCACATAAATCAAAGTAATTAAAAAATATGTTATCCTATAAGTCAGTGATTCCCAAAACTTTTTTGATCGTGAACCTAAACATAATATTTTCCTGGCCTGCGAACCCGACAGCACAATTATATCTTGATTTTCTTACAAATTGACAATTAGAGCATAATTAATAATATTTTATATAACTTACATAAGGTGATAGTTTCTGATAAAGAAGGATCAGGAAATGATTGTCAGCTTAGTATAAATGGAAAACTGTTAGAACAAGTGAATGATTTTGTGTATCTGTGCAGAATGTTTTGTAAAAATGGAAGAATAGATTGTGAAATCAACAGAGGGGTGAATGAATCTCGGAGAGATGTATGTGGACTATTGCCAAGAATGAAGTAGTATCGAAAGAGTCAAAGATAGCAGTATATAAAAGTGAGCTATCGCCAACATTGTTTTATAGATGTGAAGCGTGGGTTTGTCAGGAGAAACACAAAGAGCAAGGTATATGCGGTTGGAATGAGATATCTAAGAAATGTTATGTGGACAAATTCTTATGGACAGAGTCTATAATGAAGGAGTGCTGAAGCAGTGTGGTTTTAAAGTAAATCAGTTAGGTCAATGGGAAAGAAGCGCCCTACGTTGGTTTAGGCATTAGTGTGAGGATAAGTGTGGATCGAGTACTGAATATGGAGGTAAAGTGTGTGGATCAAAAGCAAGGGGTAGGCCTTGTAAGACGTGGCTAAATGTGGTAGACGAATGTATGAAAATAGAAACATTAAGAGTATAAAGAATAGAAGAGCTGGTATGACTCGGTGTATGGATGTGGCTGTGATGAAGGGAGTATGCAGGGTTAGGGAAGTGTGGAGAAAGTTAGTGAGAATGGAATAAGTACAGAGTGTTTTTTGAGCGCTATACGCACAGTTTCTTGCCTACCACACATGGGAACGGCGTGAGTATGTATATATGTATGCATGTTTGGTGGTATTGTATGTATATAATGATTGTGCGTGTATTTTCTTGAAGGCCTGCCCTATGTTTTATATGTTACCAACAATAAATAAGGCAGTATTAATTAATCATATTTACTTTAGGGGGTGATGGGCCAAATTCTTCACTTCACTTCTCCCCCATGGCTACGGCCTTGCACATACTACAGTGTTTCAAACTATTAAATCTATAATTGTATACAAATGGTAATTTAGTGTAATTTCAAATGTGTTTAATGGTCTTTTTTTTTTAAATCAAGTAGAAAGACTATTTGACAAGGCCCATTGCCTTGTGCAAATTGACTTTTGCATCATTTCCTATCAGCAGCTTTGTTTTTAACATATACTCTGAAACATCATCATCTTCATTAATATATATAGTAGAGTAGTTAAAATAGTGTTGTATAGTATAGTAGAGTTGTTAGTTTTAAATAACAAATATTTTTCATTTACTTTTTTGAAAGACACTCAATCACTTTTCAATTTGCAAATAAATGTAGGCCTAAAACTACTTGTAAATATAACCTCTGCACGTGCGTCTCTACTTTAACAACCACGTTTCACTTGTTCGGACTATACGCATATGTTCTAATTACTCTAATGTATTATGGAGAGGAAGGTTATATTTAGAGGAAGTGTAGCCCTATTTGGTCCAGGGAGAGTAGAAAAACATTTAAGGAAAACCACTCTCATTTCACGATGGTTGATTTGTTTTTCCCAAGGAAATAGTTGACTTTGTGTAGAGAATTCAGTATTGAAATGAGTAAGTGAACATAGGCCACGTGTACGAAGGCACACAGTCCATGATGAGGACGATGGACGACACTACCGACCAAGCTAAGGGTGCCGTGCATCAGACTCCAAAGGATCGTCAGCGACCACTTTGAATGAAGTCTCCCACAAAACAATTCTTCTTCCCTGGCGATCTCCATTTTTCAAACTTCCAATTTCCCCTGCAGCCCGTCCCACGGTTCAGTTTCTTTCTTCTATCAAATTGCGAGGATGGTTCCGATGGTCCCTGTGTCAAGGAAGAACAGGGGAGGGGGCGCGTTGAAGCAATTTCCTCCAGACTCAAGTCTCGTATTGGAAGTTCGGCGGAGCGAGAGGCTCAACTGTTTGTCATTGACGTGTCGTCAGAAACCACCAGCTAGGAGGCTCTTCGCCCGCTTGTGGTGCAACAAGGGACAATCCCTGGTCCACAAGGGAGATACGTTTCAACATGGTACAGTCACTGGCCACAAGGGAGATACGTTGCAACATGGTACAGTCACTGGTCCACAAGAAAGAGATGTTGCAACATGGTACAGTCACTGGCCCACAAGGGAGATACGTTTCAACATGGTACAGTCCCTGGTCATAAGAGAGAGATGTTGCAACATGGTACAGTCACTGGCTCACAAGGGAGATACGTTTCAACATGGTACAGTCCTGGCTCATAAGAGAGAGATGTTGCAACATGGTACAGTCACTGGCTCACAAGGGAGAGATGTTGAAACATGGTACAATCACTGGCTCACAAGGGAGATACGTTTCAACATGGTACAATCCCTGGCTCATAAGAGAGAGATGTTGCAACATGGTACAGTCACGGGCTCACAAGGGAGATACGTTTCAACATGGTAAAGTCCCTGGCTCATAAGAGAGAGATGTTTCAACATGGTACAGTCACTGGCCCACAAGAGAGAGAGATGTTGCAACATGGTACAGTCACTGGCTCACAAGGAGATACGTTTCAACATGGTACAGTCCCTGGCTCATAAGAGAGAGATGTTGCAACATGGTACAGTCACTGCCCACAAGGGAGATACGTTTCAACATGGTAAAGTCCCTGGCCCACAAGAGAGAGATGTTGCAACATGGTACAGTCACTGGCTCACAAGGGAGAGATGTTGAAACATGGTACAATCACTGGCTCACAAGGGAGATACGTTTCAACATGGTACAGTCCCTGCTCATAAGAGAGAGATGTTGCAACATGGTACAGTCACTGGCTCACAAGGGAGAGATGTTGCAACATGGTACAGTCACTGGCTCACAAGGGAGATACGTTTCAACATGGTAAAGTCCCTGGCTCATAAGAGAGAGATGTTTCAACATGGTACAGTCACTGGCCCACAAGAGAGAGATGTTGCAACATGGTACAGTCACTGGCTCACAAGGGAGATACGTTTCAACATGGTAAAGTCCCTGGCCCACAAGAGAGAGATGTTGCAACATGGTACAGTCACTGGCTCACAAGGGAGATACGTTTCAACATGGTACAGTCCCTGTCCCTATAAGAAAAGCACCAGGTTTGTCGGCACCAGGATGCCGGAATTCAACTCCTGACGAAACGTGTTGGTTTCTCTTGCTACTTGTCTTGAGGAATATTTACACAACAGATGAGTGAGGGTAGAACTCTGAGTGATAGCATCATATTGTGACTATCTATTTATGAGCCAACAGTGGTTTTATTTACAAGGAAGGTGTTTGTTCTTTATTTATTTTAGCTCTGACCTCGCGGCGAGATCTAAACCAAAGACCATCTACATTACTCAGATCTTAATGCAACTATCGATTGTAGTCAAAATGGTGCCGATATCGGTTGGTCGTAATTGGAAACACATGACTTTACCCAGTAAACTTTATAGTTTCTGCCTTGTCAGTTTCGTTTAGTTAGTGTAGTTTGTGTGTTTAAATCTTCTTTTCCCGTGTTTTAAAAGTGGTATTAACTGTTATAATGGGTCGGTCATGCTGTGTACCTGGATGTAAATACAATTACGGTGTTACAGATACTTCAGCATTTAGAGTCCTAAAGATAGAGTTCTGAGAGAGAAGTTGATTAAATCTATCCATTGTGATAAATATGTAGTGACAGATAATACATTCGTGTGTTTTAAGCATTTCGTGGACAAATTTATCATTAAGAAAGGATGTGTTTCCTGTGGATAATAGTAATCAATAACTGTTTCCCGTTAAAAACCAAAACTTGGGGATGAAGCCTACCCCAGTATATTTCCAAGGCAACCTTCATATCTCACTGTGAAGGTCCCTAAGGATAGAAAAGATTCGGCCGTTCGTGAGGAAAGTTTGTTAGTTAGAAAAGAAAATGATTTTAGAGATTGGTGTGACAAAGACGTCATTTCTAGTTTTGAAAATTTAAAAAGTGAAGTTATAAAACGATATATTAAACCATTTATTTTGGTAATGAATGAAGCCTATATTCCTTTTATTAAAGTAAACGACAAGACATCGACTAACATTCCATCTCTTACTGTAAGTTATTTCTTGTTATTTATTTCTTTTTTATTTTGTATCCTCTAAGATGTCATTTCTGTGTGAATTTAACCATAGGAGGGTCCAATAAGATTTCTGTTTGGGGCTTACCTGTCATCCACATGTGTTGTAAAACAGGTAAAGAAACTTTTGATCCTCTACCTCTTTCCTTAATATGGTTTAGTATGTTTCATGTTCACCCTCAACTGGGTTGTGTACCTAGACCGATGATGTTAAATGGTAACTAGGTTCAAAATTGATTCTGCCTTAGGCAAACTGTTATTCAATTATTTCTACTTCTTAAATCTTAATATTTCTATCTTTATTTAACTTTTAAATACCCACGATGACTACTAGTAATTTTAAAGAATGTTGTTTAACATTAGATTCCGCCCTCCCCCCCTCAAAACGTCTCTCTAAGCTTTTGTAGAGTAAAGGATCAGGGACCTTGTTTTTATGGCAAATTTTTGTATATTCAGTGTTTTTTCAGTCTTATACTCCGGTGCAAACTTCATTTATTTATTAACACAATTCAGTAACTCTTAAACAATAGGATAAAGAGAAAGAGCGAGAGTAGAGTTGAGGGTGGGAAGAGACAAGAAAAAACGAACGTGACAATTTGGATAAAGATAACTTAACGCTAACTTTTAAACAGATAATCCTATTACTAGAATAATTCACCGCTAACTTTAAAACAGATAATTCCACGACTAAGATAATTCACCGCTAAGTTTGAAACAAATAATTCCATGACTAAGATAACTCACCGCTAAGTTTGAAACAGATAATTCCACGACTAAGATAATTCACCGCTAACTTTAAAACAGATAATTCCACGACTAAGATAATTCACCGCTAAGTTTGAAACAGATAATTCTAGGACTAAGATAATTCACCGCTAACTTTTAAACAGATAATTCTAGGACTAAGATAACTCACCGCTAAGTTTGAAACAGATAATTCACCGCTAAGTTTGAAACAGATAATTCTATGACTAAGATAACTCACCGCTAACTGACTAAGATAACTCACCGCTAAGTTTGAAACAGACAATTCCACGACTAAGATAATTCACCGCTAAATTTGAAACAGATAATTCCATGACTAAGATAATTCACCGCTAACTTTGAAACAGATAATTCTTTGACTAAGATAACTCACCGCTAAGTTTGAAACAGATAATTCTATGACTAAGATAATTTGCCACTGTTTTTGAAACTAAGATAACTCACCACCAACTTTAATAATTCCAAGGCCCTATATAGGCCTACTCATCAATTGCCACCACTAAATTTATGATTTTACTACTTGTGCCAATGCTATCGTTCACTAAGAAACTCAATAAAATAGAATTTTAAATTATTTGTAAATTAGTTTGACAATTAACGAGAGTAAAATAAAATCAATTGAAGATATTCAATTAAGAATCAAATACTTTCATTATTTGTAGATTTATATGTCTATACATTTTTAACTTGAATATATTAGCTTGAGGAATAATCATATTTCATTAAGTATGATTTGCCTAATTGGCCCTCATATTGTTACCATTCAACCGATCACTGTAATATTTTTACTAAAGTTACGTTATTTTATATAATCACTTTAGAATTCAAAAAACTAATTAACAAAGATGAAAACCATTATGAAATTTTCACCCAAGCAAAACCTACAACCCTTTGTGTTTTGTAATCTGAAATAGCCACACGAAAAAATATAACAAAAGTTATCGATCCAACGATGGCGCTACTGTTCCTAAATAGATAAAAAAAAAATTTAAAAAGATTCTAAATATTCATCAAATAACAATGCTGAACTGCGTCACCAAACCTTACCACGGAAAATAAAATTAGTGGGAAAAAAAAGATGATAAAAAATAGAAACCATATACAATCCACAAAGTCTACAGTTTCTCAAAATTAAAATTTGTATTCAGTTTGACATTTTTATTGCTTCTTCCCTCCCCCTCCCTCCTACACACACACACACACACTTAACCTTTTGAAACTGTGCGAGGTTGTCTCTAGCAGACAATAACATATACAGTCCCAATTTCATATTAAGTTCCTTATCTGACAGCTAGAAAAGCCACTAGATCTATTTTACTTATTCATACGTCAAATCATGCAATCTACAAATGTCACTTTTGATAGATATTATCTGTAACTTTAAAATAACAATAACAATATGATAAAATGTTATTTTTCGTTACCGTAGGCAAATGTGTTCTTTCCAAAAAGCCCTTCCTATGTAAATCGGGCAGTATTCTCTCTTCAATTCTAACCTTTATTAAAAAGTAATCAAATTACAGAATTATATTTTAAATGAAAAGATTTCATATTTCGTTTCAATGTGTTAATTAACTTTTTTTTTTCTTTGTTCGAAATTAAAACCAAATTCAGGGGGAAAATATATATTATTTAAAGATAAATACCAAATGTTAATAATTAGAACGTTTTAAAATGTTGTTAGATCGCTAGATTTTAGGGAAATATTTGCTATGACCTATAACAAAATCAAAACAAGTTCGTCCAACCCACACCGGTGGGTTCGATGACTAAGGCGCTAGCTTCGTTTGGTCTAGTCTACCTGTAAAGGAGAAGTAGCGGTTCTAATCTTGGGGTAAGGTAGGGTTTACTCAAGGAATTTCCACTATATCTTCACGCAAATGCGGGTGCATCTCAAATAAATTCCACCTTTATTTGTCTCTGTCCTATTTCAATACACACATGTAGACTCTGATCCGGTTGGAAATATTTTCAACTTGTAAACTGACTATAACAAAGCTCTCTGAAACTTTTCGATCTAAGAGCTAAATTTTGCTTTTATTTTGGTCGCTCGGGATGAATATAAAGAAGTAATTAAAACCAATCAGACCTCAATTGAGAGCCTGAATCTAGGCCTACAACAAACAATGGTAGGCCGAATGTAAACTGAAATGGTTTTAATGTATGAGTGTTCAACTGAATTATGAGAGTAATTCGTAGATACAACTTAAAACAAGCTTTGCTTACCTTGGCAACATTACACGACACGACATTGGTACAAACTGTTCTTATATCAGTTTGTATGCGTCTATAATCCATTCACGGTAGAAATTACTCTCTGAAAGGTCCTTTTTCCTACCAATATCTTACTATATAATAGATTTGTGTAGGGAAAAAGGCCTTTCAGAAAACAATTCTTACCGTGAATACCATATACATGCACGTCTGTATGCATGTGTGGCGTGTACTGTACCTGGAGCTACAGCCAAAATGGTTAAATTTTCTTCACTTGATAAATTAATCTTAACATTTCTTGAATATCTCTCAACGGTGTCCTGGATTTAATGACAACTTTTTCTCTTCATTTAAAAAGTTTATAATTTAATGTCGCTATACTCATGACAGATATTCAACAACTGTCTAGCTTATTATGTGAACAAGAAATTAAACTTTTTTTTTTACAATGGAGGAATTTTTTTTTTTTTTGCAAAAAATAAATTGTTTGCTATACATCTTAAAAACACTGAATCTAAATATAACCTATTTCGTTCAAACTTAATATTTAGATGTTATATGAATGATCACACTATACTGATTTTTTTTTTTCAAAATTTTGTTTCTAGCATTCAAACTAACGATAGCTTACAAATATGTTAATTATGAAAATTTGAAACTTTTCGTAAATGGCTCTAAAGATTTTGTTTAAAATGGATATCTGTAAAGTTATTTACATGAAAACAACTGTATACATGTTTTACGGAGAGAGAAAAAACGTTTAATGATAGTTTACTATTGAATAATTTATGAAAATTTCTATTCGTTTTTGTTAAAAAATATTGTATATGGAGAGTTTTTTATGTGATGTATAAGAATGTATGTTACTTTTTCTAAAAACAAGATATTTGAGAACAATTTACCGATAGCCGATTTGGAAATTTATTTTGATTAAAAAAAATTGCTATTACAATTTCAATTAAAATTCATATCTTAATAGAGTTTAATTTTCAAAATTATGTTATTGTATTTCTGAGGAAAAATTACTAAGCGATAGAGTAGTTTTTTGATAATTGATGTTTGAGAATGTTTTATTTATTATTTATTATTAGCACCGCGTCTTACTACCCGTTCGGGTTATACGCACTTACGCTAATGTGTAATGGTAGGGTGATTGTGAGATGAAATGAAGGACCTACAGTTTAACGTGGAATCCGAACCACGGGGGAGGCCTGGCATTTTGAGAATGTTGTTCGAAACTATAACCTAATAGGTTACCGGGTAGGCCTATATGAGAAAGTATCCTATACACAGTACAGAGCTACTACTATGATGTCGTAACATTTCTTCTCTGTGTATGTGTATGTGTATGTGTATGTGTATGTGTGTCTGCGTCACTTCCTACTACCCATCATAGTTATCTGTATGTTCAAGCATATGGGGTAGGGATGAGAAAAATACATTAGTTTAGAGGAAATGTATCCACATTTACGTGGTAAGCTATTTAGGAAAATCAGCCTCAGTACATTCAGCTAGTACTCGAACCCTGACCCCCCTGTCTCCAGCAAATCTGACGAAATGAGCTTTGACACTTTGTCTGCGCGCCCACCGATGTGAGTTATTTTAAAACCATTAAGTGTATTTAATGGACCAGTCAGTTATTTGGCCTATCTTTTTATATATATTTAAGTTTCAAAAATAAAAATAAATGGGACAGAACAGTAGTTCTTTTTACTATGACCTTGTAACTGAATATTAAGTTATATTTTAAATGTACCTGGGCTACAAGAACTTCCTGTTTGTGAATTCGGAAGCGAGATGTGAATAGTATATGCTGACAATAAGTTTCCTTCGCGAGCACGATCAAACAAGTAGGCCTACGCAGTTTTTTATTAATTAATTATAGCTACTATTAGGATGTTAAACATTATATTATTATATAAATGGGAAATATCCTACATGTCTACATGTGTGGTTTTATATTTCTAGCTCACTTTTCTCACTGTGGGCTCCGCTCCTAAGCCTCCAATCAGTGTAAACTAATGTAATTCCAGCGTTGTTTTGAACTTTGATTTATTTTTACAGCTGTATGATTCTAGTTTCTCACAAGTGTGTCAGAAAATTTTAAAAAAATGTGTGGAAAATGTGCAAAATTTACCAAAAATCAAAAATCTAGCTCTGGTGCAATCCGATTTTTGATAGGTTATACCATCTAGCCACAAGAGGCCTCAAAAGAAAGGTCCGCATCGACTTTAAAGTTGCTTCACCATTTTGAATTTTTTGGGGGGCTTAAATTGTTTTTTAACTTATTGGAATTTTCGCGTCAGTTACAGGCTAGAAGCTATAAGTTTGCCAGATTTCAAGCTTTCTAACCCATCTGGAAGTGGGTAAACATTAATGTAAGTGAGTGAGTGAGTGAGTGAGTCATGTGGCTTTATAGTATATTTCTAGTTTAAAACCAACTTTGGTAAAAATATTAATATTATAAATATTTCACTCACATGTATATATAGTTGTACTAAGTTTCAGTTACATACATTAATTACTTGCCTTTATAATGGTACACAAAAAGAATAAAATAACAAGTTTGAACCTTTTTAGTTCGTGAACTCTAATTATTTGAAATCATTGAGGTACTTTTATAGGTTATAATTAGGAATTTCAGATATATGGTTGGAAGTCAAGGAAGAAGTCTACGTTGGTTTCATCGACGGCAAAAGGGCATTCAATAGAGTGAAATGGAAGAAATCGATTGAAATAATCAAGAAGATTGTTATCAACTGGAGGGACAGAAGGCTGATTGCAAACCTGTATCTAGGACAGCGAGCGAATGTGAGGCTGAATGATGGAGAGACCAACAACTTGGAGATAGGAAGGGGAGTGAGATAGAAATGCTGTTTGTCATCCAGTCTGTTCAACTTGAATGGAGAGTGGCTGGTCAGGAAAGCTTTGGAGGGACATGGCAATTTCAGGATAGGGTGCGTCATCAACACAATAAAACATACAGATGATCTAACATTGCTAGCCAAAACTAAAGAAGAGTTGCAGAAAATAGTAAATCGGCTGTTGGAAATAGATAGAAATAGGTGGCGATCAACATTGAGAAGTCAAAAGTTATGGCAAATTTAAAAAAATTAAGAGCCACTGAAAATCAAAATTGGAAACCAGGAGTTGGAAAACAGAGCAGTTCAGGTATCTGGGAAGTCTGCTGACAAAGGATGTCTACCACACCAAGGAAATTAGGTCATGTATCCCCATTGCCAAGGAAGCTTTCAACAAGAAGAGGTTACTGCTGACCAGCAAGCTGGGTTTGGAACTGAAGAAGAAACTGATGAAATGATCTATTTGGAGCAAAACACTATATGGATCAGAATCTTAGACTCTCAGGAAGCTGGAAAAAAAATACTTGGATCGCTTTAAAATGTGGCGCTGTAAAAGACTTGAGAAGATCAGGTAGACAGACAGGGTAACAAATGAAGACGTCCTAAGAAGAATTGGTGAGAAGAGAACCATTTTGGATGTGATTCTTCGGTACAAAGCAAACTGGATTAGACACACCCTAAGGTGAAGCTGTCTTCTGCGTGACGTAATAGAAGGCAAGGTTGAGGGAAAGAGGAGCTTAGGAAGGAGGAGGATTCAAACCTTGGATGACTTGAAGGAAAGAAGAAAACTCCGGGAGTTGAAGGAGGAGGCAGAGAACAAGAGTGTATTGGTGGTCTAAGTTCACTGACAAAATGAGTGACCTTGTCGTTAAGAAAGAACATATAATAATAACTATGATGATAGTGATAATAAATTTTAAAACTGTGCAATAAATGTATATTTTCGAATGATTTTTAAGTTACAGTGCGGTCTAGTTGCTAAACATTCATTGTAAATTCTTCAAAACAACTAGACATCATGTTCTCAATCAATGATTGCATTGTGACCGGAACATAATTAATCATCATTATGTTATACATCTTGCGATTGGTTTGCAGCAGCTTATCTTTGCTATCTTTGGCCAAGTTGTTTATATCTTTTTTCCGTCTTCTGCCAACATCGTTCACTATCTGATTCATGTAGCCTACTCCAGTCTTGTCCTTCCTATTAAATTTCTTCCTTCCACATCTCTTATAAAGCTTCGTCAAGCTGTCATGTCTCGGTACATGTCCTACCATGCTAACTCTTCTTTGATGTATACCTTTCCCAAGTTTCCTTTCTTCATTTGCTTTCCTTAGCACTTCTGTATTTGATGTCATCTACATCCATGAGCTTACAAGCATTCTTCTCTAGCACCAACATTTCAAATGCTTCAAATATTTTCCTTACAGTAGCGCCAAAAGTCCATTTTTCACATCCGTAAGGTGCAACGTTCCAAACATATTTCTTTAGGAACCTCTAAATAAAGGTTAATATAAGCAAACGACTTACAAACTGGCTTATACTAAGATGACACACTTGATACTAAAACACGTTTAACCATATCAGATAAAATAATTGGGATTATTCCATCTGAATAATAATTATTTTAAACATAAAAACAAATGTTTATAAACATCAATAGAGATGTATCTAGGACTTCCTAAGTCTCTAGACAGTCCCTGAATCATTCATCCAACCAGAAGATACATTTATGCAGTTAAACTCTTTTTTACTATCAGTGACACAGATTTTTAATCAGAACTACCGTCCAATTTCCATAGGAAGAACCTTATCGGGCAGTTTGAAACAATACTAGATCTACTTTCACGAATTCATACGTTAAGTCAATTGATCTGGAACTGTCACTTTTGATAGATATTATCAACACCTATTAATAATAAAGTGAAAAGATATCAATGTTGGCTACAAAAAAAAATCGTATTTTCTGAAATCTTACTGTATTCTAGCAGCAATGCCATACAGCCTCTTTGTGTTTATTAGTGTACACATTTAAAAAAATCCAGTTTGTCAGACGAATACACCGAGTTTATTGTGGTGTTAAGTATTTTTTTTACGGTTTTAAAGACGTGTTAAAAATTATAAAAGACTAATTTTCAATTGAATAGTTTTTTTAATCAAAGTAGGTTTTAATAGAAATTAAAAATAGATTAATATCAAAAAATTGCACCTGCATGGATTCTTAAGATTATTATAACATCTATTTTTGATTGTTACCTTTGTCGAATGTATTATATGTTAGCCTGTTACCTGGTATTATTTGTTGGATTATTACCTGGTATTATTTGTTGTATTATTATTTGGTATTATTTGTTGTATTATTACTTGCTATTATTTGTTGGATTATTACCCGCTATTATTTGTTGTATTATTACCTGGTATTATTTTTGTATTATTACCTGGTATTATTTGTTGGATTATTACCTGGTATTATTTGTTGTATTATTACCTGGTATTATTTGTTGGATTATTACCCGCTATTATTTGTTGGATTATTACCTGGTATTATTTGTTGTATTATTACCAGGTATTATTTGTTGTATATTACCTGGTATTATTTGTTGTATTATTACCTGGTATTATTTGTTGGATTATTACCTGGTATTATTTGTTGTATTATTACCTGGTATTATTTGTTGTATTATTACCTGGTATTATTTGTTGTATTATTACCTGGTATTATTTGTTGTATTATTACCTGTATTATTTGTTGTATTATTACCTGTATTATTTGTTGATTATTACCTGGTATTATTTGTTGTATTATTACCTGGTATTATTTGTTGTATTATTACCTGGTATTATTTGTTGTATTATTACCTGGTATTATTTGTTGTATTATTACTGTATTATTTGTTGTATTATTATTTGGTATTATTTGTTGTATTATTACCTGGTATTATTTGTTGGATTATTACATGGTATTATTTGTTGTATTATTACCTGGTATTATTTGTTGTATTATTATTGGTATTATTTGTTGTATTATTACCTGGTATTATTTGTTGTATTATTACCTGGTATTATTGTTGGATTATTACCTGGTATTATTTGTTGTATTATTACCTGGTATTATTTGTTGTATTATTACCAGGTATTATTTGTTGTATTATTACCTGTATTATTTGTTGTATTATTACCTGGTATTATTTGTTGATTATTACCTGGTATTATTTGTTGTATTATTACCTGGTATTATTTGTTGGATTATTACCTGGTATTATTTGTTGTATTATTACTTGCTATTATTTGTTGGATTATTACCCGCTATTATTTGTTGGATTATTACCTGGTATTATTTGTTGTATTATTACCTGGTATTATTTGTGATATTATTACCCGCTATTATTTGTTGCCTATTATCCATTATTATCAGTTGGCCTATTGCCAGGTTATAGTTGTTGGTCAATTATCTATCTAGTATTATTTGTATCGTGTATGGAAGCACAGGATTTTGACTTTCATTCTTACGTTTGGGTAATAAGCCATGCATGATCTAAGGCTGTGGTTCCCAGCCTGTGGTCCATGATGTTGAATTTTAAAACCCTGGAATTTCTTAGATTAGGATGATTTCTTTTTTAAAACTATAATTTTCTAACATTTACATTTAAGTTCATTTGACTAACATTTGTATAAACCAGCTTGTTAAAAAATCTATGTCATGAATATAAAGGTCTACACATAGGTCTGTTTATGGACCATAAGACTAAAAATAAAAACATTGTTTTATTCATTTGAAATGCGTACAGACGTAACTAAAACCTGCTTGTCACGCCGTGTATTCTTGTAACCTTGGCTACACGCTCTGCTACAAGCTCAGTATATAGGCCTACTGTACAGATAGTTTTAAGAGCAGTTCACAGCTTTTTGGTCAATTCATGAAGGAGACCTCAAACAAAGTAAGGTCAGGGGACCACTGATGTCCAGAACTTTGAGGGTTTAAATCAAGGAGCAGACAGACTTGTCGGACTGTACATAGTCCAATTTACATAGACCGGAACTAACACAAAATACAAACCAATCTTGTTGTAGTCAACAATGATTAAACATTTTCAAATAATCTTTAAGTTTTAATAATGTAAGATCTTCTAAAATCTCTTATAACTGTTAATGTATCGAATAAGATCCTTCCAACTTTTTTTATTTGAGGTATTTAACCTGCACTTTCTGATCAAACTGTTATATCAGCACACAACTTACAAAGTAGCTTAAAATCAAGAATAGACACAACATCAGCTCCCAGCCGTTAATTTATTAAACCCATATTTTCACTAATGATACATTTATCAGCCAATCCAGGAATTAACCGAGGGACCATTGCTCATCAAATGTGTAGACAACTAAGCTAAACGATCTACTGAAGCAATATTTCATTTATTTTGACACAGAAATACGTTTTACTATTTTTTTAAATGCAAAAAATACGGGTCATCGTTCAAGTTCCTGTCCACCCCATCAACGTAGGGCTACTAGTAACGGTAATATTTTATGGATGGAAAGGTTGGAGTTAGAGGAAATATACCCACATTTACATGGTAAACCATTTAGAAAACCCCCTCAGTAGACCCTTGTGATCTTGGAGGACGTTGTAACCCCCTGACTTCCCCTTATCATCCTAATGGGTCCACCCTTTCACTGTACCAGTTTCATAGGAGGAACCTAATCTAACTGCCAGAAAAGTTTCTAGATCTACTCTCACATATTCATACGTCAAGTCGTGTGATCTGCAGCTGTCACTTTTGATAGATATTATCAATACCTATAAGATAACTATGACAGCGATAATAATATTAGGCCTATAGTAAAATGCTATCAATGTTGCCCAAGATCAAACATCTTTATAATTTACAATATATCTTTCCGAGGGAATTCGAGCGTACATTGTCCGTCTTAAGACCGTCTGATTACAGACTAGAGGACTTTGGTTCGAACCAGGTGAGGACTAGAGTCCCAGACATGTCCTAGTACACACACAGTAGAATAAGACTGTTTGTAAGTTGTGTATTCAACTCACCAGGGCTGTGTGGGTCGTCGGACGCCGCCCTCCTTTGGGGCTGTTGCTGCAGCAGCGCCACCCCAGCTCGTGGGGTGTCTGCCCTGCGCCAGGGGGTCCCCCGCTAGCATACAGCAGCCCCAGCTCACGGGCCTCGCTCTCCTCCTGTGCCTGCTGTCGGCGTAACGCCACCTGCGCCGCCATCACCCTCTGGCGCTCCGCAATGAGCGTGCACTTGGCGCATGCGCAGTCCCTCCAGCGGCAGTACCGCTTGTGCCCCTTGAGGGCGGACACGACGCCGTGGTTCCGGCAGCGGGCGCACTTGGGCGTCCTCTGGTAGCGCTCAGTGGCGCGCAGGAAGAACGCCGGAGGCAGTGCGCCCAGCACGGGGTGGAGCGCCGACACGTCCACGCCGCTCGGCAGGCTCATGCTGCTCACATCGGCGTCCTGACGCCTCTGCTGGTGGGGCTGGGACGTCCACCACGGCGTCGCCGCGGGCGACTGGCAGAAAGCTATGGTGTCGAGGTGAGTTGGACTCCCACCGCCCCTGGAGGTCGCCGACAGAGGGGGGAGTGGGCCCTTCGGCTCGCCGGCCAACGTGCGGGAATAAGGCCTCAGCGTCTGGTGACAAGTCCCTTCGGCATCACCGGCAATCCCGTGACGTGGGATAAGGCCCTCAGCGTCTGGTGACAAGTCCCTTCGCTCACCGGCCAACGTGCGGGGATAAGGCCCTCAGCGTCTGGTGACAAGTCCCTATCAGGCTCAACTCGGCGCAACGTGCGGGGATAAGGCCCTCAGCGTCTGGTGACAAGTCCCTTCAGCTCGCCGGCCAACGTGCGGGGATAAGGCCCTCAGCGTCTGGTGACAAGTCCCTTGCTCCCGGCCAACGTGCGGGGATACAGGTCTCACTCCGGCAACGTGCGGATAAGGCCCTCAGGCTGGTGACAAGTCCCTTCAGCTCACCGGCCAACGTGCGGGGATAAGGCCCTCAGCGTCTGGTGACAAGACTTTTGACTGGGAAGGCCTCTATAGGTAAGACCTACACATTTCGGTCGATATCTGTGTTCTCACAAATAATGCTCCCTTATAGACCATCGAAACACTTGAGGCAAAGTAGTTTCTGTCTGAGGTGTAGTTCTAGTTCCCCTTTGACGCCGTCTCTTCTGATAACAAACGAATCACTCCTCAAAGCTTGGAACTGCCACAGTTTCAATCAACGTGGCGAGGTAGCATGTGATGAGAAATAAACTCAAAATATATTCCAAATTGACGAAACTGTTTCATAGGTTAATTTAATACCGGAGAACGTTATTGGAACCAAACGAGACAATGAAATACCCTGAAGATCAACTTGACCTAGTCATCAGAAACGAGTCTCTTGAAAATATATCACCGCCATTCTTGTAATTAATAGACATAAACGAGTTCAACTCTTTATGCGCGCTTTAAAAGTTATTTTATTTTTACCGGATAGTTACACGTATTCGGAATTTAGTTGTCGACGGCGTGTGTTTCTATTAGAAAAATAACAGGTGATGATTATTGTGATAACAAACAAATTTAATTACTGGCCATCTGTCATTCTTCTGGTCAAGTCCACACACAAATATAACTACAGATGTTATATCGCTTCCATCAAGCGTGACTTATTAAAAAATATAACAGTCGGCTAAAATACATGTTCGCCAATGTAACAAATAAGATTTTCCAGAGGTTAGTTATTCATTTAAATTAATACAGTCTTTTGTTTATGCCTTTCGTGATTATTTAAAGGTTAAGATCACAAACATGATAGAAAAAGTTATTAATAGAACAGCTGGTTAAAATACATCTTCGCCAATGTAATAAATAAGATTTTCCAAAGGTTAATTATTGATTTAAATTAATACAGTCTTTTGTTTATGCCTTTCGTGATTATTTAAAGGTTAAGATCACAAACATGATAGAAAAAGTTATTAATAGAACAGCTGGTTAAAATACATCTTCGCCAATGTAACAAATAAGATTTTCCAGAGGTTAGTTATTCATTTAAATTAATACAGTCTTTTGTTTATGCCTTTCGTGATTATTTAAAGGTTAAGATCACAAACATGATAGAAAAAGTTATTAATAGAACAGCTGGTTAAAATACATCTTCGCCAATGTAACAAATAAGATTTTCCAGAGGTTAGTTATTCATTTAAATTAATACAGTCTTTTGTTTGTGCTTTTCGTGACTATTTAAAGGTTATGTTCTTAAATATGATAAAACAAGTTATTAGTTCACCAATCACAGATAGTTTCACCAAAGACACAATATAAACATAACACCAGATAACAGTTTATTTATTATATAAATATTGAACTTGTTTGCTGTAAATATATTATGACACTATTTTGAGAGCACTCCTGACGGGAAACCGACTAACTTGTATACGTTTCTTCTGAAAGTGCTACGGTATCTTATCGAGTCTGGAGTGAGTCTGCTATTAGGGGAAAGAGGGGAAAAGAGAGTGTGAGGGAAGGGTGGGGAAGGGAAGACAGTTTAAATATAAAGTTTAACTAGAATATAAAGAGGGAGGGAACAAATATATGTATGTAACTATTTCCCTAACACTGACAAATATAAAAGGCTGTCATACAACGTTGGTTGGGCCATCTTCCGTGCACCACGACCCAATAGGAGGCGTCGACAAGCGCATGCGTCGTTTCGTCTGGATCTTCCCAACCCCCCTTGAGTGAGCGGCCAATCAGAGCCCGACCAGAACTGTAACTTACCCCCTCTCTTAGACACCACCGTCCCCGCCCTTTGATTAAAAAAAACGTAATAGTTTTGTATCGTACCTTGAATGATGGACTTGCTCGGTGCAATAGCGTACCAAGAGACATATTGCTGACACATCTACAAGCAGGAAGATGGCTTCCATTTAAAAAATATCACCACGTGTTTATTTACTTCCATCCACAAAATTTGGACTCCACTCTAGTTATTCAGGAATAGGCCTATGATGATTTTAATTGTTAATAAACTACAATGTTCGTAAGAAGAGCCGTTAAGAAAGTATAATTTTTCTCGGCCAACATTGATAGCATTTTACTATATTAATATTGTTATTTCATATGTATTTACAATATCAATCAAAAGTGAAAACTGCAGGTCACATGGCTTGACATATGAATACATGAAAGTAGATCTTATAGCTTAAATCCTTCTTAAGAAAACTGGACTGTAATCTCTGAAATAGCGTAGGACCTAGTTTACTATAGATTGTAGCAACATTTTCAAAAAATCAACTAACAGTAAACTACCCCAAAGTAGACCTAAGTTTTCTCTAGAAAAACAAACACTATATTAATATCAATTGAAACACCCTTCCGATACAATTTGTTTTAGATTGCTAAATCTATTTATATTGTATTATGAATATTTCTAAATAAATAACCACAAAACAACTACTTACCCTATTTTTTTATTTTTTAGAAAAACAAGCGTAGGCCTAAATGCGTATTTATCACGCAGGCCCTAATACACTCCTTATTAAAAAAAACAAGTGCAGAACCATTTTCATAAATTGGTTATTAGTAAACTACCCTTAAACAAATGGTTTCCACATAAAAAAACAAGATATAAGTGTTATTGTTCTTCAAACACGATCCAGATAAGTACTTATTTCAAACAAGATATAAGTGTTATTGTTCTTCAAACACGATCCAGATAAGTACTTATTTCAAACAAGATATAAGTGTTATTGTTCTTCAAACACGATCCAGATAAGTACTTATTTCAAACAAGATATAAGTGTTATTGTTCTTCAAACACGATCCAGATATGTACTTATTTCAAACAAGATATAAGTGTTATTGTTCTTCAAACACGATCCAGATAAGTACTTATTTCAAACAAGATATAAGTGTTATTGTTCTTCAAACACGATCCAGATAAGTACTTATTTCAAACAAGATATAAGTGTTATTGTTCTTCAAACACGATCCAGATAAGTACTTATTTCAAACAAGATATAAGTGTTATTGTTCTTCAAACACGATCCAGATAAGTACTTATTTCAAACTAGGACGTCAAAGTAATTTTCGATAAAAGGTTGAATTTTGATAAATCAGTTATTAATAAACTATCCTTAATTTGAGAATCAAAAAACGGCACTCAGATATCTGAAATTTTTAACATAGGTTGATGGAAGGGGGGTCCTAATGCACCTCAAAGCCAAATTTTTAAAATTTTAATTAGCTTTTTAATCAGGCTATTTTTAACAAATTTTTGAAAAATCTGGTTTGGAATTATGTTTCAGACATAACGTTTCCATTTTAAACTGGGCACCATGGGGGGGGGGGGGTTATATAATTCTTAAGCCACAGAGAGTCACGGGCAAAGCCGCGTGGGATTGCTAGTCGTTAACAACACGATTAAATATATTTTATAAACCTAGGACTTATATCTTTAAAAAATGTTGTACCGTCTTTAAATGTTATTTCTTTGTTGTCTCATGTGTATAAGCCTCGTTTATATTGTAACACAACATGTTGGCCAACACGATCCCAACAAGTTGTGTTACAATATAAATGCATTACCAACTTGTTGGGGATGTTGGCCAACGTGTTGGTGTTGGGAGAGCTGGTCAGAGACAACAATTTGTGTTGTGTTGGATATTTGTTGGCGATAATAAACGACCAACCCAACATGTTGGCTGATTTGGGAGGTTCTGCGCATGCGCTAGAGAGTCGAGCCAGTCTCTAACCTTGGCAACGCACAGGTTTGTGGCTATATATAAGGCTCCCATAAAGCGCTAAGTTGTTGCAAATTTTCCTCCCGGAGTCACAACAATTTTCCTTTCCACTTTACCACATAAATGAAGATAGAGAAGTGTGTAACCAAGCAATCAAAGTCCACAAATGACATGCGTACAGAGTTATCAAATCCACTTTACAAATGTAGGTCATTCATTATTCCCATGTACGCACCTTCAATTTGACGTTTAGCAAAAAATCTTCAAACCTCCCACCATTTCTTACGAATGGGTTTTTTCTGTAAGAATACACTTCCTGTCAACACAATAAATGAAGAACGGCAAGTAATACGATGTTATCATTATTATTATTATTATTAGCACCGCGTCTTACTACCCATTCGGGTTATACGCACTTACGCTAATGTGTAATGGTAGGGTGATTGGGAGATGAAATGAAGGACCTACAGTTTAACGTGTAATCCAAACCACGGTGGAGGCCTGGCATTCCCCACATTAACAAGATGTCTTGTCAGAGGTGAAGGAAGGGTTTGGCAATCAGATAAATCTGTGCCGGGACCGAGGATTGAACCCCGGCCGCCAGCATAGAAGTCAGACACCTTACCCCTAGACCACCAGGTCACCATGATGTTATCCATGGCTAGAAATGTGTAGAGTGATTAAAAAACTAGCGAAGGAGCCAGGATGTTGGTCCAACAAGTTGGTGACAATAAACTCGGCTTACTTTTCTTCGTGTGTTATCTCCCAACATGTTGGCCAACATGTTACCTAATACACGAGGCTTTACAACTGGAAGAATGGCCTTGCTGTGAAGTGTGATATCTAATGTTGTAGTCTAAGGAAAGGAAGAATTGTCATAAGTCAAAAGAGACGTGAGACACACACAGACTGTACAGTGTTCAGAAATAACACATTTTTAGTGATTAAATGCACTGATTCTCTCTGAAAACTCAAATTCTCAAAATTCAGGGTTTATGATACATTCATGGTAGGTTAAATAACAAATACAATATGCATACTTGTAGGCAAATAGTGAGTAGTTAATTTAGACACCGATTGAGAGAAGAAAATAACTTTTCTAACTGTTTTAAAAATAAAGCTAACTAAAACTACTTATATATTATATAGCCTACTTATACATTACTTATACTTCTATATTATATAACTTAGTATGTATAGTATTTTATAAACGTAAAGTCATATGATCTGTAAATGTTACTTTTTTAGTTTTGATAGATACTATCAACAGTCTATTGGATATGTCTAAATAAAAAATTATATTCCGGTATTAAAAGTCGGTAAGTCAAAAAATAAAATACTATTTTCAGCTAAAAATTACAACAACAAAAAATCAACTCAAACTTAGTGTTATAGAACTAGGCCACAGACAAGGTAAATGGTGAGCCTGCACCAGACCCATTGCTATCGTGCTGCACTCTGTGGGAGAGCTTGAATACTTCAACACGAGTGTACCTCCAAGTGCCAACAAGGGACATTAAAACATGGTATCACTAGAGAGAGAGAGAGAGAGAGAGAGAGAGAGAGAGAGAGAGAGAGGACACAAATATCCCTCTCGAGTCAATCGGTTGGCTTCTACAAAGCTAGGTTGAGGTAGCGACCCAAACCCCTCTTCACATAATCCTACCTCACAAAGAGCTTACGCAGACTGTTTATTACGACTACAGTGGTATCTTTATGATGAACCTGTTAAAAGTGAGTTGTTTAACAACTTGACCATTTGGAAGTGCTTTTATCACTTTTCATTGACAGTGAACCCCAGTGTTGATGGACTCAAACCTGACTCAAGGAACGCAGCCAAACTTCTGTAAGACTGAAGATCTGGTGTAGCCTTGTCTGTGGATACAAAAGCCACGGCTGAAATTATCGTTCTTAAATTTAAAATATTTGTCTTTGGTCACAATATGACTGTCATATAAGAGAGAGTCAACAGTAGCTTTAACTGATTCTGGATTCTATTCTTCTGCTCGGACTAAGGGTGTTAATAATGATCACTTATCCGTTAGTGATGCAAATCAATTAATATATTATTAATTTTTTTTAATACAGTATATACTGTTCGGACTAAGGGTGTTAATAATTATCACTTATCCGCTAGTGATGCAAGTCAATTAATATAGTTTTTTTAAATACTGCATTTAAAATTAATTAATATAGTATTAATTTTGTTTAATACAGTATATTCTCTAGTTTAAAAAAAATTAATACTATATTAATTGACTTGCATCACAAACGGATAAGTGATAATTATTAACACCCTTAGTCCGAACAGAAGAATAGAATTCATTTGGTTTTAAAATGACAACTCGGACACGGGAATCGAACTGTGGATCTTTGGGTTTTGCACGCCAAAGTTTACCACTGCGGCATCCTGGCTCTTCCCGTATCCAGCATGGTTCACTGGTAGAGCATTGACTCACCAAGTGCTAGGTCCGGGTTCAATTCACGTGTTCATGTAGTTATTTTTCATCTAAAATAAATTTTACCTACAGTTGGCACTTTTTTTTTTTCTCAATTTCAGGCCAAAAAAAAAGGTAAAGACGATGACTCTTTTACTTAATAAAATGTGTAGATTTTATATTGTTATTTCTGATTAAAATCGACCTAATTGACCATTATTAGCATATAAAATGTCAAGCAATCAATTTCTTGAAAAGAGCCAATTTCGTTTTATTTCACGTGTGTAAAATACATGTAATAAATGGTACGGTGCATCGCGCTGACTTTCTCTCTAACTTGCTTGATATAGTTACTCAATAAAAAATGTGAAACTATATAATATACATTGTTACAAAAACATTCCACCAAATAGCACAAATGAAAGAAAATTTTGGGGAAAAAAGTAACATTTCTGTTCACCCAAGAATTTTAAAAATATATTTGCCAATATTTCAAAAACTTTTGGTTTTATAGGATATATATAAAATATATAGGCCTATTTCAAATAAAAGATTTTTATTTTTAAGATTACTGCAACTTAACAGTGATAAGTTATTTCGTATCTCAGAGAGTTGTCACTTTTGTTTGCAATGTATATCAGTGCCTAGTTAACAAATTTAATCAAAATCGTCAGAACAAAATTTGAGAAAATAATTTTTTCCGTTTACAACCTTAATAAAACTACTCTTGAGTTTAGGGTTGGATGGATAATTCCCAAATTCCCTCTAATGAACTTTAAAACTATTATATTTTATTTTATAGTGCTAGTAAAGTTCGTAAAAACACGTCTTCCGATATTCCGAGGTTTTTAATGACTATAAAATAGTAATAGTAATATAATAGATTTAATATCCAAGCTATTATATCTGTTAGTTATGGTTATAACCGCATCTAAATATCATATTCTTTAAATTGAACGGTCGGGTGAACTGGGGGTGGTTTTTCCTAAATGGTTTTCCACTCTCCCTCCACGCAAATCCGGGCTCACTTCTTCTAATTAAACCTTCCCAATTCCTAATCCATTAGCTTAATTAGTACTTAAAGCGTATAACCCGAACGGGTAGTAAGATGCGGTGCTAAATATATTATTATTATTATTATAAATTGAAACATGAAACGGGAATTGAGCCTGGACTCTTGGATAGCTCAGTGTATAAAGCATTGGCGTTCTAAGCCAAAAGTCCCAAATTTGATTCCCGTGTGAAAGTGTAATTTTTCAATTCAAAGAAATTAGTACTATAATAAATAAATATAATGATGTTATCAATATTGACCGCAACAAGAATTATTTGTATTGGAACGTAACTAGCTGCTCTCACCAATGATTCACGGACTTAGTCTTTAAGAATTCTTCAAGATGTTCCATTAGTTGTTTTTTTCACCACGTCCCATCCTGGCAACCAGGGGTGGATCCAGATCATTTTCATAAGGGGGGGGGAGGTCATAATTATAATTAGTATAGTTACTTACGATGTTAGATTTCTGTTTAAAACCATTTAAAAGTTTCTCATTCATATTTGATCTTATGTAGGTTTTAAACCGTGGTCAACCCTCCAATTTTTAAAATCAAATAGTTTTTATAAGCTATTTGGAGTGGCCCCCTTCAACAATTTATTGGAAAATGTTTCACTTTAGAAAGCTATGAAGTAGTCTTCACGTTTTTTTTTTTTTAATCATATTCTTTTATAAACCATTTAAAGTGTTCCTCACCTAGAAATTTTTGAAATTTGGATGACCCTTTAAGCTATTTAGAGTGATCCTCACCTTAAATTTTTACGATATTTAGATACATCTAGAAGATAATATTTTCACTGACAACATTTCGAAAATTGAATTATTTCAGATAATAGGATATTTGAGGTGGTCCTCGCCTGAAAATTCTTCAAAATGACATGCATCTAGAAACTATTTGGAGATGTCCTTCCCTAGACATTTTTGAAATTTGGATGACCTTAGAAGCTATTTAGAGCTTTCCTCCTCTGACTTTTTTTTTGTCAGTTAGATACCTATAGTCTATTAGTTAATAAGCATTAAGTCAACTACCGAGTCGAAGATGGCTGCGTTATCTGATAGCTCGTGATCTTAATAAAATCACACATTTGTAGCCGATGAGTTCCACACGTCCATCATAGACTCTGCCTTAAAATATGAGTGAAGAATGACCTTGGGCACGGGACGAATACTGGATAGCTCAATAGTTAGGGCATTGGCGTACTAAGCCAAGGGTCCTGGGTTCAATTCCTGTGTACAGGTGCCATTTTTCAATTTTCAGAATATTAGTTAATTGATGCTGTCTTTTCCAGCAAATTTCTGACAATATAATGCATCTAGAACTCATTTGGAGTTTGATTTAAGGTCATCTTTCAGCATCATATTCGATAATATCAGAGGTTTTAAAAATATCTGGGGGTGTGGGGTTATTCCAGGGGGGCATGGTCCCCCCCCCAGTTTTGACACTCGTCTGTCCACACATCTCTATATTCGGTATTCGTGGATGAACTGCTCTCAGGGATTATTAGTCTTCTTTGATGTGTGATATTCTACCGTCTCTATGCGGAACAATGTTCGTCACTCGCTCGCTATGCATGACAAATACTCGTACATGAAAAACGAATACTTTTTCCACACTTGCGTGAGTTATATCAAAAGTTGAATAACCGTGGACGAATAACGAACGTGTGGACCCGAATTAAGATGTGTCTGCGCGTAAAAAGATTTTTTTTAAATGGTATAATTTATCTGTGTTGTATTTTTTTTTCTCTAAAATTTGAACTTTAATTTTTTTGTATTAGTTTTCTAACTTTCACAGGGGGGTGTCAACTGACCCTTTAACTCCTTCTCCCCCCCCCCCCCCCCGAATTCGCGCCTGCTGGCAACCAACGTATGGACACTAATACGATAGAAATGTAGAAGGTAGAGCTTATATAAAATGTACCCACATTTACGTGTGGGAGGGGGGAGGACAAAAACTGTTTTGTATCATGTTATCTGGAATAGCACGGTGTCATGTATACAGAATGTTCGGAAACTCGTGGGCCAAACTGCACATATAGCAAAGTTTGTTTGAACTAAATATAATACAAAACCTCTAAACACTTACATCCGAAAAACTATGCTACTACACCTAAAGGGTGTGTCCAAAGTTTCGGCGTACAATGCCGGGAGAGAAAAACTGTGGAATTATGCGTGTACAATAGTTGCATAGGAGCTAGGCGCGTGACATCACACACCTCAACATCTTGGAGGATGGCAGCAGAACATACCACAGTTAATAGCAAACAACACCACCAGTCCATCTAGAAATGGGAATACGTTCTGAAGGTCATCATTAACAGTCCAACATCACAAAAAGTGCTTGGCATTATTACATGTACAGTGCCACGCGCCTAACTCCTATGCAACTGTTGTACATTCATGCATGCACAGCTTTTCTTTCCAGGCGCTGTACGTTGAAACTTCGAACACAATTGAATGTTATTAGCATAGTTTTCCGGATGTAAGTGTAGAGGGATTTTGTATTAGTTTTGGTTCAAACAAGCTATATGTGCAGTTTGGGCTATGAGTTTTCGAACACCCTCTATATTTACAACATGATTCTGTTACCCCGGGGAGTTTCTGGTGGTATGTGCAGGATAAGGTGAAGGGCCATGAGCATGAGTGACAGAAAAATAAAAATATGTATTGTTTCTTGTGCTGTTATTGGAATGCCTGGAGTTAACAGCAACCAGAAAATACGACATTTCTGGAGAGAAAAAAAGCGGCTAGAGGAAAAAGCATTGTCCAATTTTTGCTCAGATATTTTTGGAATGAAACTCTCAGCCACTTTTTTTTTTCAACAAAATCTCTATCAAAATTCGGGTCCATTTTGAGTTATAATTCTACCAGATCGTCATAGTCGTCGTTTTTATATTTCTACTAACAAACTCTTTATAGACCTACTTCATTTTCCTTAGTCCAGTTGCGCCTCTATAAACTCTGTTAGGAACTCTTTGTTAGCATGACGAGTGTCAGTCGTGTTTCATACAACTCATACACTTCTAAATATGCTATAAACTTAAATACTCACCAGTAAACATAGCTCAGGCAAAAGAACATAGCTTGACGTGGACAGCGTCTAGAAAAGGAGGGGGGGCGGGGGGGGGGGGCAAAAATTGCCCCGGGCCTCACATTCCAGGGGGACACATTTCCTCCCAAAATGATTAAATTCAATTACAGCTATTACAGCATCAAATAGTGTACAGATAAGTATAAGTAATAAGTATTCGCTCAGTGATAGGATTCCATTCCAGATTCCTGAAAACCCTAACGTTATGTCATTTAATATTTACGTTATTCGAGTAAAGTGCTGCAGTACAGTAGAATATGCCACCATTGTGCTGCCGCTGTAGGTCTACAGAAAACTAACAGTACAAGGGTGCAAAGAGGAAGTTACTTTTGTTAACTTAATAGAATTGATTAGATTGTCTGCATTTAATAAAGTACAGTCATTTAATGGGTTGATCAATATTCCATAAAACATGAAAATTATTAAGTAACATAAGTACCGAGTACGTATCAATATATTATAACGGCTTAGTGCTAAAAGTGAAAAACTGTCGGGGGCGCCTCAGATTTTTATTGCCACTGGCCTCACTTTTTCTTGAAATGGCCCTGGTGTAACCTCAACAGTAGAGGATATAACACCGCGTCACAAACCTTCCCGCGTTCAATCAAGGTGCGTGGCAACGCCCACCGCGCACATTCTTTACCGCGTGATTAGAAAGACGCCATTCATTCCCGTGGGAAAGACCACCTAATATATTTAGTCCAGGGGTCGGAAAACAGTTGATCTCGCTGCAATCTTAAGTCAATCTCACGCAATCTCAGTCAATCTCACTACAATCTTCAGTAGATCTCACTGCAATCTTCAGTCAATCTCACTACAATCTTCAGTCGATCTCACTACAATCTTCAGTCGATCTCACTGCAATCTTCAGTCAATCTCACTACAATCTTCAGTCGATCTCACTACAATCATCAGTCGATCTAACTGCAATCTTCAGTCGATCTCACTCCAATCTTCAGTCGATCTAACTGCAATCTTCAGTCGATATCACTCCAATCTTCAGTCAATCTCACTGCAATCTTCAGTCGATCTCACTGCAATCTTCAGTCAATCTCACTTACAATCTTCATCGATCTCACTACAATCTTCAGTCGATCTAACTGCAATCTTCAGTCAATCTCACTACATATCTTCAGTCGATCTCACTCCAATCTTCAGTCGATCTAACTGCAATCTTCAGTCGATCTCACTACAATCTTCAGTCGATCTCACTCCAATCTTCAGTCGATCTAACTGCAATCTTCAGTCGATATCACTCAATCTTCAGTCAATCTCACTACAATCTTCAGTCGATCTCACTACAATCTTCAGTCGATCTAACTGCAATCTTCAGTCAATCTCACTACAATCTTCAGTCGATCTCACTACAATCTTCAGTCGATCTAACTGCAATCTTCAGTCGATCTCACTACAATCTTCAGTCGATCTCACTCAATCTTCAGTCGATCTAACTGCAATCTTCAGTCGATTCACTACAATCTTCAGTCAATCTCACTACAATCTTCAGTCGATCTCACTGCAATCTTCAGTCGATCTAACTGCAATCTTCAGTCGATCTAACTGCAATCTTCAGTCGATCTCACTACAATATTCAGTCGATCTCACTCCAATCTTCAGTCGTTCTCACTACAATATTCAGTCGATCTCACTCCAATCTTCAGTAGATCTCAATGCAATCTTCAGTCAATCTCACACCAATTTTCATCCGATCTCGTGGCAATCTTCAGCCAATTCCATAATAAAACTATATCGTCATTAAAAGTTAATCATTGAGTCTTTTAAATTTGCAAACTTATCAAGCTAGTACTTTCAAAAGATAGTTGAGAAACCTTGATCGAATATAATCGATAATGTCTTAGAAAATATAAATGGTTTAATATAAAAAGGTACGTACTGTATTTTTATTTATTCTAATTTTTTTTTCTAAAAATGTGGGGACATGAGTAGTTAATAAAATGTTGAATTTAAGGAATAAATATAATATGTAACTTATAGAAAACAAAAAAGCAAGAGTAGAATGGAGAGGTGCTAGAACAGGTGATGGCGAGTGCTACGCAAGTAGATACCATGACGCCTTACCCCAAAATGACCTTGGCCTTCTACTCGTTTCGAGACAGGAAAATATCGCGGGTGCTGTCGCAACCTTTACGACAAAGCTGTTTTCGAGAAATAAGCGGGAGATGTCGCAACCTTGGTGGTACGCACGTTGAGTTGTTTTCATTCTATAAATAGCCTACGGAAATACCGGCTGAAATTATATATAAGGCCTCACAATGTTTAAGCCCAAAGCAATTTGTAATCATGAGCTTTATAAGTGATAGATAAATGGCTGATCTCATCAACCTGTTAAATGTAGGTTAACAATTTTAAATAAATAACTAAAATATTATTTTTAATAAAACCAGTGTATATCGATTTTATAATAACATGATAGGATCTATCTAAATTTACCAGTGATTTTAAACTTCCCCAATGCAGTTTGGTGAAAGTATCAAACATGAACTGTATTATCTACATTTACCAGTGATTGTATAAAATACCTAATGTATGTTGATGAATAGATAGAACATAAATCAAAACTAACTGACTAGTAAACCTAACCAAGCTAAAATAAACTAGTTAAAACTTGCCCAGATGAACATAAAACATGATTCAACTTCAACTTAGAATTATTCGACCATTATTGTATCATGTAGCTTCTTAACCGTGCCCAAAATATTCCAATGAAAACTTTATTGGCCCTATTCTCAATCACCAACCATACAGACAACGATATCAAAGTGTTGAAGTATTACAACGCATGTTGTAAGACAACACTGTTTGAATCCTCCTTAACAAAATAAGGAACAAACTGGAGGTTCAAATAACAAATTTCAAAAGCAGATAAAAAGGGGGCAATAGGAGTGAGTGATTGGAGTTCTGTGCTTTGAATACCTGAGTTCGAAGATTCTAAACTCAGACCTCGCAACTCACACCAGTTGCGGACAATGATATGTGGACGGTTAACCTAATAGAAACCGTTAAAAGGTATTTCTCTCAGAATTAAAGTAAAAAAAAAGTAAAGGTTACACAACCTAAGGGATGTGGTAAACCAAATCAACTGAATAAAGCATGAAGTGGCTTCAAGTTGATATTTATTTAATAAGACATTAATTTCATATGAACATATAAATAAGAAAAAGATTGATTTAGTTGATCATTAAAATTTACAAAATTTTCCAGCAAGCCGCTATTTCAATAATCAGGTAGCAGGCGAAGTTTAAATAAGGGTAATGACTATATATATATTATATATATATATATATATATATATATATATATATTATTGGGCACCAGCATTAAAGAATACTATAATTAAATGAGGCAATAGCCCTGTAATACATTATCAATAGATCCCGACTCCAAATCGTACTTTCCTGACGTAATAAAAATCGTGAAAATAGTATCCTCACTAAGCATCAAAGTAAAACAATCTTTCAGAGAATCAAGTTGAATTTAACGCTTTACAAAGATCCCAATCTTTACTAAAATATCAAATATTTCCTGCATAACTAACAAAATTGGAATATCGGCATTACAGCCCAAAGTTAACGAAAGTCGATATTTTCGTATACAAAAATCGATTCATCTCAGAGCACATGATTAAATCGATATTGTCTCTAATCGATGTTCTTGATTTGACTATACGAAACAAATAAATAATTCAAATACCCCATTTTTTGTTTAGATTGTAACAATACAATCTTCGTATTGTACAATTGCTACCCCACCCAACCTGATTCTACACGCTTTATCGCGTATAGCATACTACCCGCTCCTAAATAACACCGACGTAACCTATAATAGTACTATTCACTATTATAGCCCAATGCAGCCCAAATAAACACATCAATAAGCACATCAAATAAACGTTCTTAAATTATCCAATATTGTCTGTCTACAAAACGAAATGTTCTTCACGTACCTTCGGATCTCCAATCTGACATCACTAGAGTACTACCAAGTCAAAGCGGCCGGGTTGGATCGTGGATGACTGCGAGTAATGTTCAAAGTTGTAACCGGCCCGAGAAAAATATTATAACTGAACGACGTTCCCGAGGGTCAAGGCGACAATTCATATCTACCCTGTGTTGCCCCCTGGAGGAAGATTATGGCAACTCTCACCTAGCAACAGACGGTTCCAACGGCTTTTAAGAAAGATGAACTTCAAATTAATATTCTTAGTTTACTGCAATGCGACGGCTGATGTCCAATCAGAAACCACGAAGAAAGAAGAAACTACTGCATAATGACGTAATGCCTGTGTATTACGTGACTGGCTTGAATGTAAACTTTCCTCCCCTTGTTTTGTTTTCTAGGCTTGGAAGGAATATATATATATAAGAGAATGTAAATTGTATATAAATATAGCATTTCTTGAACTGGGGTCATGGAGGAGGGACCTGGGAGTTCCGACCGTTTGTTATTATTATACTCATTTATATAAATATAACTAGAACTGCGGTCATGAAGGAGGGACCTGGGAGTTACATTCGTTTGATTTAAATAAACTCATTTTTATTGCATTACATGTACTGGGGTCATGGAGGTTGGACCTGGCAGTAACATTGCATTTATTATAATAACTTGTTTTGTAAGGTATTTTGCGTGTTTGGGAATGAAACCCATAATGTAAATTGTCATGTTTTCGAGTCGACGCAATGGGGCAATTGCGTCTGGCATTAGCTTATTTGGAACGCTTCTAATCTTGTTTAATAGTCAAGTAGGATTGACCTACGTTGTATATAGTTAAAGTTAATAGTCAACACCTTGTAGATATTTCCATTTGATTTGATTTGACTAAATGTATAGGATAAATCTTATGTTTGCATCTAGGGAGATAGACCTTTTTTTATAAAAAAAAAAATTTGTTCGATATAAATAAATATCAAGAATGCAATTGTTTTGTGCAGTAACGGTTAATGGTTACGTTTCCTGATGTTAAGTAAACTGTTAGTTGGTAAACGCTATTTCTTGCGTTTAAATCTGTGTCCTTTTTTTTTACAAATGAAAACTTTGAATTAGAGTATTTAGAAGGACACAAGATTTCACTCAGTATAATTGTTCGTTAAAATTATTACCTTTATACATTGGAACATTTTAGTACATTTATATTTATACTCTTATTTTGTAACATAATACGATAGACCTTAAGTCATGTTTTTGAGAACAGTAAATAGTGAAATACGTTTCGGTAGAAGGTATATCAGTTACCTTTAAGAAGTTACATTTTTATGATGCAATGTTTTCTTTTGCAGTAGTAGTTACTAGGAAGCTTTTGAATTAAGGCCATTATCCTTTATCTATTTGTTTCTTGGAGATAATTAAAATATTCCTGATTTAAAACTTTGCTCTTTAATCTGTTGTTGTTTATAATATGTACGCACATCCCCCTATCCCGTAGTTTTAGGGACCTTTCCTACAGGGACAGTGGAGGGTGTTGCAATATAATATTTACCAAAAGGCCAAAAGAGAATTTAGAAACAGATATAGAAGATAAAAAATATATTTAAAAAGAAATTAATTGCGAAGACAAAAGGAATTTAGATCTTACATTTTACAAATCTTAAGCCAAAGCTTCTCCTTCCCTCAACTATAATAAAGTTCAAGAGTAACGACTGGTTGCCCTGCCGCCACTATAAATACAATTTAATCCAGAGATATTGGATGGCGGGAAATGGGGTTGGGAACCAAGAAATGGAACATTCTGGAACAAAATATGCGTATGACCAAAGCTTCTACACACGTCTCGGTGTTTCGAGGTTATCCCTAAATTGTATACAAGTGAAATCTCTTTGCCACTAGAGTTTTTGTAGCGCAAGTTCTTTGCGTCTTTTTTCACAACAGCAGGCGATCAGTCTTACTTATGTTGACGGGGAGTGTGCTTGTATTGCGCTTGGATGCGAGGAGCGGTGCCATGGGGTGAGTACCAAGATTTTTGTTTATTTCTTGTGGCCCAATGCTACATGTCTTGCCTCCGCTGAAGAGGCTGCAGCCAATCAGCGTACGTCTTGTCTTTCTCCTCCGTAGAGTATAAAAGAGCGTCACAATGGTGATGCGTACATCATGCTACTTAGTCTGCTGGCAGCCGTCGTAGAGATCATACTCTTCGTCCACGTCATCCTGGAAATACAACCTGAAAATGTTTGCACGTGCAAATCTAAACTGACAAAGTCGCTCACTTTATCAGTATATTCAACACGCTATTTCCGTTGGACGTTGTCGACGCCAAACGGCTCATCGTCAGCATGAGTATCAAGAGCAATTTCACACCTTTTTTCCAGCTAGAGAAATTTGGTGGGAGTAGTGTAGTGTTTAGTCGCACTGAGTGTCAAAAATTTGAGCAATTACAAGTCGGTCATTTTGAAGTTTCTCATCAGCACCCAACGACCTCAGAAGTTAAGTCTTAATAATCATGAAATATCTCTGAGGCGTATTTGTGGGGATTGTATGGCTATCATCATTGAACACAAGAAGCCAAACTTAGAGGGGTCACCTATCTTGCCCCTACCCGGGCGCGTCTTTGTGAGTCCTGGGACTTCATTGACGTGACCGTAGAACGAAGGGATATGTGTTCAACACCCATCACCAGATATTGCAATGATTTGATCGACACAATCGCCATAGATGTATGTGACACCTTAACAGAGGCCAAGGGATTTGTCGATCTTGTAACAACCTGTGGTTGAAACGTACGTTAGTAGACTGAATGTAATAAGTGCCTATCTACCATAAATGTCAAGTCGTCGGCTTAGACTATTACATGTTGGATTGTGAACTCAAAACTATTTTACTGACGCATCTAAGGAACGTTGTAGAAAATTGCCTGAATAGTGATGTACGTCATTCTTGTTATAATGTATAGGTTTATTTGTTTTTAATAATATAATGTATTAAACGTATCGACTATTTTTTTTGCTATACTTGGTCCTTGTTTGACCTGAAGTACCTTGTAAATTGTTTGGTGGACAAATTTCACAACCCCCTGACCTACTTCCTGGTGGGACAAAACTTTAGACGACATTTTGGGAAGAGTGTTTTTGATATATCCGGACCTATTTCAAGGGTGAAAGGAGGAGGAGGAGGAGGGAAACAGCCTAAACTTCCACACTTTGCCTCTGTCAGTCTAATGTGAGGTTTCATCATGAAAGGTTGGTGTAATCCAACCGGTAAGCCCTGCTCGCTTGCCAAGATTGAGGCCTAAAACACACTGCCCCTAGACACCACTAAAGGGGTAAGACCCCCCAAAACCCACTACTCCTAAATACCGCCGCCAAAAAGGATAATCCCCCAAAACACACTGCCCCTAGACATCAAAACTCATCTAAAGAGTTGAACTAGGTGAATGCGATTTGTAATTAGGTTTTGTGAATCAAAATACGTAGGGGTTACACAGTCTGCCGTGCGAAAACAAGGTCTCTCAGTGGAACGAAAATAACTTTCAGGAACATTCTTGCAACAGCACCCTCGGGTTATTCCTGTCTCGACAAGGTCAATGTTGGGCAGCTCACCGTGCTCTCTACTAGCATTGTCTGTGATGTAACGGAAACAATGTTTAATTACCGGTTTCATAAAGAGGTGGGAAAAGAACAAGTATAGTTGGGCTATGACCTCTTCCAGTTATCGGCCATAGCATAGAAAACTCCAACAGTGAACACTTAATAGGGTTCTGTTAAGTATAACACTTACCTGTATATTTTTAAAATCTTTAAAATAGACTATAATTTTAACTCCCTCATTTGATTTTTCTTAAGTTGTTGATATTCAATTTAGAGTTTATAACGAAATGTATCAGAAATCGGCATCCCCTTAAAGATTGAATTAACAAAATAAACTTTCCAACTGAGATTGAACCATCCATTTGTATTTCGAAGTCATGAGCAAGGCATTGGGCTATGTAAGTGGCTGTATCACTTTATGTGCTGTACTTTATTAGTCCCTTTTATTCAAATGTAAAGTAAATCCACCGGTAAGGTGACCTGTTGGTCTAGGGGTAAGGGGTCAGACTTCTGTGCTGAGAGTCCAGGGTTCAATCTTTGGTCCCGGCACAAATGTATCTTATTGCCAAACTATTTCTTCCCCTCGTACAGGACGTGTATAATAATGACTTGTGAATGTGTGGAATGCCAGACCTCCACCGTGGTTCGGATTCCACGTTAAACTGTACGTCCTTCATTTCATATCACAATCACCCTAACTTTACACATTAGCGTAAGTGCGTATAACCCGAACGGGTAGTAAGACGCGGTGCTAATAACAATAATAATAATAAAGCTACTGGACAGTGGTTAATGTCTCAGAATAAGTTGCTATTTTTTTTTATTTGCACCACATATTTCTACCCGTTCAAACTATATGTCTATGTACTGTACTAGATACTATAATGAGTTAGGGATGAGGAGGGTTGAATTTAGAGGAAGTGTACTTGCATGTGTATGGGGAGAGATAGAGAGAGTGTAAAACTATTTATGAAAAATTACCCTTAGTACACCTGACTGGGATTGAACCCCGATATCCTTGTCATCGGCAGTCTAATCTATTGCGATTGTGATACCTTAGACCATACGGCCACCAAAATTGGTCTAAGAATCTTTAAGGGCATTAAATTTTGAGGAGGGGAGGGATCCTTCAGTGGCTGTATGTTATAATTATGACGTCACTCTCACAAAAGATTGACGAGGTGATCAGGGTTCTAACTGTGGTCGGGTGTATCGAGGGTGGTTTTCCCTACATTTTTGTACACTCTCCCTCTACGTAGATTCGGATACACTTACTCTAAATTTAATACTAACCTTATTTCTATTGAAACGTGCCATTGCATTAAAAATGTAATCAAAATAAAACTTTTTAATTCCATTGAATGCACAGTGAATAGTTATTTAGCTGTTTTTATTAGTATTTAATCTTTCAGTTATGTTTCATATTTATATTGTTTAATTGACCAAAGAAGTTGTACCAATAAATCTTATTGGCTGTTCCATCCAAGTAAGTTCCTTACATTATAAAATAAAATTGTTATCAATAGTTTGTTCATGTTTTTATGGCTGTTTGGTTATACCAATACAACACTGAATTTGTCAAGGACGTTCGGATTATAAAAGAATGATAAAACAACTTGTGTTCATAATTCTCAGTAGCTAGTTTTATTTTAGATGTTGACTACAGAATACGTAACACTTACAATATGCACCAACAACGTTGGAGGTACAAAGTTTAAGATAAATTATATCTGGGAGTACGAGAACAAAAATGTTTGACCACCACTGATATATAGGAAATACGACAGCCTCATTTCGAAAATTGAAAAGGAGAGAAACCACAGCTTATTACCAACAAAAAAAAAAACACTCGTTTGCTAACAGATTTTTAGTGATAAATGCGCCATTCGAGTGTCTCAATCAGAAGTAGAATTTATGTGATTTTTTATCATTATTTTTGTCAGACATTCACTTGGTAAAAAATATATATATATTCCACCTCGTATGGATTGATTTTACATTCGAACAAATATTTTTTTTTTACCAAAAAAAATGTGTGTGATATTTCCCTCATATTGGACATACAAAATATAAATATGATAACCGGATGTAGGATTATCCTACGGTCCAACGGAGATAGAACATGGACTCTACGGGGTAAATGGAAGTGTGAAACAGAACTCCATCATTTAAATAGATTTGAATAATCGTGCGTCTGGGAGTGACAGTTCTTGACCGGCGGAGCGGGAGAGGCCGGCATATTTGACTAAGGCGACATCTATTATCTACTGTGTGCACTGTCAGCAGCTCTCTTTTTTTTCTCTGACTGAGTGCGCGGTAGTCAGTTACCGCTTCATAGCCACTGATTGTGCGATATTCCCCGCTTCGAGTTTTGACACCCTCTCACCTCCAACCAACCCAACTTAACCCCCCTGAAACGCTTTTATGACACCCTTCTAACCCAAACTCCCTAGTGGACAAACTGACTGACCACTGGAGGGAGTGCCACGCCAATATGATTCCATTGTTATTCCACATAAACATGCAGCAGAGTTTTGACTGTTTTTAACAAGCTATGTTAATGTATTTAAATCTAAATAAAGAATCTAAGTATAATTAGCGACCCGCCTCGGTGGCGTAGTTGGCTAACGCGCTTGTCGTGTTGAGCTCGACTGCTGAGGACGGGGAGATTGAGGTTCGAATCTCGGTCGGGTGAACTGGGGGTGGTTTTTCCTAAATGGTTTTCTACTCTCCCTCCACGCAAATGCGAGTTTACATTCTTTAATTCAACCTTGCCAATTCCTAAACCATTAGCGTAATTAGTACTTAAAGCGTATAACCCGAACGGGTATTAAGACGCGGTGCTAAATATTATTATTATTATTATTATTATTATTATTATTATTATTATATTACTTAGCTCGACCACTCAACCAATGAGCCGGGCGGCCACAATTTATAATCCCAGTGGCGTACAGTCATTAACTTTACTAGGGAAGGGGAACTATTATTTCTGAACTAGTTTTCTAATTTGGAATCTTAAAACCATTTTTAATGTGTAAGCTATACGATTTTTTTTAGAGCCAAATCCGTAGGTAATAAAACATATTTAGCCTATTTAACATTCTCATCTTTGGTGATATTTTGATTTCCTGTCCATTTTGTGGTAATTCCTATGTGTTCTAAAACTATTTATGATCGGGTGTGCATCCTTCACTAGTCGTTGGAAAATATATTTAGTTTTGTTTCGTTGTGATTGCTCAAGAAAATCAATCCGTACATTTTGTATTATCTTGGGGTGGTCTTACACTGTAATATTTATTTTATAAATAGTGAATTATTTATTTCCTAAAATATATTATAAAAGAGTTGACACCGACTTTGATAAATGTCATTATATTGTTTGTACAATAGATTTGATTATAAAAATAGACGTTAAAAATATCTACGAATGGACTTAGAAACTTTTAGAAATATGACCACCAAATTCAGTCCGTTAATTGAAAAGTGAAAACATAATCATGCTAAAAACACATATGTGGAGTTTGTGTATTGTACTGTTATTTCTTCGCGTGTACCAGTTAGTCTTTCAGAGACCACTATTTTCTTGAATAAAATACTAGTGTATAACTATGTTGCTTCCTTTTGTTAACTTTCCTCCATATCTTCACTTCCTCTTTCTCTCTCTCTCACTGTCATCTCATTCGTTGTTTGTCTCTAGACCTATCATATCCTTCTTTGCAATGAAACACAAGAACTCTGCTCGTGGGGGACGAGGAATATACAGATTTATGTATGGGGATAGCGGCAGCCATTTGTTCTCGTAACAATGGTTTTTTTTAAGCCATACAACGTTGAATCCTCTTAAGGGGGCCGCCTAGAACGCTTTGCTATAACCGATATATAATTATACTATGCGTTATTTCAATATGGTTCACTCCAAATTAAAGTCGAAAGATACCAACGGGGCTCTTTTTCGCTAACAATCCTATAGTTTCAGTTTTATTATTAGAAAAAAAAAAAGGTGTGAAAATGTGATATTAACTCATTTTAAACGACTTTCTTAGCATATTTGTGGAGCTATAAAACTAGGCTTGATGATAAATGGCTTTATTTAGCCTTCCTCTAATAAATATAATCAACTTTTGAAAAGCACAGCAGAAAATGTTTAGATATTTGAGAAATATCAGCGAACTTTCTTCTTTACCTTTAGATAACAAGGCCGGACATCGTCCGACACCCGGATCGCTCCTGTCCCGTACACGCCAGTTTAACACTGCTTCAAGCCACACACGGCTTTTTAACGCAGTTTGCCTCGCGGTCTCGATGTGTCAAGTGTTGTTACTATTTGTGCATCCAATAGGATAAAATATCTTCCAATTCTAACAATATCAACTTAGGTGTGATAGCAGTAGCGTTGGAAGAGAAGATGACGTGGCAGTAGGCCTAAAGTCATTCACTCTAAAGTCAGTTGGCCTTAAAGTAATCTGGTATAAAGTGATTTGGACTAAAGTCACTAGCTATCAAATTATGAAAATTGAAAAATGACACATGGACACGGGAATCTAGCCCGGGACCTTTGGCTCAGAACGCCAATGCTCTTACCACTGAGCTATCCAGGAATCTATCCGTACCCAGGGTCATTCTTCCCTAATATTTTAAGGCAGAATCTATGATTGACGTGCGGAAATCGTCTCGGGCTTACCACCCATCCTTTGTTAGCGTATTTAGTGTATATGGGTTTAGAAGTTATCTATTTAATTGAGAGCACAGGACACTTAAATGTTAGAGTTGAGACTTAGCCTTAACGTCTTATTCTGTCTATCATTTTGCTTCAACGTTATGTTAATTGCTTTAGATGTTGAGGCGCGTTTAACGTTTATCTCTTGTTGTATAAATGAAATGTACGCTAATAGTCGCGATGTAGTATTATTGTTTGCACTTAATGCTATTAACCGAGGGAACCATAGAAGGAACTATAGGGTCCCATTCCTTGATGACGATTTATATTATTGTTAAACATGCGGCAAACATATAACAATATGTTTCCTATATTATTTTCAGATATTGTATTATTTATTAATTCTCATATCTCAGCATATATATTTAAATCTGGGAAAAGATGCGCTTCACGCTATTTTGTAATTCTTTGCTCTTATTATGTATTTATCATCAAATTTGTCCTAAATAAAACAAACTATGTTTTTGATTGTTAAACTTCTTGTATGGTTTTCCGCCACGCTACCTATAATGTTAATTAATTAATTATAACAAGAGGTTTACACAATATGCAACCTTTTTGCTTTCGAACAAAATCCAATGGATTATATAAATGTTGAGGTGGAGAAGTATTTACAAAATATTATTTTATATCCTTGTGAATAACAAGTTTATAAAGCATGAGTCGATGGAAGAAAGGGCGCACAAAGAAACTCAAAGATATAATTAATTATTTAACTGCTTGTCGTAAAGGGTAAGTTTTTTTCAAATGGTATGCATATTACTGGCGCTTAGGCTATCTGTATCTACTAATTTAAGTACAATGGATGAGTAGCGATACTATTTTATTTACGTATTGTAGAAATAATATCAAAATTAAGATACAAATAAATATTTCTATATAACAATGCAGCGATTATTCTGATATTTCAAGTACTTTTTTTTAAAAAAAGCTCTTAGCTGAAAGTAAATGTTACTAACACTCTGTAACGCACTTATTGTATGTTCAAAATCTCTTGTGCCTTGGCCGAGTTCGTATCACGCTAGTACTAAGTAATTTCAACCTAACAGGGAATTGAACTAGTCAAGTTACTAGAGCTGATTAATTTACGCACTCAGTGCTCAGTCATAGCACTTTAGCATTATTGACCACGACATGGAGCCGATGATAAGTAAAATATATTTAAAACCATTAAAGTTAATGAACTATTGTGTTCCCTATGCCATAAAGTAAGTAAGTATTTGATACCCAACCGCCTCTGTTGTATAGTGGTCAGATTTACTAGCTTCAGATCCTGAAGTCCCAGGTTCGATCCCCAGTGTCCCTAATTCTGTCTGTGAAGCAGTGGGTCTGAAACGGAACCAAAATCAACCTCGTGAGGACAAATGAGGAGATAATTGAATGAATAAGTAGCACTTCAGTCTAGAAAACTGAGATAGAAGTCTGGAGGGCTCGTTGTGCTAACCACATGGCACCCTCAGCTTGAAAATGGTAGCACTATCTTTGCCAACATACGGCAGCCTCTCGATTGGTATAGCCTGCTTGCAGGCTGACACCATGGAGATATTACTCAAGTTAAGCTCTACCAATAGGATAAAAAATTATTCACAAAAACATTTGTTTCTGGAAAATTGTGTAAATCCTATAGATGTTTGAAAACTGTAAACACCGTATTAAATAACAGATACCCACTTCAGTGGCTGAGTGGTCTAAGGTTTCATTAGTGTTAAATTGGCCTGCTGATAGCGGAGCACTTGGGGTGCAAATCCTGGTCGGGTCTACAGAGGGTAGTTTTTCCTAAATTGTTTCCCCATCTCCTTACAAAAAAATACTGGTGTATAACCAGTCAAATGCTTCTTTCCTCATTACTACCGAATTAGATTATCATATATGCGTATAACATGAACAGGTAGTATGACGTGGTGATATCAGTAATAAAAATAAGATATATTTATAGTCAAAATTGTTCTAGTCTTCGAAATGAAACTGCTTTTAAATATTTTATTGCCTCTTTAGCCTTTAAATTTTAAAAATTAACCAAAGCACAGTGGCCAAATTTAGCACATTAAATTTTGGTTATTTTTTATTTTACCTGCCGACTAATAAACTCAAATAAATGGTACGACAAAATCTTAAGCTACATACTCTCTCGTATAGGTTATTATAGTTAGTGACAAAATCTTTAAAAATAAGTTATCTCTAATTTTACCTTAAATAATGTTTTCTCTGATAAATAAGTATACATTATTATTTATCACTACCCTCAACAGATATTTATTTGGAAAAAATTCAAAAGTGTTACAACAGCATTAACCTGGAGTCACGTGACACTTTGATATGCTATTTACTCTAAATGGGTACGGGTACAAAACTTTCTCTTTGTGATACAAACGGTACAAAACTAGTACAAAACTTTGGCATCAAAAAAAGTTCAAAATTCCAAAGTGGTACAACAGCATTAACCTGAAGTCACCACTTTGATACGCTAATTAATCAAAATGGGTACGGGTACAAAACTTTTTATTTGTGGTACAAAACGGCACAAAACTAGTACAAAACTTTGGCATAGAAAAATTCAAAAGTTGTACAACAGCATTAACCTCGAGTCACCACTTTGATATGCTAATTACTCAAAATGGGTACGGGTAAAAAACTTTTTATTTGTGGTACAAAATAGTAAAAAACTTTGGCACAAAACAAATTCAAAAGTGTTACAACAGCATTAACCTGGAGTCACCACGTTGATATGCTAATTACTCAAAACGGTTACGGATACAAAACTTTTTCTTTGTGGTACAAAACGGTACAAAACTAGTACAAAACTTTGGCATCAAAAAATTTCAAAATTCAAAGTGGTAGGGGCCTACTACAGGTTAATGGACGTCTAGCTGGCTGGAATGGATAAGCTAATTTTTCTGCTCGAGGGTGTGATTGTATCTTGACGTTATATCTGCCCACGTTTAGTCCAACTTGGTCGCCTACACACTTTACGGTCCGGCACTACACTTCTTATCTCTCTCACTTCTTGGAAAAAGTTTGCTTGCTGCCTTTACTGATTACCGGTCGTGGTCGCCAGTCTCCCAATTGTTTAAACAAACCAGTAATTCTGCCAACCTGATGGTTGGAATCCACCAGTTTGTATAACGTTAGCAACGCCATCTATTTTGAGATCTGAAAGTTCAACACACCGCCAGAGAGGGTAGGCAGGGCCTTAATTATATACCGTGGTAGACGATATACCGTTGTAGCAAGTTGTTATTAGTATTTTGAGAAACTTCATGAGTACAAGAACAGTGATTTATAAACAATGTTCATTATTGTAATTAATAACCCGCCTCGGTGGCGTAGTGTGCTAACGCGCTTGTCGTAATGAGCTCGACTGCTTAGGACGGGGAGATCGAGGTTCGAATCTCGGTCGGGTGAACTGGGGGTGGTTTTTCCTAAATGGTTTTCCTCTCTCCCTCCACGCAAATGCGGGTTCACTTCCTCTAATTCAACCTTCCTAATCCATTAGCGTAATTAGTACTTAAAGCGTACAACCCGAACGGGTAGTAAGACCCGGTGCTAAATATTATTATTATAATTAATATTTTAGAGATTATCATTCTGTAATGCAAACTTTGAGTGAAATAAAAAAGACAAATGTTGGTGTACGGTACAGTAATTTAATTCCATTTTCAAATGAATATGGAGGATCATAGTAAAACATGGTGAGTTGAGTGAGAGAACAATAACACTTTAGTAATAACTGTGTTGGTTGCGTGAGTTATGTAGCGACGAGAATTTTGCGTGTGGTACATCAATGAATCGAAATAATATGTTTAGTTAGAGAATAATAACACTTTGGTAATAACTGTGAAGCTGCTTGAGTTCTGTAAAGACGAAAATTTTGCGGGAGGTACATCAACAATCGAAATAAAAATACATAAATATAAATACAATAATTAAATATCATGCACTTAGTGCTCGCTTTTCTCGAAGAATAGTTTGTATGCCGGCACATAGGGGTCGCCGGCCTCTGGCTCAAAAACTCTTCTTGGAGCCACCTTCCGGAAGAACGGCTTCTCCGCCGGTGCTCCAGCCGGAACTTTTGGGAAGAAGAGTTTGTACGCCGGCACATAGGAGTCGCCAGCCTCTAGCTCGAAAACTCTTCTTGGAGCCACCTTCCGGAAGAACGGCTTCTCCGCCGGTGCTTCAGCCGGCACATAGGGGTCGCAGTTTGGTTGGTCCTCTGGCCGGAGTGGAGTCACTTTCTGGGCTCGTTGGCTCCTCGGCGCTTCAACTCGCAATGTTGGAGTGTTTTCCAATGACGGGCAAGTAACAGGTCGGTTAGTATGTGCTGAAACAAATATAAATATTCCAATATAAATATTACTGACAAAATATTCACGGCATGTTTCGAAATTTTAGTACCTAATAGTGATTTTCAATAAGCTCTGCCAACCATGTTACTCCATTATATTTAATTTAAATTAGTTGAAAAAATACATCTGAAAACGGGAATTGAGCCCGAGATTTTTGGTTTAGGGCACGGATGCTCTACCACTGAGCTATCCAGGATTAATCCCACGTTTCGGCTCATTCTTCAATCATAGTTGAAGACTGAGTCTGTGATGGACGTGTGGAATCGTCAGCTACATATGAGCGACCAACACTATGCGAGTGATCATACTTGAATCATCTGCCACTTGGAAGGACTGTTATGTACCCAAGTATGCAATACAAGAATTTGATTTTACAATGATTTTCATCTTGTGTGTTGATATGAATATACAGGTTTTCCCAAATTGATTGAACCAAATTGCATAGAACTACATATAGAGTAAGCAACAGTCTCACCTTGTGGGTTCCCAACTCCGACATGTTTGTGGCCGATTATGTAGTTCCCGGCAACTCTAAGTAGTTCCTTGAACAACCTGGAACTTAATAATACCAGGAGGAAGAAAATCAATAAGTCAATCAAGTTCATGTTGACAATATTGGCTTTTTTAACAAAACAATCGTAGTACAAACGTCAATGAAATATTTCAATGAAGATATGGTCTATTTCAGTAATTTCCAGGGAGATGAACGATCATTATTGGGTCGATTGTAAGGGTAATTTTATTGTTAGAGTTTCGTAAAACAAATGTTAGATTTATTTTAACTCTAAATAATACACGTCATATAATTTTGATAAAATACAATTTTATATATTGTAAGAATTTTAATTTTGTCGATTTATATTTTTAGTTAGTTTTAATTGGTTCTTAATTGTTTATTTATTTTGAGGCCACGCGGCGAGATGTCTTACTACATTTAATTAATTCTCGTTATATTAATTTTAAACTTATTTTTTTCAACGGAAATGGCCTTGCATCTGGAATCCCGAAAACTATACAGACTTGTACAAATTCTTTGGAGTAAAAAAGTGATAATGACAAGTTTTATTAGTGCCAATTACAAAAAAAGGTGTTCAAAACGACCGTAAAAGATGGTACAACTACTTGGGACAGCTTTAGTAATTACCTCCAGACCACGGCTATGAACTTACAAGTGAGTTTGTCTGATTCACTAACATTTTAAACGTAGAAGACACTACAAAACTCCATTACCATGAGGTGATATCAACTTAAATTTTAGTCGTGACTCATCCTTTGTTTTCTGCTTTAATTTCGACTAGACTTCATTCACCTTTTAAAATTTATTGCTCCAAATTCAAAGAATAATATTAATTTCTACTTTACACCAACAGTATAATTTTCTTTTAAATGTAATATTCTTTTTCAACAATTGACTCTAGAAATGAAACTTTTTGCCAGAGTAATAATTTCGACAAATTGCAATGACCTTATTTAGAATTTATTGTTTTAGCGTTCACCGACCAACCTCATTGAAGGAATTGACTATAAATGTATATATTATATATATTTAGGGATTTCAAATTGTTTTTTAATATTGTATTTTAATAGTCGTTAAATTGACTTTAACTTTTTTTATTTTGTTGTTATAAGTTATAGTAACCCAACATAACGGCGTTTCGCTTGAATAATTGGGCTTTCTTAATAGATGTAATTTAAATTGTATTTTAAGAGATCTACTAGAGCTTATGAATTTAATTTACAATATGTGTATTATATATATTTCATTCATACTATGTGTTGTAATTATATCTAGTTCATTTAACTATATCTTTATTGTATTGTTATCTTTCAAGAGTCACTATATTATCCTATCGAAGCTGTGAAAATGCGGACTGATCGGTATTTTTGTACGCAAGGTGAGTCCTTGTGATAGTAAGTAATTTATTTTCCCAATGCAGTTCTGAGAGTCTCGTGTCGATTATGTATTATTATTATTTGTTATTTTAGTTTACCGAGATATAAGTTCTTGTTGTTAATGTAAATGGTTGACAAATTTGTATTCTTTAAATCTAGTAGCACATTCTTTTATCATTATTGATGTACTGTTTATTATGCGTAGACTAAGTAAATATAAAGCTTTTTAATATATATTTAACTTTCTGTAAAATCATAACTATTTTATTTACATAGTATTTATTTTATTTTACAAGATAAGTCACAAGTTGACAAACATACAAAATATAAATTGAAACAACAATTTTATATAATTATTTATTAACTTCATTGTAATATTATTGGCATTATAATCGTATTTATCTTTATTTAATCGAAACTATAAAATAGAGTGTATTATTATCGTAGCACGTATCGGTGGTCACGAAGAATAGACGTTAAGTTCGTTTAGCTTGGTTTGATGGGTCGTTTCGAGCTAGTAGCCCGGACGGGTGTATTGAGAGTGTTTTTGCATAAATTGTCTCCTATCTGTCGCCATCCTTACAATAGCTTACATTATACACAAGTTGTACGAATTACGAAACTAACAAAGATTAAAACAGCCAATATATTACTCCACAACCAGTTATATATCCGTTAATGTTATTTAAAGGGTAAAAGACACGAAATTACCAACATCTTCGTCTAGACCAGGGGTCAGCAAGCCAGTGGGCCACATGAGGCCCACACGTACATTTTTGGCAGCCCATAAATGGTTGATCATACTTACATAGCAGATGGCTCGTATTATTGTTACGACGTGTTTTTATACATTTGTAAAATTGTATGAATAAAATAATAATAATTAGGAATGTGCGAAGCATCGAAATCTATAATATTTTCGAATACTTAATGGCTGCGTATTTGATTCGAAACTTTGAATAACAAGCTCGAGTAATATAATCATAAGTCTTTATATTCAAATATGTTTTACTGCTAATGCGGCAGGACAGTTGGTGTGAGCAAGCAGGTAGTTGGGTAATCTTCTGTGATTCAGAGTTACTTACCCTTGTGTTTTGCTGTTCTATTAAAATTTTGTTGCTGTTCAGAATGGCTGTTTGTGTGTGTAGGACTTCTGGAAAGGCTAGCATAATTACTTTTTCCAGCTTATTTTTCTTCAACCAGTATCCGACTCCTTTTTTACTTTATCGGGAGATTCAGCGGCCACACACCTAGGGTGACGATCAGGGCATCTGTCACCACACTCCAGTAGGCCCCCGACAGCCTCTTAAGAAATGTTCCTCTGAATCCCCCGGATGGCTCTAGCCAGTACTACGTTGTTCAGTCTGTGGGCCCATATACATGCTCCATAGACGACAATGAAGAGTAATATTGTTTGGTGGTACGTCTTGATTATCCGCATAGGTAAGTGGAATCTCACTGACCTATGCTTATGATCTTGTTCATACTCTTTTGGGCTTTGCCCACCACCTCCTCCAAATGAGCCGTGAAGTTCCTGTTCTCGTCCAGTGTGACTCCCAGGTATCTGACAGTATGGCTTCTCCTGATTACCTTGCCGTCGATTTGACTGCTAGGATTCCGAATTAGCTTTCTCCCAAACAACAAGAGCGTCATCTTCAGTGGTGCCATCTTCAGTCTGACACTTTTACACCAGGTGTCATCTAAACAACAAGAGCGTCATCTTCAGTCTGACACTTTTACACAGGTGTCTATCTAAACAACAAGAGCGTCATCTTCAGTCTGACACTTTTACACCAGGTGTCTATCTAAACAACAAGAGCGTCATCTTCAGTCTGACACTTTTACACCAGGTGTCTATCTAAACAACAAGAGCGTCATCTTCAGTCTGACACTTTTACACCAGGTGTCTATCTAAACCCTCTAGCTCCTGGTTGCTCTTTTCTTCTATGTTCATCCTAGAGCCACTTTCCACAATTATCAGAAGGTCGTCTGCGAATGCGACTACTCCATGTGTCTCAGGGAATGTTTCTAGCAGCGATAATCCGGGTTCTAATCCGATGTCCCAGAAGACTAGGGCAGTGGACAGACACAACATCCAGTCCCCGGTCATTAATTCATCACTGTGAAAAGGTAAACCCACATTTCGCCAATGATACATTTTTCAGCCATGCCAGGAATCAAACCCGGGACCCTTAGTTCACTAGAGAGACACACTATCGACTAAGCTAAGGTGTCGGATCAACATATTTTATGTACTAGCTATACTAATGTGCGAGACCTATTACTTTTTTTTTTCGAGTATTGAAAAAATTATTGAGTAGAATGTTGACCCTATTTGAATCTGGAGTGTAAATGAAAATCTTGAATTTAGAATAAGGTCCAAATAAACATAATATTTTGTTTAAGACGAGTATTAATTGGGTAATCTTAGATTATGTTTTGATTATGTGATATAGTGATAAGCAGGGCTTGGATTTTGATGACATGTATTTTTTTCCCCATCACATACAAAGCTCCACATAAACTCTGTTAATGATCTCCTTATAATAGAGGAGATGCGGGTATTATGGAATAGTCGGGCAATACGGAATAACATTGTTTCTCCTCTGTTAAGCAACACAATCGATCATTAACTATTTAAACTATTACAGAAAACAATGTTGAACCGCTAGTGACTCCTTCACTTCGACAGATCAACTGATTGTTTTGTGAGAGAAATCTTCAAAATGTATTCCTCTTGTTAGGTATCTTAAGGTCAACCCTAAGCTCTCTTCGACAGAAATACAATTTCTCATATTCGTAATATTTCTCTCTAAAAAGGACTTCACCTTGTCTGCTAAGATATTGAAAGTTTCCGAACTCGTCCTAAAGTAATTCTGGTAATCACTGGCACGGGTAATTTGTATCTCACTTAATAGATTTATATGTGAGTATTGATCGCGTTTTTTTTAGCCATTCCTTCACCCAACACTTACGTTTCACAGTCCTCTTCGTACTTGGACATAATATGATGGATAAACACGTTTTTTCATGTTATTCATTTTTAAAAAGTGTAAAAACGTAGACTTTTTACAAGAAATAATAATGTTTTCCTAATCTAGTTGGACCTCCACTGAGTTGTTTACAACTTGAGTCCGAATAAGTTCGGTCAGTATTACTGACATGAATCTAAAAATATATTTAAAAAGAAGACTAAACTATTCATTAAACTACTTGTTATAAACAAACACTCTAGATTCATTTAACAAAGAAAATAAATAAATCCAATAATAAGTTTTGTTTTCCCATTTAAAATGCATTGAAATGGAAAAATTTTAACAAATATATTCCAATAACTATTTTTAGCATAGCTTGAAAATTCCATAAGAATTATGAAAGATGCCCAGATATGTTACTCAAATAAATAAGAAACAACAATGAGAATTATTAAATATTTTTAAACACATTTTTTTGTTTAGAACCGTACATTTATGAGTAAGCTCGGTCAGCCTTAGCCCTTAAGTATCTTGGGAATTCTGGAGTCAAAATCGGGTTGGTCATTCTAGTTGTCCTAAAATTATTTGGCCTAAAGTAATTTGGCGTACACATGAGGTATAATGACGTTAGGCTAACTAATGTGTACCTGAGGAGGATAGTAGACGAGTTAAAAGATCTAAAAGGAGGATGTGGGTTCATAATGAATGGAAAATTGAACTAGTGCAAAGGGAGTTTGTGAGTGATTTTAAAGGACTTTCAAGTGAACTGTTTCAGTACGTAGATCTATTCTTTGATTTCTTCCTTAAGCAAATAAATAGGGTCACAACAGAACAAATATTTATTGAGATGCCTTTCTAATCTCAAAGATAGCATTTAGCCAAGGTGAGTAATACAGCACGTAGCAATTATTGTTTGATACTGAGATTGGTTTTTTTTATTGGCTGTAATGTATTTAGAACAATACAACATTTATATTTAACACTAGAGTGAAGAGTGTCAACTTCTCAGCATGAATAATTAAACATCCAAGTTGGAAAAACTGCAAATACCAAACCACTTTGTAGGCTAAAATATACGAAAATGGACATCAAGAGGATCGGCTGGAATCTAATCAAGGGGTTTCACGATAGACTTGGATGGAGAGTTTACATTCTGGTGGCCATTATCTTTCGAGTTCCTTGAAGTCATAGAATTAACGTGAAGAATTTAGGAAACATAACTTAACTGCACTTTCCGGTTGAATCTAGGTTTGGATAATATAATAATTTTAAAGGCTATTTCACGGGCTGTTGACAAGGATACCATATTATAATATCCTTGTCAACAGCCCGTGAAATAGCCTTTAAAAGGTTTCGGGCAATACCGATATTGCAATTAATTGTTTTTGATGATTTGGCTACCACCTATGATACAAATTCAGAACTAATGTGTTTGCTAGTTCTATTTTGTTTTCCGACGTTGGCTAAAGAGGGGTAGGACAACGTGGGTGTTAGTATACTGTAAAGAGTGAAGAGTGTAGTGTACTTCAACTAAATACAAAACTATTGCAAAGCATAAAATAAAAAGTATTAATATACGATTTAGTTTACATACAACTTTACAATATTTTATCAGGTAATTATTGAAGTAACTTCAAAACAAGGTTTCATATATTTATTATTATTGAGTGCTAATAAATAAGATTTTTTTAGGTTAACCTTCAACATGGTGTGAAACCTTTTGACACACACACCTTTATAAAATTGGTCAATTCTTATAGAGCTGACATGGCTAACACACACAACATTTACAAAAGTAAATTGCAATGAAATTCAACATGAAACTAGCCTAGTTGCATAGTAATCCGCGTTTATGTTAACGTGGACACAAGTGTCAATCTCGTCTGATCTAGTTTGCCGGTGACGGTTAGTTCAGCGAGCGGACTGAACTTTTCCACAACCTCATAAACGTTTATTCTGGTGGAAAACAGGATATGCGCAAGGTACCAACAGTAGAAATAATAACCAGATATAACTATAGTAAAAAATAAGTGAATAATTAATAAATGCGCTAAAACCAGATAAAACAATAATAAAAATAAGTAAATAATTAATAAATGCATTTAAAACACATTATAAGTAAAAATTATCAATCAAATTGGAAAAATATTTAGGAAATTTAGAGATACTTGTCTTTGAACTTATATCAGACATGCCATCTAAAATCGCCAAGTTTAAGGTGCCACAGTTTCTACATTTGAAATTGCGGCACGAGCACACTTGGTGGTGTATGTAGTAATAGGTACCTACAACAACCCTACATATTCGTGGAACCTGGATCCTCTGGAAATTTTGAGATATTTGACTTTGAACTTATATCAGACATGCAACTAATACTCTATAATAGCCAAGTTTAAGGTGCCACAGTTTCTACATTTGAAATTGCGGCACGAGCACACTTGGTGGTGTAGGTAGTACTAGGTACCTAAAACAACCCTGCATATTCGTGGAACCTGGATCCTCTGGAAATTTTGAGATATTTGACTTTGAGTCTTCATCAGCTAACCTAATAAAAACGCCAAGTTTAAGGTGCCACAGTTTCTACATTTGAAATTGCGGCACGAGCACACTTGGTGGTGTAGGTAGTACTAGGTACCTACAACAACCCTGCATAGTCGTGGAACCTGGATTCTCTGGAAATTTTGAGATATTTGACTTTGAACTTATATTAGACATGTAACTAATACTCTATAATAGCCAAGTTTAAGGTGCCACAGTTTCTACATTTGAAATTGCGGCACGAGCACACTTGGTGGTGTAGGGAGTACTAGGTACCTACAACAACCCTACATAGTCGTGGAACCTGGATCCTCTGGAAATTTTGAGATATTTTACTTTGAACTTATATCAGACATGCAACCAGTCCTCTATAATCGCAAAGTTTAAGGTGCCACAGTTTCTACATTTGAAATTGCGGCACGAGCACACTTGGTGGTGTAGGTAGTATTAGGTACCTACAACAACCCTACATAGTCGTGGAACCTGGATCCTCTGGAAATTTTGAGATATTTGACTTTGAACTTATATTAGACATGCAACTAATACTCTATAATAGCCAAGTTTAAGGTGCCACAGTTTCTACATTTGAAATTGCGGCACGAGCACACTTGGTGATGTAGGGAGTACTAGGTACCTACAACAACCCTACATAGTCGTGGAACCTGGATCCTCTGGAAATTTTGAGATATTTGACTTTGAACTTATATCAGACATGCAACCAGTCCTCTATAATCGCAAAGTTTAAGGTGCCATAGTTGCTATATTTGAAATTGCGGCACGAGCACACTTGGTGGTGTAGGTAGTACTAAGTACCTACAACAACCCTACATAGTCGTGGAACCTGGATCCTCTGGAAATTTTGAGATATTTGACTTTGAACTTATATTAGACATGCAATTAATACTCTATAATAGCCAAGTTTAAGGTGCCACAGTTTCTACATTTGAAATTGCGGCACGAGCACACTTGGTGGTATAGGTAGTATTAGGTACCTACAAAAACCTTGAATAGTCGTGGAACCTGGATCCTCTGGAAATTTTGAGATATTTGACTTTGAACTTATATTAGACATGCAATTAATACTCTATAATAGCCAAGTTTAAGGTGCCATAGTTGCTATATTTGAAATTGCGGCACGAGCACACTTGGTGGTGTAGGTAGTCCTAGGTACCTACAACAACCCTACATAGTCGTGGAACCTGGATACTCTGGAAATTTTGAGATATTTGACTTTGAACTTATATTAGACATGCAACTAATACTCTATAATAGCCAAGTTTAAGGTGCCATAGTTTCTACATTTGAAATTGCGGCACGAGCACACTTGGTGGTGTAGGTAGTACTAAGTACCTACAACAACCCTACATAGTCGTGGAACCTGGATCCTCTGGAAATTTTGAGATATTTTACTTTGAACTTATATCAGACATACAACCAGTCCTCTATAATCGCAAAGTTTAAGGTGCCACAGTTTCTACAATTGAAATTGCGGCACGAGCACACTTGGTGGTGTAGGTAGTCCTAGGTACCTACAACAACCCTACATAGTCGTGGAACCTGGATCCTCTGGAAATTTTGAGATATTTGACTTTGAACTTATATTAGACATGCAATTAATACTCTATAATAGCCAAGTTTAAGGTGTCACAGTTTCTACATTTGAAATTGCGGTTCGAGCACACTTGGTGGTGTAGGTAGTATTAGGTACCTACAACAACCCTACATAGTCGTGGAACCTGGATCCTCTGGAAATTTTGAGATATTTGACTTTGAACTTATATCAGACATGCAACCAGTCCTCTATAATCGCAAAGTTTAAGGTGCCATAGTTGCTATATTTGAAATTGCGGCACGAGCACACTTGGTGGTGTAGGTAGTACTAAGTACCTACAACAACCCTACATAGTCGTGGAACCTGGATCCTCTGGAAATTTTGAGATATTTGACTTTGAACTTATATTAGACATGCAATTAATACTCTATAATAGCCAAGTTTAAGGTGCCACAGTTTCTACATTTGAAATTGCGGCACGAGCACACTTGGTGGTGTAGGTAGTACTAAGTACCTACAACAACCCTACATAGTCGTGGAACCTGGATCCTCTGGAAATTTTGAGATATTTGACTTTGAACTTATATTAGACATGCAATTAATACTCTATAATAGCCAAGTTTAAGGTGCCACAGTTTCTACATTTGAAATTGCGGCACGAGCACACTTGGTGGTATAGGTAGTATTAGGTACCTACAAAAACCTTGAATAGTCGTGGAACCTGGATCCTCTGGAAATTTTGAGATATTTGACTTTGAACTTATATTAGACATGCAATTAATACTCTATAATAGCCAAGTTTAAGGTGCCATAGTTGCTATATTTGAAATTGCGGCACGAGCACACTTGGTGGTGTAGGTAGTCCTAGGTACCTACAACAACCCTACATAGTCGGGGAAACCTGGATACTCTGGAAATTTTGAGATATTTGACTTTGAACTTATATTAGACATGCAACTAATACTCTATAATAGCCAAGTTTAAGGTGCCATAGTTTCTACATTTGAAATTGCGGCACGAGCACACTTGGTGGTGTAGGTAGTACTAAGTACCTACAACAACCCTACATAGTCGTGGAACCTGATCCTCTGGAAATTTGAGATATTTTACTTTGAACTTATATCAGACATACAACCAGTCCTCTATAATCGCAAAGTTTAAGGTGCCACAGTTTCTACATTTGAAATTGCGGCACGAGCACACTTGGTGGTGTAGGTAGTCCTAGGTACCTACAACAACCCTACATAGTCGTGGAACCTGGATCCTCTGGAAATTTTGAGATATTTGACTTTGAACTTATATTAGACATGCAATTAATACTCTATAATAGCCAAGTTTAAGGTGTCACAGTTTCTACATTTGAAATTGCGGTCGAGCACACTTGGTGGTGTAGGTAGTATTAGGTACCTACAACAACCCTACATAGTCGTGGAACCTGGATCCTCTGGAAATTTTGAGATATTGACTTTGAACTTATATTAGACATGCAATTAATACTCTATAATAGCCAAGTTTAAGGTGCCACAGTTTCTACATTTGAAATTGCGGCACGAGCACACTTGGTGGTGTAGGTAGTCCTAGGTACCTACAACAACCCTACATAGTCGTGGAACCTGGATCCTCTGGAAATTTTGAGATATTTGACTTTGAACTTATATCAGACATGCAACCAGTCCTCTATAATCGCAAAGTTTAAGGTGCCATAGTTGCTATATTTGAAATTGCGGCACGAGCACACTTGGTGGTGTAGGTAGTACTAAGTACCTACAACAACCCTACATAGTCGTGGAACCTGGATCCTCTGGAAATTTTGAGATATTTGACTTTGAACTTATATTAGACATGCAATTAATACTCTATAATAGCCAAGTTTAGGTGCCACAGTTTCTACATTGAAATTGCGGCACGAGCACACTTGGTGGTATAGGTAGTATTAGGTACCTACAAAACCTTGAATAGTCGTGGAACCTGGATCCTCTGGAAATTTTGAGATATTTGACTTTGAACTTATATTAGACATGCAATTAATACTCTATAATAGCCAAGTTTAAGGTGCCAAGTTGCTAATTTGAAATTGCGGCACGAGCACACTTGGTGGTGTAGGTGTCTAGGTACCTACAACAACCCTACATAGTCGTGGAACCTGGATCCTCTGGAAATTTTGAGATATTTGACTTTGAACTTATATCAGACATGCAACCAGTCCTCTATAATCGCAAAGTTTAAGGTGCCATAGTTGCTATATTTGAAATTGCGGCACGAGCACACTTGGTGGTGTAGGTAGTACTAAGTACCTACAACAACCCTACATAGTCGTGGAACTGGATCCTCTGGAAATTTTGAGATATTTGACTTTGAACTTATATTAGACATGCAATTAATACTCTATAATAGCCAAGTTTAAGGTGCCACAGTTTCTACAATTGAAATTGCGGCACGAGCACACTTGGTGTGTAGGTAGTCCTAGTACCTACAACAACCCTACATAGTCGTGAACCTGATCCTTGAATTTTGAGATATTTGACTTTGAACTTATATTAGACATGCAATAATACTTATAATCCAGTTTAAGGTGTCCATTTCTAATTTGAAATTGCGGTCGAGCACCTTGTGGTGTAGGTAGTATTAGTACCACAACAACCCTACATAGTCGTGGAACCTGGATCCTCTGGAATTTTGAGATATTGCTTTGAATTATATAGACATGCAATAATACTCTATAATAGCAAGTTTAAGGTGCCACAGTTTCTACATTTGAAATTGCGCACGAGACACTTGGTGTATAGTAGTATTAGGTACTACAAAACCTGATAGTCGTGGAACTGGATCCTTGGAAATTTGAGATATTTGACTTTGAATTAATTAGACATGCAATAATACTCTATATAGCCAAGTTTAAGTGCACAGTTTCTACATTTGAAATTGCGGCACGAGCACACTTGGTGGTTAGGTAGTATTAGGTACTACAAAAACCTAATAGTCGTGGAACCTGGATCCTCTGGAAATTTTGAGATATTTGACTTTGAACTTATATTAGACATGCAATAATACTCTATAACAAGTTAAGGTGCCACATTTCTACATTTGAAATTGCGGCACGAGCACACTTGGTGTGTAGGATACTAGTACCTACAACAACCCTACATAGTCGTGGAACCTGGATCCTCTGGAATTTGAGATATTTGACTTTGAACTTATATCAGACATGCAACCAGTCCTCTATAATCGCAAAGTTTAGGTGCCATAGTTGCTTATTTGAAATGCGGCACGAGCACACTTGGTGGTGTAGGTAGTACAGTACTACAACAACCCTACATAGTCGTGGAACTGGATCCTCTGGAAATTTTGAGATATTTGACTTTGAACTTTATTAGACATGCAATTAATACTCTATAATAGCCAAGTTTAAGGTGCCACAGTTTCTACATTTGAATTGCGGCCAGCACACTTGTGGTTAGGTAGTTTAGGTACCTACAAAACCTTAATAGTCGTGGAACTGATCCTCTGGAAATTTTGAGATATTTGACTTTGAACTTATATTAGACATGCAATAATACTCTATAATAGCCAAGTTTAAGTGCCATTTCTAATTTGAAATTGCGGACGAGCACACTTGGGGTGTAGTAGTCTAGTACCTACAACAACCCTACATAGTCGTGGAACCTGATCCTCTGGAAATTTTGAGATATTTGACTTTGAACTTATATTAGACATGCAACTAATACTCTATATAGCAAGTTTAAGGTGCCATAGTTTCTACATTGAAATTGCGGCACGAGCACACTTGGTGGTGTAGGTAGTACTAGTACCTACAACAACCTAATAGTCGTGGAACCTGGATCCTCTGGAAATTTTGAGATATTTACTTTGAACTTATATAGACATACAACATCCTTATAATGCAAGTTTAAGGTGCCACAGTTTCTACAATGAAATTGCGGCACGAGCACACTTGGTGGTTAGGTAGTCCTAGGTACCTACAAAACCCTAATAGTCGTGGAACTGGATCCTCTGGAAATTTTGAGATATTTGACTTTGAACTTATATAGACATGCAATTAATACTCTATAAACCAAGTTTAAGGTGTCACAGTTTCTACATTTGAAATTGCGGCTCGAGCACCTTGGTGGTGTAGGTAGTATTAGGTACCTACAACAACCCTACATAGTCGTGGAACCTGGATCCTCTGGAAATTTGAGATATTTGACTTTGAACTTATATTAGACATGCAATTATACTCTTAATAGCCAAGTTTAAGTGCCAGTTCTACATTTGAAATTGCGGCACGAGCACACTTGGTGTGTAGGTAGTCTAGGTACCTACAACAACCCTACATAGTCGTGGAACCTGGATCCTCTGGAAATTTTGAGATATTTGACTTTGAACTTATATAGACATGCAACATCCTCTATAATGCAAAGTTTAAGGTGCCATAGTTCTATATTTGAAATTGCGCACGAGCACACTTGGTGTTAGGTAGTATAAGTACCTACAAAACCTAATAGTCGTGGAACCTGGATCCTCTGGAAATTTTGAGATATTTGACTTTGAACTTATATTAGACATGCAATTAATACTCTATAATACAAGTTTAAGGTGCCACAGTTTCTACATTGAAATTGCGGCACGAGCACACTTGGTGTTAGGTAGTTAGGTACTACAAAACCTAATAGTCGTGGAACCTGGATCCTCTGAAATTTTGAGATATTGACTTTGAACTATATTAGACATGCAATTATACTCTATAATAGCCAAGTTTAAGGTGCCATAGTTCTATATTTGAAATTGCGGCACGAGCACACTTGGTGGTGTAGGTAGTTCTAAGTACCTACAACAACCCTACATAGTCGTGGAACCTGGATCCTCTGGAAATTTTGAGATATTTGACTTTGAACTTATATTAGACATGCAACTAATACTCTATAATAGCCAAGTTTAAGGTGCCATAGTTTCTACATTGAAATTGCGGCACGAGCACACTTGTGGTGTAGGTAGTACTAGTACCTACAACAACCTACATAGTCGTGGAACTGGATCCTCTGGAAATTTTGAGATATTTGACTTTGAACTTATATAGACATCAATATCTCTATAATCCAATAAGTTTAAGGTGCCACAGTTTCTACATTTGAAATTGCGGCACGAGCACACTTGGTGGTGTAGGTAGTCCTAGGTACCTACAAAACCCTACATAGTCGTGGAACCTGGATCCTCTGGAAATTTTTGAGATATTTGACTTTGAACTTATATTAGACATGCAATTAATACTCTATAATAGCCAAGTTTAAGGTGCCAAGTTTCTACATTTGAAATTGCGGCACGAGCACACTTGGTGGTGTAGTAGTATAGGTACCTACAACACACCTACATAGTCGTGGAACCTGGATCCTCTGGAAATTTTGAGATATTTGACTTTGAACTTATATTAGACATGCAATTAATACTCTATAATAGCCAAGTTTAAGGTGCCATAGTTGCTATATTTGAAATTGCGGCACGAGCACACTTGGTGGTGTAGGTAGTTCTAGGTACCTACAACAACCCTACATAGTCGTGGAACCTGGATACTCTGGAAATTTTGAGATATTTTGACTTTGAACTTATATTAGACATGCAACTAATACTCTATAATAGCCAAGTTTAAGGTGCCATAGTTTCTACATTTGAAATTGCGGCACGAGCACACTTGGTGGTGTAGGTAGTACTAAGTACCTACAACAACCCTACATAGTCGTGGAACCTGGATCCTCTGGAAATTTTGAGATATTTTACTTTGAACTTATATCAGACATACAACCAGTCCTCTATAATCGCAAAGTTTAAGGTGCCACAGTTTCTACAATTGAAATTTGCGGCACGAGCACACTTGGTGGTGTAGGTAGTCCTAGGTACCTACAACAACCCTACATAGTCGTGGAACCTGGATCCTCTGGAAATTTTGAGATATTTGACTTTGAACTTATATTAGACATGCAATTAATACTCTATAATAGCCAAGTTTAAGGTGTCACAATTTCTACATTTGAAATTGCGGCTCGAGCACACTTGGTGGTGTAGGTAGTATTAGGTACCTACAACAACCCTACATAGTCGTGGAACCTGGATCCTCTGGAAATTTTGAGATATTTGACTTTGAACTTATATTAGACATGCAATTAATACTCTATAATAGCCAAGTTTAAGGTGCCACAGTTTCTACATTTGAAATTGCGGCACGAGCACACTTGGTGGTTAGGTAGTTAGGTACCTACAAAACCTTAATAGTCGTGGAACCTGGATCCTCTGGAAATTTTGAGATATTTGACTTTGAACTTATATTAGACATGCAATTAATACTCTATAATAGCCAAGTTTAAGGTGCCAAGTTCTAATTTGAAATTGCGGCACGAGCACACTTGGTGGTGTAGGTAGTCTAGGTACCTACAACAACCCTACATAGTCGTGGAACCTGGATCTCTGGAAATTTTGAGATATTTGACTTTGAACTTATATAGACATGCAACAATCCTCTATAATCAAGTTTAAGGTGCCAAGTTTCTACATTTGAAATTGCGGCACGAGCACACTTGGTGGTGTAGGTAGTATAGTACCTACAACAACCCTACATAGTCGTGGAACCTGGATCCTCTGGAAATTTTGAGATATTTTACTTTGAACTTATATAGACATCAACATCTCTATAATGCAAGTTTAAGGTGCCACAGTTTCTACATTGAAATTGCGGCACGAGCACACTTGGTGGTGTAGGAGTCTAGGTACCTACAACAACCCTACATAGTCGTGGAACCTGGATCCTCTGGAAATTTTGAGATATTTACTTTGAACTTATATTAGACATGCAACATCCTTATAGCCAAGTTTAAGGTGCCACAGTTTCTACATTTGAAATTGCGGCACGAGCACACTTGGTGGTGTATGTAGTATTAGGTACCTACAACAACCCTACATAGTCGTGGAACCTGGATCCTCTGGAAATTTTGAGATATTTGACTTTGAACTTATATCAGACATGCAACCAGTCCTCTATAATCGCAAAGTTTAAGGTGCCACAGTTTCTACAATTGAAATTGCGGCACGAGCACACTTGGTGGTGTAGGTAGTCCTAGGTACCTACAACAACCCTACATAGTCGTGGAACCTGGATCCTCTGGAAATTTTGAGATATTTGACTTTGAACTTATATTAGACATGCAATTAATACTCTATAATAGCCAAGTTTAAGGTGCACAATTCTACATTTGAAATTGCGGCTCGAGCACACTTGGTGGTGTAGGTAGTATTAGGTACCTACAACAACCCTACATAGTCGTGGAACCTGGATCCTCTGGAAATTTTGAGATATTTGACTTTGAACTTATATTAGACATGCAATTAATACTCTATAATAGCCAAGTTTAAGGTGCCACAGTTTCTACATTTGAAATTGCGGCACGAGCACACTTGGTGGTGTAGGTAGTCTAGGTACCTACAACAACCCACATAGTCGTGGAACCTGATCCTCTGGAAATTTTGAGATATTTGACTTTGAACTTATATCAGACATGCAACCAGTCCTCTATAATCGCAAAGTTTAAGGTGCCATAGTTGCTATATTTGAAATTGCGGCACGAGCACACTTGGTGGTGTAGGTAGTACTAAGTACCTACAACAACCCTACATAGTCGTGGAACCTGGATCCTCTGGAAATTTTGAGATATTTGACTTTGAACTTATATTAGACATGCAATTAATACTCTATAATAGCCAAGTTTAAGGTGCCACAGTTTCTACATTTGAAATTGCGGCACGAGCACACTTGGTGGTATAGGTAGTATTAGGTACCTACAAAAACCTTGAATAGTCGTGGAACCTGGATCCTCTGGAAATTTTGAGATATTTTACTTTGAACTTATATCAGACATGCAACCAGTCCTCTATAATCATAAAGTTTAAGGTGCCACAGTTTCTACATTTGAAATTGCGGCACGAGCACACTTGGTGGTGTAGGTAGTATTAGGTACCTACAACAACCCTACATAGTCGTGGAACCTGGATCCTCTGGAAATTTTGAGATATTTGACTTTGAACTTATATTAGACATGCAACTAATACTCTATAATAGCCAAGTTTAAGGTGCCACAGTTTCTACATTTGAAATTGCGGCACGAGCACACTTGGTGGTGTAGAGAGTACTAGGTACCTACAACAACCCTACATAGTCGTGGAACCTGGATCCTCTGGAAATTTTGAGATATTTTACTTTGAACTTATATCAGACATGCAACCAGTCCTCTATAGTCGCAAAGTTTAAGGTGCCACAGTTTCTACATTTGAAATTGCGGCACGAGCACACTTGGTGGTGTATGTAGTATTAGGTACCTACAACAACCCTACATAGTCGTGGAACCTGGATCCTCTGGAAATTTTGAGATATTTGACTTTGAACTTATATTAGACATGCAACTAATACTCTATAATAGCCAAGTTTAAGGTACCACAGTTTCTACATTTGAAATGCGTTATGAGTACACTTTGTATTTTTATCTATATTTTTAGTGATTTTTAAATATGTATAATCAAATATCTAGTAGATGACTACATATTTGAAAATGTTGATTAAAAGTACTTCTTGTTTCTCTCCTTCCTTTCTAAACACCTTGTTGTTTCACTGAAAGAGGAAGGTAAAGTCCAGAGCGTTAATCCCTTCTATTTTTGGCTTTCCCGCAAAGGGGGAAGAGAGGTATTCCAAGAGAAATATACGTTGTTTCAAATATTATTTTGAATCGTCTGTATGTCTACCATTCTTATTCTCGCATGTGCACGTGCAGGGCATGTTTTAATTGTTTTGTCTTTCTTTTGTGTAATCATAAAATTCTATTTTCAGAATTAGGTGTGTGTTTAACTTTTCAATAAAGGTATGTACTAGTTTATATTTTGTTGCAATTACTTTGTAATCTAGTGTTTTTATTTAATATAGATTACCTCTAGTGAAAGAAAACATTTTAATTTAGATTTTGTGTACCCACACTTGCGAGGAGGGAGAGTGTGAGTTCATCTAGAGGGAAATACTTTCATCACGTCCAACCGAGAATAGACCCCCTATCTCTTTGTCATTAGCAATTGAATATATTTTGTGATGCCTTAACCCATTCGAACACCGAAACGGGTTACTTAATTGTTAAATACTACATTAAATTATATTGAAGCTCTCTTGGATTGTTTCGAATGTATGTGCATTTCAATAAACATTTATTGATGAACAGATATCAAAGCCCTATAAGGTTAAATATTAGGTATCGTATACGATAACAGTAAACAACTTAGTATTTTAAAAACAAAATCTACAAACATTCCTTGCCAGCCTCAAACGTCTGTTTTTTATTGCACGTTCTCGTTTTTGTTTATAGCCTATTTTTTTTGTTTTTCAAATAATGTGTGTCAAAATTTCACTATTTAAATAATATTCAATTCTTTTAATCAAATTGCAAAGACGTACCAAAAAACATTTTAAAAATGTCTTTAAAACGAAATTACAATTTGATCGTCTAAAGATGTTGGTACAATATCAACATAGTTGGGAGTTTGTCAACGGGATAGCTCTATTTTATTATAACTAAATTAGTCCGTCCGAGACGTATAACTGTTCTTAAAAAAAAAACTGTTTGACACGTAATATCACTTACCAGCAGTCAAATAATAAATTTTTCTCCAAGCATAACACAGGTTCAAACTCTGGTTTCTGCAACGGTAAGCCGACTCATTTAGAGAATCTAAAGTAGGCTTACCGATTATACAGTCAGAACATATTATTTAAATATTTTATTCACAAAGTATAAGAAATTTTGTTTCATGGTTAATAAAGGTAGGCCTACAACCTTCTATCATGATTTTTTTAGTATCTTAAATAATATACAAACATTACTTTGATTATGTTAATTTAAGCTTTATAAATTCCAAATTGATTACATTAGTCAGATACAGTTAAATTAAGCGGAAACATTTTAGAAAAAACTAAACCGCTAAATTTACTTTTATATAGCGTGTTTTAAGAAAAATAGCAATACATAAATTATCTTATACAAATTAAAAGATTGCACTCTTAAATACATTACATCGTATCTTGGGCCTACTACTACCCCTATGGGGTAGGAGGGCTAATACAATACAATTGAGAGGAAATGTACCCACATATGTGCAAGAAACTATTTAGGAAAACAGGCCCTCAATACTACTGACCGGGTGCGAACCCTCAACCTCAGGGTAGATTAAATTATTAGAAATTATTTCATAAAGCCAATTTAATAAACAATAAAAGATATAATTAAATATCAAATATTAAAAACAGTTAATAAAAAGATGCGAATCAATAATACAGATTATTGTATGCACAGCCCATCCATTGGTGTTTTCCTAGGAAGGAGCTTATAATGAATGAAATATTTTGTTACATAGAGAAACAATGACCTCTTAGAAATGTATGTTAACTTCATGAGATCTATTATTTATGAAAATAAATTATTAAAGTATGATAAAAGTATGATTTAAGTATTAGATTAATTAATTGATATTTCATATTATTGTGCTTTTAATTGCCAGTGTTTAATCAGGTATTAATTTAAGTGCATTTTTTGTGTGTTAAAGTGCAGGGAATAAGTTTGACCAAGCACATACAAACATAATCAAAATTATCAATGCTACTTAAATAATAATTAAATTGTTTGTTGGGGCATTTTACACTCAATTGTTGTTTAGCCTACTTTTTATAATGTTTCATAACGTTGTTCTAGTATTTAGTTTTGTTGTTAGTATGGAAACTTGACTATCATAGTTTTTAACAAAATTAGTAACAACAATGTTTTTGGGCAATCAGTTCTTCCCCGCCTCTCTATCAATAATTTATGTTAGTTACTAACAGTCTTTCTGACTTTTCGAGCACACTCTACTATTAATCATTTTTTCCACCAGTTCAGGTTTGAGTTGCTGGAGTTGCTCTCCTCGAAGAAACACAGAGGTAGTATCTAGGTGGGATTTAAGGCTAAGTATTAAATTGTTCAAAGAGTTTAGCTACGAAAACCGATTAGTTTTTTAATTTATTATATTTCATATTTAACACTTTTATTCTAAGTAATTTACCATGAGAGTTAATACAGTAGGTACTTTTGACTATTTGCCAGAAGGAGAGTTGCAAAGAGTTCTGATCGAAGGAGATTGGTTACTTTCGGATCATATTAACAAATTTAGGGATATCTTAGCTGAACAGTCGCCTTATTCAATGCAAGATATATGTTGCGTAGGTATGAACGAAAAGGTTCCGGCACTATCAAAGTTTCTTCAAATAATTTATTCCACTCACGATGCCAACTCTTTCACTGATGGACACTTTTTCACCACATTTTATGACAACGGTGTTGTTCACATCTTTGACAGCTTGAACAGCAAAACATTATCAAAGGTAGCGCTGTTAATTATTTCCAACATTTTTCCGCACTATACTCAACTTGTTTTTCACAAAGTGCAACAACAGAGTGGACCAGATTGCGGTGTGTTTGCGATCGCATTCGCAACTTCAATCGCGTTCAACCGAAGCCCTGACAACGAAGAATTCATTTATAGCCAAATGAGACCGCATTTATGTCAAATGATGACGTCTGGTAAACTTATGAGGTTTCCAACAAAAAATGTTTCGGCTCCCCCACCTTTCATTTTTGAAGACAAACATTCTAAAATAGCCTCAAAAAATCAGGCACGTGGTATAATTCTTCCAGGGGCAAATAACAATAGCACGAACCATGGGGAAACCAGTAGAACACAAAAAAAACAGCATAGCTATGCCAGTGTAGCATCAAAACTAAAACAATCCAAAACAAGCAATAAAATGGAATCAGCCAATGAAACAGCACTGACGTCAAACAAACACCACAGCAAAGACACAACAAGCGACATACACAGAAATGTTACTAGAACCAAAATTAATACAAGTTCTCACACACCAATCACACCTACCTCTTTATCACTTAATTTAAAACACTTTGAGAACAGTAAAACAACCAGTAGTTCAGAAATAACTAGTAGAGTGTATACCAAAGCAATAAAATCCCATTTACAAACCAAACACAAACAGACTGCAACCAATACGCGAAATTTAGCTCACAACACAAATAGTACAGATTGTTTAAAACCAATTGGCTCTGACTCCTTGTTACTTGGCAAGAATAAAAATCAAGCTCACAATGAAAACAACGGTGATCCAGCCTCGATCATCGAGGATGCTAATGCACCAAGCCAAAGTAAAGATTTGCTCTTAAATACAGCATACTTACCACATCAATATACCTCTAATAATATTAACCTGTCAGAGTTTTCTTCTAGAAATTTGCCTAGGGGCAGGAAAAATCGACACAATTTTGACAAAAAGTTCATCATCCAAACATTTCAGAAATGCTATGGGTCTTGTGCTGATAAAACGGTGCCAGATATGGTGGGTAGCAGTGCCTTTTTTGAAGAATTGGGCTTAAAACAAACTAGGAAAAATAAAAAATGGCTTTTAAGTTTAATTACTAGATACCTCAAGGAAAAGAAAATTAATAATCCTCACGCCATTGGTACAAATTCAGTCAACAAAAAAGGTTCTGATGCAAATATAAATGAAAAGTCACCTTCCACCATGCTAACTCAAAACGGCTTTGTCGTCTACAATGGTAGTCCCCAAAATCAATCTTCAATATCAAATCATCACTATTCCAATGGTGACTCGCCAGTTGAAACATCTCGAGAACTAGTTCAACATACTCCTTTTGAAGTTGATCATAACCTACAGAACATTGATTTCCCAACAGTCGAACAAGAATGCATTAATTTCCCTGTAAAATTAAACTATGACAAAGATTGTGAGAATGCAGCTTCAGATAGAGACGTCCCGAGAAACTTACCAGCTAAATTTTTTACTAAAATTAAAACCTGCTCAGTTGGTTTTTGTTTTGTTTTTCACGACGGAAAACTTTCATATCATTTGGTACGGCAGTTCATCAAACAAGAACTTAATGACCTAATTTCTATAAATTGTGTATTATCTTTTGGAGAGTTTAAGCAAAGACATTCCAAAATCGTTGTTTATGTGCGATGTGGTGTTAACCATATTGAATGTCTAAAACAACGTTTCAGGATTGATATAAAGAATAGCGAAGAAATTGTTCAATTGAACATACACTCCACACACATATGTTACTTTGATGATAACAATTCAAACGAAAACATAATAACTAATCCATACCAGAAAAATTATCCTAATTATGAAGGCAAGTTTTCATTACATTTACAGGATGTTGGAGAGGTGCCTAATTGCACTATCCGAGACCAAATTGAAAAAGAAATGCGTGCCACCCTAAGTATCTTTTGTGTCTTGATATTTAAACACATTCGTAGACAAGAAAAAGGAAGTTGTATTGCGTACGCGAGGTGCAAGCACTCCCAATTAAATAAAGAATGTAAAAAATTCCGTTTTAATATTTATTTTACAGCTTCTTTGGCTACGGTGCATGTTCACAGCAAGGGGCCGACTTCTCAGAATCATGATCCAGACGACCGTATATTTACACAATTGAGAGGAAACAAACGTAAAGCTGCCCAAGATAAATTAATGGTACAAACTCCCAAGTCCTATTTCATAGAAAAGGTTAAGGAAGCCGATGAAACTGTCATTTTAATGGGTCACCTTCAGGACATTAAGACGCTTCCCGTTCTTCAAAAAGCTCGTTCGGAAGCAATGGCGCGTAACGACTTTGATAAAAACGATTTTACTGATTTACGCATGCATTATCTAAATCAAAACCCCACTGATAGATATATACAACATATTCAGAGTCCTTTTGGGTTTTACATGTTTAGTAAAACACAGTTAAAAGTAGCCTGTGAACATGTACCGAATGAACCTTTCATTTTGCACTTGGATGCTACTGGCTCCACCGTTAAAAAACCAAATGACGAGAAATGTAAGCGAATTTTATATTATGCCGGTGTTATACGTGTTGAGGGTTACATCTTACCTATTCTAGAATGCGTTTTAAGTTGTCATGACAAGCACAGCATTTCAATGTTTCTTCTTTCTTTTCATAAATTTGTCAAAGATAACAATAAAAGATGGCCATTGTTCCATCTAGTTGTTGTAGACTGGAGCTGGGCTCTTATTATTGCTGTCATAGAAAGTTGGAATAGAACAAGTGTATTAAATTATCTAAATATATGTTTTGACGTGCTTACCGGTACTTGTTCTGATAAAATATCCTTTAAAGACTTAATTACAATCCATACATGCTGTGCCCACTTCATGAAAATGGTTTCGATGTCATTTAAAAGGCTGTGTGTCACCGGGAAAAAAACAAAAAAATTTATACTTGAGGGAATTGGTGTTATTCTTTTGTGTAGAAACCTTCTAAATTTAACAAACCAATGTAGGAACTTTTTTATAGTACTAGTTTCTGAGTATGTCACTCAAGATGTACTAGATGCTTTAAACTCTCTTGCTAACAGCTCGTCCATTATTGACGACAATGCCGAAATAAATGTTGAAGACCTAGATCTTGATAATCGAGCGACTGGTACCATATATAAAGATAGTCCATTTTACAAACATTTTTTATCCATCTATAAAGAAGTCACTCAACTATCCACTGCCATAGAAGGTCATATACCGATTAAAAATGAGTACATGTGCTCTCAATTTGCCGAATATTTTCTAACCAGACTAGCACCTTTCGCGCCTTTATGGACAGGCATAATGCTGGACATTTCGTCTAAAAATGACAGAATTGATAGGGTTAGTAATGCACCCGTGGAGAATTGGTTTAGGCAAGTCAAACTAGATTTATTGAGTAGCAAAACTAATTTAAAACCGGGTAGATTTGTAAAGATTTTACAGGATAGACTGGAAGGTGTTTGCAAAGCGATACGTTTAAACATTCCTAAAAAACCTAAAAAGAACAAAATGAATACAGCTAAGGTTACCCATGAACATACCGAGGATGAGGATGCGGATGATCCATCTGTGGAAGAATCGTGGAGAAGAAGAACGGTGCAAAAGACATATTTTGATCGTTTATTTCTGAGGTCTTCCATCCCAGGTCGGTATATTAAAAAAGTATCCTCCCCACAAACAATAAAGTATATTGAGAACACAAACACCCATTCAGTAGTATTTAATAAGTCAACTCACGATATTTCTACAATAGATACACTGCTTCAACCTTGCAGGCCACCATCAAATTTTGTACCTCAACTTTTGGAGGAAACTAGTTCGTCAACTCTTAAATCTAAACATTGTTCTGTCCATTTGGTTTCTAACGATAGTGCACCTATTTTACAGGAACATAATTATTTTTCTTCTCGGTCTCAACCGATAGAAGTCTCCTCTGATGAAGGATCAGCAGAGGAATTTTCTTTAAAAAAATCATCTAACATTGAAATGCCAACTCACCCCCATAAAAATTCAAATTATAATGGCTTATTTTTATCTGTGTCATATTACTCCTGTTCAATTGAAAATTTTCAACACATTGTTGGAATTTTTAACCTAATGTTAGATTCAGCCCGTATTGTGGTAAAAGTTTTCAATACATCTTATGTAAATTTGAAGGGCTCCTCGTGGATTTGTTCGACCTTGATAGATGCGTGTGCAGCAATGTTCATTAAGGAAAGCAGTAGAGGTGACGTGACAGTTTTCGATTGCGCTAGCACTTTCAACCACGTGGTAAAGAAACTAAATTTACGTCCAAAACACTTACTTTGCTCCATTTCACTTTCAAACAAGGTTTGGCTTTTGCTGCCTTACAACCTGGATGGCACACATTGGTGTCTAATGGTAGTAAGTATAGGGAAAAAACATGTGTACATCTTTAATTCTATGTCATACAATGAAGAAGAAGGAAATAAAGTCTTAGCCCTTTTTTTATCGTTCTTGGCCGAGCGAAATAAAACCTGTAAAGAACAATTGGACACAAGCGAATGGCAAGTGCACGAAGCACCAAATTGTCCCAAGCAGTCTGATTCTTACAATTGCGGCATGTATGTAATATATTACATGCATTGCATATTAATGAACATAGAATGCAATGCAGACTTTGACCCTAAACATTTACGCAAAGTTATCCAAAACAGAATTTTAACAGAATCCGAAGATGTCACTAATTTGTGTTTATATTGTGGCGAAGGTAAGAGACCAGGTTCATCCAGTTGGTTCATGTGCGATGTGTGCGGCCGCTGGATACATTACAAACCCTGCTTACTTTATTTGGGAAAACCTTACAACGATATGAAAGAGGATACATTCACCTTAATTTGTTATTTGTGCCAAAGAGCGACCAACTCTAATTTTCACCCCGACAAATTGCGAGCCACCGCATTTCCTCCATAATCTACCCTAATATAACCATCTTGATATATCGTAATTTTATCCAATTTATTTAGATCGATATCGATAAATTTATTTTTTACCACAATTTTCATTTAATGTAGATGTAGTGTATTAGACTATGGGATAGATCAGTGGGGAAGATGGTTCCAGTGTTTATGCTAAAATATTTGAATACGTTATTGATATTTTGGATGTTTTGAACTACGAGATAGTCACATTTTGAAATGGCATGTCGGTGCTTAGATCTGCCCAGAGTAGAGTGTAGGGGCATGCCGCTTCAAAGTCACTGCCACTCTAAGCCTTTAAAAATATCAGAGCCAATTCTTACATTACAAAGCTTTGAGATGGCATGTCGATGCTTAGATCTGCCCAGAGTAGAGTGTAGTAGCATGCCACCTCAAAGTTTCTACCACCTCTAACTCTTCAAAAAATCACTCTTGATTCTTAGCCTGCATTACAAAGCTTTGAGATGGCATGTCGATGCTTAGATCTGCCCAGAGTAGAGTGTAGGGGCATGCCGCTTCAAAGTCACTGCCACTCTAAGCCTTTAAAAATATCAGAGCCAATTCTTACATTACAAAGCTTTGAGATGGCATGTCGATGCTTAGATCTGCCCAGAGTAGAGTGTAGGGGCATGCCGCTTCAAAGTCACTGCCACTCTAAGCCTTTAAAAATATCAGAGCCAATTCTTACATTACAAAGCTTTGAGATGGCATGTCGATGCTTAGATCTGCCCAGAGTAGAGTGTAGTAGCATGCCACCTCAAAGTTTCTACCACTATTAAACTGAGTTCCCGGCCTCCGGAAAGATTTGCTCAAACACATGTACCCTTTTTTTTTAAACATTTATCTTCTGTAGAACATTAATTTTATAATTTCACTGCTTTTCTGTTACGTTGGTTGGCTTACAACATAATAGTATTACGTGATATATTTAGAATTTAAAAAAATATCAGTTGTATGTAAACACCATCCAAATGTAGCTAATATTATATTATTAGTGGTATTGATGTGTCGAGGGACAGCCACAAAAAATATTATTATAGTCATGAAATTAGCTCTAGTATCTTTTTGATTATAAAATATCTAAGCGTGTTGCAAGCTCAATAAATAACGTTATTGGAGTCATATTTTTCTCGTATTAATCTCGTATTAATGCATTTAACATGCTGTGGACAACAGAATCTGAGATTCCTTTAGGACAAACAATCTGTACGACCACTGAATACATTATTATCGTGAGTGGACTTTTATCAGTTGTATAATCAATTTTTCACGTTCAATTCAAACAGTTTTACTTGAAACAGATGTATTCACAGACTAGGACTTGTTTCCAGACTCCCTATTATAATAATTATAGTATATTACAACACTCATTTATTGTTCTCAAGCTAGTTCAATTCATAATATTACACTAAACTTCTTTCATCAGATCTCTTTACATAGAAATAATGTACCGGTAACCAAAATGTATATACGCCTAGAATAAAAATGGGTCAACTATAATTTTTCGGAATAGGTTATGTATATATGTTGTTGTCTGATACGAATGAATCTATACTGGTACATTATATTTATGTAGATATGTATATTTATGTAAATGCATCTTCATTTGTTGGTTGGTGTGTGCATAATATAATATATATGGATGTATATATTATGTATGTTATGTTGTTGCGTAGTGTGTATTTATTTATTCAAGCCATAATCTAGCACTGATCTTTATTTAAGAGAATGGTACTCCTTTTGCTTGTTTTATTTCCTTACACTTAAGAATTATTTGAAATTAGCGAGTTATTTTAATACTATTATTTAAAATAATAATTAAAAGTACTTATGTAAGCTTACACGTAATATTAAATTTAGTTAAATATACAGTTTTAAAAAGGTACCATATAAAATTGATAAAAATGGTTTATTCAACTGCCTTATGATTGATGGAATGATCAGCAAAGATGTTATGGTGTTAAGTACTGCCATACATGCAACAAGCTATCATATTTTTTAGATTTGAAAAACGGCATCAGGACACGGGAATTAAAACCTTAATGTAGTTCTTGACTTCCACACGTCCATCACAGAACCTGCCTTAAAATATGAGTGAAAAATGACCCTGAGCATGGAAGGATTCCAGAATATCTCAGTAATGAGAGCATTGACGTAATAGGTCAAAGGTTCCGGGTTTGAGTCACATGTCAATTGTCGAGGTGTCATTTAATAAATTTAAATAATGTTTTATTATTGTTATTATTAGTACCTTGAAGACCGAGCATCACTCGGTAAAATCACCACGATTAATAATGTAAGACGAATCTTAGACAAATCAACTAAGAATCAAAAGTTGAAATCTTGACATTTCCCCCCTTAATAATTTTTACTAAAGTCAAGACCTCGCTAGATCCAATTTCTCGTACTCGATAACGGTAGATAACACAATTTCATCAAAATCCTTAGGCCCGTTTTCAAGAACAAAATGTACATTACATTACGCTACGCTACGCACACACACTTTAAAAGAAAGGTTAGAAGTATTAACATGTTCAAATATAATCAAAAGCATTAATTTCAGATTAATTAGTTTTTAAAATCGAATAAATCGAAAGATTTATTTTATTTTCAATTACATTTTAAGTGAAACGTTGCAGTTCTGAGGTACAGATAAATATGGACAAACAAAGATACAAATGCCAGTTTTTATTAAATTGAGGATGGTAATATAATACAATTGAAAATTAGGTTGTAAGATATTAGGTATATTGAGGTATGTTGAAAGTTTATATATATATATATATTAATACAATTGTATAAATATCTCGAAATATTGGTATGTCTAGTAGTTTGTGTTAATTTAATTTAGTATGTTGTTAAATTAGTGTGTTATTTTGTTTATATACTAAGGGGTGTTGGTATAACTTATCCACGCTTTGATGAACCTTTTATTTATGATCAAATTAAATGCTATAATAATAATTGACATAATCTGTTAAAAGTGAGATCTGAAGAACACATACAATGTATATAAGTACGTAGGAATATAAACATTAAATTTTAGAACTGTCAATAAAAGTTCTTCAGCTGGTGGTTGGTCTGTATATTATAATATTTGTTTACGTGTATTTAGATAATTACAGTAAGCTCATTTATATGTGTAGATCTTTTGTAAGGTGTTGGTATTGTGGCATGTTGTGTTTATATGTATGTAGATATGGTTGTATGGATATTCGAAGTTTCATGAGTATTTTAGTTACATGATATGTTTAAATTTATATATTATGGTATGTTTTACGAATGTATTTATATAGTACCTAATATGCATGCACACTTGCATGTATGTAGATGTATATGTTAAATTATTGATAGTCTACTGACCCGCCTCGGTGACGTAGTTAGATAACGTGTTAGATTCATGTTGAGCCAGAATGCCACGTACGGGGAGATCGAGGTTATAATTTCGGTCGGGTGCACTGGGGGTGCTTTTCCCTAAATGGTTTTCCACTCTCCCTCCACGCAAATGTGGGTGTACTACTCATCACACTTAAACTTAGACTTAGACATAATAATATGACAAGACAACATTTTATTGAAGACTACTGTGGAATAGGCCTACTGGGGACACCACATTAAAAAAAACGCACCATATACTCTACCTCAAAAGGTGGTGTGGAAATGAGTATGTATATTGTAGTATTGTATTATTACATTTAATTGTCTCTAGATAGTTAATTACACCTTATTGTTATTACTTCCTTTTCCAATATCTTTGACGACCTTGCTCCAAGCTTTTTCGTGTACATGGATCTGATGGTAGACATAACTTTTGATATTATAAAGACAGGGTAAACTCTCAACTAGTCTCATGAATTCATTGCAAAAAGTGCACAAATAAAATGTATGATATTCCAAAACACTACTGGGGGGGGGGGGGGGGGCGAACGTGAGGCAGCCGCCATAAAAGTTTAAGGTTATTCAGCAACAAAAATTTGGTTGCACTATTTTAATGAGTATATAATGATAAGTAAATAAATAGTGAGTCATTTATTTCAAACCATTATAGTTCACGAGTTGTAAGGGCTCAAACCTGGTATTTTACGCGTTTCATTGATAATTGTTAAGGTATATAAATGAATCTGTGGTACTGAAACTTAGTCTAGCTAGACATACATGTGAGATGTACTCACTGAAATATTTATAATAAGTGTGTAACGTTTAAAAGATCTAGGATGATATATTAATGTTTGTACGCCACCATCATGGTGACATTTGATATAACGATTGAATTGGATCAAAGTTTGCTGCTCTGTATTATAATAATTAAAAAGGGATGATGTCTTATTTTATAAATTAAAAGTTCTAGTGTTTTATAGTTATTTTTATTTTGAGTAGATAAACAGTTTTTTGCTAGATATTTCCCACGTTGTAGATTTTAATAAAAGCCCGACTATTACGTTATATGCATGATCATTCCCGACACGGGGGATTTAGAACACAGATTAAGATATCAGAGACTCTACCTACACGGCTCCTCATCAGGAAAGAAAGTGAAGAGATGCGTACCCTGAAGGGGTATATCAAGCGACATTTCCTTCTCGAAGCTTCCTAAAAGAAAAAAGGCGTGGTCATCCAGGTGCGTTTCTGTTCACAAAACTGCGTTGTCTTTTTTAACAGAGACGTAGAAGGATGTCGCCATACCTTGCAACTTAACAACTTAACACAAATAAATCTTACTACCCGCTCTCATTTAAAATATCGTAATTTTGTCGTAATTTTGAATATTGTGATGTATAATTCCATATTATTACAAGTGAGAGAAAAATTGTTAATTATGTGTGTAACAATAAACTTTTAAAATACTAGGCTTAAGACATAAGCCTGGTCCTAAAATTTAGCCTAGCATTCGACACATCTTCATTTCTAAATATTTGAGTTCTACTGCATTTTAAATATTAAAAAAAAATTATTACTGGTCTTGAAAGGGGGTAACAAATGTCCCGTTTGACCCCCCCCCCCCCCTTCCCGCCACTTGGGAGTGCCACTGTTTCCACTCCTGCACCCTTCGAGGCACCCGGCTAATTGAGAGGCTGACCAATGGAATTTAAACATAAATTGAAGGTTTTGTAATCCCTCAACTCAACTCAAATGGTTTAACGCACTACACCATGTGTGTGTCACCCTGGCCACCCGACTTTTAGCCACCCGGTTTTTTAAAACGCCCATCGTTTGTGCTACTTTGGTGCTGGTTAGTGCTCAATTTTCATCGTTAGTGCTGTAAATTTGAGGCACTTATTCACGGTTGTTTATGAGTGGCTAGGGAGATATCGCTCTGGACACCCATTATAATAAATAATAGAATTAACCCTTTTGTTGTACGTACCACTCGTGGTACGCATACCACAGTTTGAGAACCAGTGTTCTAGTGGCATCTAAATTAAAAAATATACTTGGGAAATAGCTAAAATAGCTTTTAGAATTAACTCATTTCCAAAAGATTTCCAGGCGATGGCCAATCTAAATAACTTGTAAGAGCGTCCAAATCCACAAAAAAAAAAAGATAATAATAATAATCCACTCTTCAAACCGTGTTTCTTCTATAATTTATGACAACAAAGGCATTAAAAAATACTACCCATTAAATATTAACCTCTATCAAATATCTTTAGGAATCATCTATGGCTTAAGATCTTACCGAACAAGGAACCCGTAACTCCCTCTTATTTGAGCCACCTCACCCCCCACCAACCACTTACAATGAGCTTCCGGGGCCCTTGTTCTGTTATTAACATTAATATTATATTTTATTTGGTGTTGATGTGATCATGGGTTTTTAATTGTGTTATCTGTTTTACTAATATTTTAGTATTAATTTTGTTGTGAAGTGCAATTCAGTTAAAAATTGTCAAAGTTTTAACTAAAATAAAGCGTCCATTGGGTTGTTGGGTTGTAAGGTTATGTAATACCTACGCTAATGGGCTAGGGATGAGAGAGGTTGAATTTAGAGTAAATGCACCCGCATTTAGGTGGGGAAAGTGAATAGGAAACCATTTAGGAAAAACCACCCCCAGTAGACCCGACCGGGAATGAACTCCGATCTCCCAGTCATCAGCAGGTAAGACAAAATATCAGTTAAATTTGTGATATTAACTCAACTCTATAGAGAGGGGTGGTGCTGGTTTTCTTATATATTTGACCTCGAGAAAATGATTTCAAATTCACAATTTTGGTGTTCAAGTACGTATACAAAAATACTTAGTTCGCTGTGTATTGATCAAGCAACTAAGTTTGGTAGATCCAAGACAAGATATTGATAAAGAAAATATGAAGTATTAGTGGAGTCTGGGGAGAGTGATGGAAGGGATAAGGCCTTGAGATTAGGGAAAAACCGAACCATTCAGCTTGAAACAATTAGAATGGTAATTCCAAGTACACGCTGCAAACTAGTTGGCAAAGAAAGAAGAATGAGAGGGTGGGATTAGATAAGAAGGGTGGAATTGGGAGAGGACAGCATACCTGAAGATAAATACTGCATACACTGATTTTCGTCGGAAAAGTGACAGATGGTTGAAATTGTTAGTCAAAAATAATCGGATGTATTCGAGAAAATAAAATTTGAAAGCTCACTACTAAAAGAAGCTATATATTTTTTTAAAATTGTAGTTTATATGCTGCTTTGTTCTAGGAGAAAAGTGTGTTGTGTTATGTGGAATTACAATTTCATGGTTTCGATGTCAATGATGAAGTGTTATTCTACTGCAGAACACAGTCGAATTAATATTCTTAAGCCAAGTGTAGCAGGATAATACAGTCATTATATGGGAGGAGAAGACCAAACTGATTCAAATATTTCCACAGAATAGCAATGAGAGGGAAAAAAATGGTACCACTCAATACTACTTTTGACTACTAAATGTGCGATAAAATGAAAATTGACTAATTACTTTAGTGTTGTAGTTACCTGACAAATTATTAAAACTTACATTTTTGTCTTCTTAGCAAGGCCATAATCTAGATGTAAGCTGAGCAAACTTTTCTCCCCGAGAGCCACATGGACATCTGTAAGGTCTCTAGCATGTGACAAAAATCTAAATTTACTAAATAATGAAATTTATTTTCATATAAAAATATATGTATTAGTCATAAATGTAACACTTTGGTACACAAAGAAAGTAACAGATAAAATCTAATATGTCATCGCGAATAAATTTAAATATGTAATGAATGACTCGTGTTACTTCTTAGCCTACCTAAATGTTATTTAATAACTACTCGTAGGTGAACTGGCGGTCAGGGATAAGGTGTCAGACCTCTGTGCTGCGGGTCTGGGGTTCAACCCTCAGTCCCGGCACAGATTTATTTGATTGCCAAACCCTTCCTTCACCTCTGACAAGACGTGTATTAAACACAACTTGTGAATGTGTGGAATGCCAGGCCTCCACCGTGGTTCGGATTCCACGTTAGACCGTAGGTCCTTCATTTAATCTCACAATCATCCTACCATTACACATTAGCGTAAGTGCGTATAACCCAAACGGGTAGTAAGACGAGGTAATAATAATAATAACAATAATAAATAATAATAATAATTAGTGACGTGTTAAACTAGACTGTCGAGGAAGTCCAAAAAAGGCATATCAATAGGGGAAATAAAAATAAAAATAGTCAAAATAACTTCAATAGGGAAAGAAGGACAAGTATATATATAAATTATCATAAATTATATAATGGTAGTGATATATAGTAGACTGAGATGGTAACAGGCACAGGTCAAGGTAAATAGGTAATGATCAATAACAGGACAAGTAGTTTTAGTAGTAGTATATGTATATATGACAGAAAATGTAAGTGTCAAATATTTAGAATAACTATATACAATGCATATTGTAATATAAACAGAGCAAAAAAGTTCTGATTTATAATAAAATAAGATGTCAGGACAAATGTGTAAGTAAATTGAAAAAAGAAAAAGTTTATATGTAGACCAATTTTTTTTAGCGGCACGTGCGTGGAGCAACGGCAGTGCTTATAACGCGCGGCTGTTTGGGCACCAACTCAGTCTCCCTAACTAACAAAGACAGCCAATGTTTAATTGAAAGTAAACTAGGTTGATTGGCAGGACCAGGTTCCACAGTTATGCAGGGTCATTATAGACATATAGAACTATGATCCCCACCATGTGTGCTCATGCCAAAGATTCAAATATAGAAACTGTGGCGCCTTAAACTAGCGCCCAACATAATATGTTGTATTGTTGTATTAGGTTATTATACTTTAAAGGCAATCAATCTGAAAATAACATCAGAACCAGGATCTGTTGTTGTAGAAACTGTGGCACCTTAAACTTGGCTATTATACAGTATTATTTGCATGTCTGATATAAGTTCAAAGCCAAATATCTCAAAATTTCCAGAGGATCCAGGTTCCACGACTATGTAGGGTTATTGTAGGTACCTAATACTAACTACACCACCAAGTGTGCTCGTGCCGCAATTTCAAATGTAGAAACTGTGGCACCTTAAACTTTGCGATTATAGAGGACTGGTTGCATGTCTGATATAAGTTCAAAGTAAAATATCTCAAAATTTCCAGAGGATCCAGGTTCCACGACTATGCAGGGTTGTTGTAGGTACCTAGTACTACCTACACCACCAAGTGTGCTCGTGCCGCAATTTCAAATGTAGAAACTGTGGCACCTTAAACTTGGCGATTTTATTAGGTTAGCTGATGAAGGCTCAAAGTCAAATATCTCAAAATTTCCAGAGGATCCAGGTTCCACGAATATGCAGGGTTGTTGTAGGTACCTAGTACTACCTACACCACCAAGTGTGCTCGTGCCGCAATTTCAAATGTAGAAACTGTGGCACCTTAAACTTGGCTATTATAGAGTATTAGTAGCATGTCTAATATAAGTTCAAAGCCAAATATCTCAAAATTTCCAGAGGATCCAGGTTCCACGACTATGCAGGATTGTTGTAGGTACCTAGTACTACCTACTCCACCAAGTGTGCTCGTGCCGCAATTTCAAATGTAGAAACTGTGGCACCTTAAACTTGGCGATTTTATTAGGTTAGCTGATGAAGGCTCAAAGTCAAATATCTCAAAATTTCCAGAGGATCCAGGTTCCACGAATATGCTGGGTTGTTTAAGGTACATAGTACTACCTACACCACCAAGTGTGCTCGTGCCGCAATTTCAAATGTAGAAACTGTGGCACCTTAAACTTGGCTATTATAGAGTATTAGTTGCATGTCTAATATAAGTTCAAAGCCAAATATCTCAAAATTTCCAGAGGATCCAGGTTCCACGACTATGTAGGGTTGTTGTAGGTACTTAGTACTACCTACACCACCAAGTGTGCTCGTGCCGCAATTTCAAATGTAGAAACTGTGGCACCTTAAACTTGGCGATTTTATTAGGTTAGCTGATGAAGGCTCAAAGTCAAATATCTCAAAATTTCCAGAGGATCCAGGTTCCACGACTATGCAGGGTTGTTGTAGGTACCTAGTACTACCTACACCACCAAGTGTGCTCGTGCCGCAATTTCAAATGTAGAAACTGTGGCACCTTAAACTTGGCGATTTTATTAGGTTAGCTGATGAAGGCTCAAAGTCAAATATCTCAAAATTTCCAGAGGATCCAGGTTCCACGAATATGCAGGGTTGTTGTAGGTACCTAGTACTACCTACACCACCAAGTGTGCTCGTGCCGCAATTTCAAATGTAGAAACTTTGGCACCTTAAACTTGGCTATTATAGAGTATTAGTACCATGTCTAATATAAGTTCAAAGCCAAATATCTCAAAATTTCCAGAGGATCCAGGTTCCACGACTATGTAGGGTTGTTGTAGGTACTTAGTACTACCTACACCACCAAGTGTGCTCGTGCCGCAATTTTAAATGTAGAAACTGTGGCACCTTAAACTTGGCGATTTTATTAGGTTAGCTGATGAAGGCTCAAAGTCAAATATCTCAAAATTTCCAGAGGATCCAGGTTCCACGACTATGCAGGGTTGTTGTAGGTACCTAGTACTACCTACACCACCAAGTGTGCTCGTGCCGCAATTTCAAATGTAGAAACTGTGGCACCTTAAACTTGGCGATTATAGAGGACTGGTTGCATGTCTGATATAAGTTCAAAGTAAAATATCTTAAAATTTCCAGAGGATCCAGGTTCCACGACTATGTAGGGTTGTTGTAGATACCTAATACTACCTATACCAGCAAGTGTGCTCGTGCCGCAATTTCAAATGTAGAAACTGTGGCACCTTAAACTTGGCTATTATAGAGTATTAATAGCATGTCTAATATAAGTTCAAAGTCAAATATCTCAAAATTTCCAGAGGATCCAGGTTCCACGACTATGTAGGGTTGTTGTAGATACCTAATACTACCTATACCACCAAGTGTGCTCGTGCCGCAATTTCAAATGTAGAAACTGTGGCACCTTAAACTTGGCGATTTTATTAGGTTAGCTGATGAAGGCTCAAAGTCAAATATCTCAAAATTGCCAGAGGATCCAGGTTCCACGACTATGTAGGGTTGTTGTAGGTACCTAATACTACCTATACCACCAAGTGTGCTCGTGCCGCAATTTCAAATGTAGAAACTGTGGCACCTTAAACTTGGCTATCATAGAGTATTAGTTGCATGTCTAATATAAGTTAAAAGTCAAATATATCAAAATTTCCAGAGGATCCAAGTCCCACGACTATGTAGGGTTGTTGTAGGTACCTAATACTACCTATACCACCAAGTGTGCTCGTGCCGCAATTTCAAATGTAGAAACTGTGGCACCTTAAACTTGGCGATTTTATTAGGTTAGCTGATGAAGGCTCAAAGTCAAATATCTCAAAATTGCCAGAGGATCCAGGTTCCACGACTATGTAGGGTTGTTGTAGGTACCTAATACTACCTATACCACCAAGTGTGCTCGTGCCGCAATTTCAAATGTAGAAACTGTGGCACCTTAAACTTGGCTATCATAGAGTATTAGTTGCATGTCTAATATAAGTTAAAAGTCAAATATATCAAAATTTCCAGAGGATCAAAGTCCCACGACTATGTAGGGTTGTTGTAGGTACCTAATACTACCTATACCACCAAGTGTGCTCGTGCCGCAATTTCAAATGTAGAAACTGTGGCACCTTAAACTTGGCGATTTTATTAGGTTAGCTGATGAAGGCTCAAAGTCAAATATCTCAAAATTGCCAGAGGATCCAGGTTCCACGACTATGTAGGGTTGTTGTAGGTACCTAATACTACCTATACCACCAAGTGTGCTCGTGCCGCAATTTCAAATGTAGAAACTGTGGCACCTTAAACTTGGCGATTTTATTAGGTTAGCTGATGAAGGCTCAAAGTCAAATATCTCAAAATTGCCAGAGGATCCAGGTTCCACGACTATGTAGGGTTGTTGTAGGTACCTAATACTACCTATACCACCAAAAGTGCTCGTGCCGCAATTTAAAATGTAGAAACTGTGGCACCTTAAACTTGGCGATTTTACAGAACTTTTTGCATGTCTATTTTGAGTTTAAATATTTTATTTTCTTAAAGTATCCGAAATAACCACATTTTTGTACCGCTGATTAAAACAATAGTCTTAATTACTATAATTTACCTTAATGATGCTTATTAAAATATATTATTCAATCATTTATTCTTTAATACACTCATATTTGGTTAAATACGCTTTGGTTGAATTATTATTTATTCTGTGGCGGCATCTATGATTTGATTTATAACTAATTCTGTATTTATGCGCTATCTATGATGTTTTTTGGTACTATATTATATTATTAGGTTTATTAATTTTTCCAATGTTGGATAAAAACGGTTAGTTTATTGTGGATGTGGAGCTTTTCAGCCCGCTAGTTCAGCGGCAAACTAGATCAGACGAGATTGACACTTGTGTCCACGTTAACATAAACGCGGATTACTATGCAACTAGGCTAGTTTCATGTTGAATTTCATTGCAATTTACTTTTGTAAATGTTGTGTGTGTTAGCCATGTCAGCTCTATAAGAATTGACCAATTTTATAAAGGTGTGTGTGTCAAAAGGTTTCACACCATGTTGAAGGTTAACCTAAAAAAATCTTATTTATTAGCACTCAATAATAATAAATATATGAAACCTTGTTTTGAAGTTGCAGATAGCTAGGTGTATTATGCCTTGGTGCACATAAAACTAAATATAAATCGAATTGTTTTCCCTCTTTGTGAATGATAGTAAAAAAATAATTGGAAAATGTTACGCCAACGAGGCGTACTAGACACTTTTATCTGGCATTAAAGTAAAGCTACATTTTATAAAAATAATAAACAATCTAAGAATATGCTGATTACATGTCTAAAGCGTCATTCTTGCAATAAACTGGACTGTCGATGAATATATGTTGGGTGAAATGAGGATGGTTCTCTCGCCACACGAATTTGGATACACTTCCTCTAAATTCAACCTTCTTCATCCCTAACACAATAATGTAGTTAGTACATGCATGTACACTGTACAGCCTATACATATAGTAAGATAAGGTGACAACAATAACTTTATTTTCCCCTAAATTTGTTCAGGCCACCTGCGTGCTATGTCTGAGAAAGAAGGAGATGGAGAGAAAGCCAAACCGGCCCCTCCGGTTATCTCCGACCAGGAACGAGACTGGGCACAAGCCGCATTGACGGATTTCACCAAAGGCAGTTACGGGAGCTGCCTCCAGAACCTTTCGAAGCTCGAGGCCGCGAGGCCCCAGGACACCAAAGTGGCTCACAACAAGGCCGTCGTCGAGTACTACAAGACGGACCTCAAGAAGACCGACCAGTTCAGGAAGAACATGAACGCCGTATGCTCGCAGGTCACTACTGCATAAATCAGGCCAGGGTAAACTTATAAACTGAAGGGCTGAGAAAAAATGGAAATTAAAGGGCTGAAGAAACATATTTTTTTTATAAGGCAGTCTTTCCTTGACTGATTACACTTGATGGCACTATACTAATAAGGTATATCATAGTGTAATCAAGCAAGGTAAGCATGTTACCGTTCATGGTAAACAGTGGCTACATGAATTAGTTTTCAAATAAAAGAACACATTTCTCAAAAACATCTACAAATAGTGTAAAAAATAAACATAAGCTAAAGATCCATATCTAATTACCAGTATATCAGAATCAACAGCTAATTTGATTTCATTGTTATCAGTAGCTTGCGGGAAGCACAAAAAGCAATGTAGGGGCCATAATTTACACAAACCTGTCCTTAAACAATATTATTTTGAAATATTGGCTACACCAACCTTCTGACGATTATTTTTAGTATTTTCTATTAGACATATTTTCTAATGCAGACCTGTTTAAAATCTTAACAATCTTAATTTTATTGAAAAATAATTCTGGAATTGAAATGGTTGAAGCCAAACTTATCTTTATGGGAGTTCACTGGTACAGTAGAACCCTGTTTATTTGGATTTGTTATACAGCAGTGGTTTTCAATAAATTTGGAGTTTTTAAGTGAAGTGTGCAGAATGGTTCTTATTGTATTAAGAGACTAAATTAATATACAAAATGAACCACTACAGTAAAGAACATGTAGCCAAGTTAGTACGGTAAATCTTCCAAGTGTATCACTTCAAGAGATGGGCGGAGAAGGAAAGGTGATGCTTTAACATCTCAATTATCGGGATGCTCCACACCCATCGCTAGTTGTAAAACAGATGAAGTATTTTAGTATGAAATCCTCTTTTGGTTTTTGGTTTTTCCTAAGTGATTAATTATCTGAATTTTTGATAATACAGACTACGTAACCTAGGTCTTTATTAGTCTAGATAAGGTTTTACTCTTTTGAAAATTGAAAATCTGGTGTAAGATATGGTACAGCATATTATTATGCAATCTTTCACTGCCATGGAAGCTTCATCAGACTGAGCTTAAACATGGTGGTCGACTGTCTTTTGTTACGTCTTGTTTGTGGTTTGACTGCCGACTGGTTAAAAGTAAGAGATTAAAAACGGCTTAGTCCTTTACTCAATTTTAACAGTAGGTGAGGATGTGTGAAAGTTTACGTACAGTACGGTGTTACAAAAAGATTGTATTCAAATTTACTTATTCATTACAGTGTTTATTCTTGATTTGATTCTCAATAACATCTAAATCTAGTTTTGATATTTTCTTGTTGATGATACATGATCAGAGTAACATTGTCATGTACTGTGTATGTTGCCAGCTCATGTGAATATAGAACCTGACTCTTTGGAAGATGTGGAGCACTGCGTCATCTACTACAATCAAGCTGTGCTTCTGTACCATCTCAAGCAGCACAGCACAGCCTCAAGATCATGAATAAAATATTCAGCTTCATCGAGCCCATGGGTGAGGAACTAGAGCTGACAGTTTCAAGTGCGCTACTGCCACAATGTGTGGCTGTGTGTGTGACTTTGTGTTGTTTTTTAAAAGGACAGTGAAATGTGACACATACAAACACATCCCTTTCTATATCTTCTTACAGGACACACAGATACAAACACATCCCTTTCCTATATTTCTTCAGGACACACAGATACAAACACATCCTCTTTCCTATATCTTCTTCCAGGACACACAGACACAAAACCATCCCTCTTTCCTATATCTTCTTCCAGGACACACAGACACAAACACATCCCTCTTTCCTATATCTTCTTCCAGGACACACACAGACACAAACACATCCCTCTTTCCTATATCTTCTTCCAGACACACAGATACAAACACATCCCTCTTTCCTATATTCTTCTTCCAGGACACACAGAACACAAACACATCCCTCTTTCCTATATCTTCTTCCAGGACACACACATACAAACACATCCCTCTTTCCTATATCTTCTTCCAGGACACACAGATACAAACACATCCCTCTTTCCTATATCTTCTTCCAGGACACACATACAAACACATCCCTCTTTCCTATATCTTCTTCCAGGACACACATACAAACACATCCATCTTTCCTATATCTTCTTCCAGGACACACACATACAAACACATCCCTCTTTCCTATATCTTCTTCAGACACACAGACACAAACACATCCTCTTTCCTATATCTTCTTCAGACACACAGATACAACACATCCCTCTTTCCTATTCTTCTTCAGACACACAGACACAAACACATCCCTCTTTCCTATATCTTCTTCCAGGACACACACATACAAACACATCCTCTTTCTATATCTTCTTCAGGACACACACTACAACACATCCCTCTTTCCTATATCTTTTCCAGGACACACAGACACAAACACATCCCTCTTTCCTATATCTTCTTCAGACACACAGATACAAACACATCCCTTTCTATATCTCTTCCAGGACACACACATACAAACACATCCCTCTTTCCTATATTTCTTCCAGGACACACACATACAAACCATCCCCTTTCCTATATCTTCTTCAGGACACACGACACAAACACATCCCTCTTTCCTATATCTTTTCCAGGACACACAGATACAAACAATCCCTCTTTCCTATATCTTCTTCCAGGACACACAGACACAAACACATCCCTCTTTCTATATCTTCTTCCAGGACACACATACAAACACATCCCTCTTTCCTATATCTTCTTCCAGACACACATACAAACACATCATCTTTCCTATATCTTCTTCAAGACACACAGATACAAACACATCCTCTTTCCTAAACCTTATTCGTTCATAAATTACATAACTTAAAAATTGGACGGCAGTTTTTGTTTATAACCGATTCACACGTTATCTGAAAATAGAGAGCAGAATTTGTTTGAGGGTTGAAGTAATTCATGCGCTAGCAGAAACGTATGTATACCTATGATGCTTTATAGGTAACATAAACGAGAAATAACTGATTAGCAAAATATTTATTTTCAGTCTGATAAACAGACTTAATAATTAATATCACAAATGGATGATTTAAAATGTTTGTGTAGTGTCATGAAACAAACAAAAACAGAATAAGAATGACACACAATTCCCATTTAACAAGTGATTTTAAATAGTCACAACTGTAGACGCAGCTGTATGCTATTATCTCACTTTGTAGCTGCATGTGTTTTGAATTGGTGGTTTTAGGCGGATGCATGTTGATTTAGTCAGTTAGTTTTAGGGTTTGATCTTGTCTTCCACAGGCTCAGCCAGCCCATAGTATAAAATATATGACTTTAATAAAAAACTGATCCAGACCATGGACTGGAAACGGAATGGATGTAAAAATCTTGTCTTCCAAGCTGATGTTGTCGCACATAAAAAGGAAAGCTGAAGTTATTTCAAGTCGCGATGAGTGGACAACACAGTTGGAGCTGAGATCTTGTGATTTGTTTAGAGCTCATCACATGATAACATTTCTGCCTTGTTCTTGTTTCTTGGGTCACAGTAAGAGCGATAAGAAGTAACTGGTTGTTATTTGATTGCAGAGGAGAGTCTGGCTCATCGCGTGTGTCTGCTGCTCATCGAGTTGCACTTGTGTACTCACCAACCAGAGAAGGCACTCACTCTCATCGCATACATTGAGAACCAATTTGTGCTCACAGAGAGTTCTATTGGGGTGAAAAGGATATCAAACCCCTAGAAAAAGAACATAAGGAGAAGAAGGTAGAAATATTGCGCAGCATAATTAAAATAGCACTTAAATTTGTAAAAAAGGAGCGGCCTGGCTCACTTCAAAGTTTATTTTTCTGGTTTATATCGAGGATATTTGATACATATTAATCAATGGTGAGTAAAATTTGAATAAATGCACCTGCATTATCTTGAAAAACTAAATATCAAAAGCCTATTAATGAATTAAAATCATGAACAGCCTCCAGCCACTGGCTGGGTTTGTCTGGGACATACTCCTCTCCTCCACACTCCTCCTTACTCCCTTCAGTCATCTGTCCCTTGGTCCTCCTCTTGGCCTCCTACCCCCACTTTGATATTCAGCATCCTTTTGTGTATCTTCTCCTCTTCCATTCTCCTCGTATGACTGTACCACCTTGCACTGGCTCCTCATTATCTAGTCCTCTCACCCTTCATTCCTCATCCTATACATTCTTGTCACTCTTAAAATACTTATCAAAAATTTTACTTAACAATAAATAACCTGTGGAAAACTAGCCTAGTCCAAATTGTTGAGATTCGAACCTCAACCTCCCTCTCGTTGGCAATAAAGCCTACTGCAGGCGTGATGCCTCAAACCATGTCGAGATTTTTTTTTTTTTTTTTTTTATTTTCCAAAATTGTTTTCCACTTTCCTTCTACACAAATGTGGCTCCACTTCCTCTAAATATAACCTTCTTTATCCCTAAAACCATTATAATTAGTACATAAGTGTGTAACCTGGACAGGTAGCAAGGTGCGGTGAAAAAAAAACCGTGTAAAGGTGGGAGTGCAGGGAACACAAGTTAAGGGCATTTTTTTATATGGATTTTTTTTTAAAAATAAAAAATTTGCCAAAAATAAAATACTGAATCAAATAGCCAAAGCCATTATTTATGCTTTTTAGTAAGGATTACTCCATCTAGATATCATATTCTGAAAATTGAAAAATGACACCTAGACACGAAAATCGAACCCGGGACCTTTGGCTTAGTACGCCAATGCTCTTAAGAACTTGTAAGAGCATTGGCACACTAAACCAAAGGTCCCGGGTTCAATTCCCATGTCCGTGTCATTTTTCAATTTTCAGGATATAATATCTATATGGATTAATCCTCACTAAAAAAAAGCATAAATAATAGCTTTGGCTATTTGATTCATTAATATGCAGTTATATACAGTTATAATAATTGTACAAATGGCAGCAATAAGCCAAATATTGAGTCTAAGGTGGCTGCGTTATCTGATAGCTCGTGATCTTAATAAAAGAAAATCACACATTTGTAGCCGGCGATTTCCGCACCTCCATCATAGACTCTGCCTTAAAATATGAGTGAAGAATGACCTTGGTATGGGAGGATTCCTGGTTAGCTCAGTGGTTAGAGCATTGACGTACTAAGCCAAAGGTCCCGGGTTCAATTCCCGTGTCCAGATGTCATTTTTCAATTTTCAGAAAATAGAATACTTTTCTAGTATGGACATAAGTTTAATTTTCTTTCTGTAGTTGAATATCTGTCATGAGCATAGCGACATTAGATAACAAACTTTTTAAATTAAGAGAAAAAGTTGTCATTTAATTCCAGGACACCCTTGACAGATAATCAACAACTGTTGATATCACTATGTGAAGAAAATCAAACTGTCTTTTTTTGCCAAAAAAATGTTTTACTATAAAAACTGCTCGTAACTCGTGTTCCTTACACCACTACCTTAATCAACATATTTGTTTGGCTAAGATTACAAACATATGCAAAGTCCATTTATCATCTCATTCAAAGCAAAGCTGAATCGAATGGATATAAATATACTTAGAGCCAAATTAAAGATTGAATATATATTTTTTATATTTGGCATTTAATAAGCTATTTATATACTATTAATAATCAAATAGGCCTATGGCTTATAAACCATTAAGTATTTTAAAATTATAACGCAGTAGCACAAGTAGTTTACATCAGACAGAAACAAATATTTCCTAATATCTAGCTTCGACCGGCCAACACTTTAGTTCAACTCACATCATTAGGATTTGTTTTAGCTATGTTCTTTTTTTTTTAACCCTTCCTCAGGTAAATGGAAATGTAGTATCTTAAAGTTTACATTTCTCCCTCTGTATACTTACACTTGAATGACTTAAATTTCTCCTGGCCATAAGAGTTATGTTTCTCCATTTGTATGTGTCTTCTCAGCCTGTTTCCATGGACGCGGCGACTGAAGCATTCCGCATGAAGCTGCTCCAGTTCCGATGCAGGTGCTACCTCATGACCCATGCTCTCAAGGCTTGCAAGAGAGAGATAAAAACTATTATAACATCTGGAGGACTTGTGAGTGAACCTTCACAGCTATTCACACGAATGGTATCTCTATGGTAGTCGTTATGAAGGTCCTTGTGGCCGGTGTCAAAACTTAGTGTTTCCAGACTTGAACCACATTGATGAAACTAGATGTGCATCAATTCATTAAAACCAATTACCGATACCAATTATCTATTGTTTTAAATAATTGTTCATGCTACGATTATTTACACCAATTAATCCCAATTATCTATTATTTATTAATAACTTTTGGGAAATGGCTTAAGAGAATGATAACAGCTAATCTAATAATACAACAAGATTGTATGTATACAAAAAGATATTTTATGCATAACCGGTAAAAATTGGAACTAGATTGTTAGTTTTATCAACGGTATGAACTTATATATCTTTATTTGTTTATGTAATCTTTGCATAGTCTGCAACCCAGATGCACTATGTAAATATAAGTGTTTTTTCGCGATTCTGATTTTTTAACTCCTACCTAGAAAATTTTAGTTTAAATTTTACTTTTAAAAACACAATTAATCGACATAATAATCACCAATTAGAATTAACTACCAATACACTAATAATCGCTCGATAACAATTCATCAGTATCCGCATTGGTACACCCCTGGATGAAACTGATTTCAATATTATTATGATACAATACTTAATAATAGCTATGTGCAAGGATATATTCAAGTGTGACAACAATCCCAACAAAATTCTACAATCATTAACTTGTTCACTTTTTTTAAATTAATTGAACATATTTTATTTTAGGTGGAAAAGTAGATTATGTTTGAGTCTTATGTCAACAAAAAACTGAATGAGGCTAAGTAAAGAAACAGTAATAAGGATAAATTGGATAGGGTAAAAAGGGTCTTCAAACAATTCCTAAGTTGAACTCGGTCTTCGCACCTCCAGTTCCAGACCCAGTACCAATTGTGTAATGATACTATTTTGGATTCCTCTCATATATTCAAAAAATCATGGATGAAGTGTATTTTATATAAATTACTGTATGTAAAATTTCCTTTCAATACTTCATCCATGGAGAATCACGCATTTTCAGAAATAATTTCAATATATTGCGCTTTAAAACTTTGTTTTCTTTAAAAGATCAACTCCGTTGTATTAGAAAAATCATGTGACCAGCTGGCTCCTTCTACCCAATAGGAAGCTAGCCTTCACAATATCAGGTTGCCAGGAGTTTTTCTATTAGTCCATTAGTTAGTTTTAACACTGGTGACAAGGAGTCAAAGAAGCAAGGGGTAGATCATATATAAAACAGCTTGTGCTATGAATCCACACAGTAATATATTAATACACAGAACACCATACTCAGAATACAGAAAATAGTTATCTTAACACAAAAAAATAGTAATATCACATAAAAACTGTATCAATGTCAATTTTATAACAGTGAAAGTGTAATCAAATTAATAAGTTGTATATATTATCAAGTTATATCTGATTCAATCAATTACATAAAATCAGATCACATAACCATGTACAAATGGGCAGTAAGTTATGGACGCGTCATCATCCACATCATAATCATAAAATACTGAATCTCAATTACATCATTTTATGGCGATTGGAGCGACAAACATTAACAGCAAGTGTGTCTGACTGTGATGAGCTGCCTGAAAACTTAATCGACGAAGACCCTGCAGCAGTCATTGCACAAGATTCTGAATATTCTGAATTGCATGTGGCTGTAGGTTTTCCAATCCTATCTGTTAGGGACGATCCTGCCGAGTGGATAATAGATTATGGCACCCGCGAATACCTCATCCGGCATGGTGTGAAGCAAAATATGAATACCAATTTATCTTCCTCAAAGCGCCAGTATGCAGATACAACCCTGTATCTATCCCTCTCACTCTTTAGCCGAACATTGCCTAATGGTGAAACACGACGTTGGCCTTGGTTAGTATTCTCAAGGAGCAAGGCTACTGTGTTTTGCGCTCCTTGTAAGATCTTTGGAAAATCGGGGTTGTTAGCTAATGAAGGATACGATTGGAAAAAATGCAGGTCAAAGACTGAAGGAATATCAACATTCAGACATATGTGACACTGTTATTGAGGAAGGATGTTGGCAGTAGAGTTGACAAAAGTCTCGTTCTTCAAACGGAAGACAAAATAAAATACGGGCAGGAGGTTATGAAGCTCATTGTGGCTATTGTAAAGTCACTGTCTTCACGAGATTGCCGTTTAGAGGTTCACAGGAGAGATTTGGATCAAGAAACAGTGGGAACTATTTCATGACCCTAGAACTTTTGGTCAGTTGCAATCCTTTTTTGGAAACGCATATAAAATACTACAAAAACAAAGAGTGTGGTACATCATCATATCTCTCATCCAGAATGTGCGAAGAAATTATCACTATCATGGCAGAAAAGGTCATAAACACGATCTTGACTGAGACAAAGCATGCGAAGTATTTCTCCATCTGTGTCGACTCGACTCAGGACATTTCCCACGCATTCATTGTACGATATGTGTCTTCAGAGGAATCTCCTGTCAAATGCTTTCTAAAATTCATATCAAATTGTGCCCATAAAGCAGAAGACCTGGCTAATGTTGTTCTCGAGACCTTAAATTATCATTATTAGCACCGCGTCTTACTACCCGTTCGGGTTATACGCAGAGACCTTAAAAATCACTACTACTTGGATATCACCAATTGTCGCTGACTGTCGTATGTATGACAACGCAAGCAACATGTTGGGTGTATATTCCAGTCTTTAAGTGAAAATAAAATAAGTTAATCTTCAGTCCCTGTTTGGCTCACTCTCTGAATCTTGTCGAATCATGTGCTGTGAGGCCATAATATCTTTTTTCGGTACTTTGCAGGAATTATACAACTTTTTCTCGGCCTTGACAAACAGATTGGAAGTTTTGCTATTGCAACTGAGTTGGCCTTAGTTGTGATGAGTATTTTTAAGACAAGATGGTCTGATCAATATGGTGCCCTCCGAAATCTATTGCTCCTGGGATGTGATCATGCCAGCTTTTCTTATAATCGCCAGTGACACAAATGAAAAACCAGCTACGTGTTCTCAGGTTTCTGGGCTCCTCAGTTCACTCAACTCTCTGTAAACGTGCTTCCTGACTCTGCTGTGGAAAGATATTCTGAAAAGATTCAACAGTGTGAGCAAATCTCTATAATCTGTGAACATCGAACTGAGTACAATCCCTGAACTGTATCGTTCCTTGTTAGGATACCTAGAAGAGATAATAAACGTTGGTACCTTTGATCATTATGAGATGAAAGCTGTAAAAACATGTGGTGAAGATACTTATGCGTACAACACGAAGAGGAAATGTAAGCGAAAAGTTCAAATCGACGAATTAAAGAGAAACAAGGTTGAACTTTCCAGCAGGGAAAGATTATTAGTTACCATCTTCAACGTCCTTATCGACAGCTTGATTGTAGAACTACAGAGACGTTACTCTGCTTACGAGAAGTTTAGTAAAAAGTTTGATTTCCTCACAAAGCTTCATAAGTTGGAACAATAATATATCTGTGATAGAGCATGGAACCTGGAAACCATCTATTCTAGGAATTTGGACGGAACTTTAGAGAATGAGTGTCTTCACCTGCGAGCCCATTTTTCATTGAATCGGACTACAGGAGGAACAGACTTTTCATCATTGAAACTGTACAAGCTATTCCTGGAAAAAGGCTATTTGGATATGTATCCAAATGTGGGAATAACCCTAGGAATGCTGTTGTGTACACCAGGGTCAAACTGCTTGGCAGAACGGTCGTTTTCAGCCTAAAGAGTGAAAAATTATTTGGGATCTGCTACAAAAAAGAACAGGCTTAATTTGTTCTCTGTGCTGTACATAAGAGTTAGAAATTCTCCAGTATGTGCCTCTTTGGACTACGAGGTCATTCGTTTCTTTGCAGAAAAGAAAGTTTGTTGAGTTACAAAGTAAATCATAAACTTGTAATTAAATGTCAGTTTGTATTGTGATGTGTACAACGGTACTAGTCTATTTACTTGAAGGTCAAAGTTTGATAAGTAAGAAAAAGTTTTTTTTATATTATAAAAAAGGGAGGCTCGTCTTTGTTAACTGCCTAGCAGGGCGGCTCGTCCCTAAGGCGCGGAGGCGTGCGCCCCCGACCCCACGAATCCCCAGTTCCTTTTAAAGTTATTATTCGCACTCTCACGACAATTTTATCTTGCCATAATAGTTTCAAGAAAAAAATGTTTTTTGGTTTAAGTAAGAGCAGGCAATGTTTTTAAAATGGCATTTGGTCGGGCGCGAGGCGGTCAGTGCCTGATATTGTGAAACCAAACCTTCCCACCTCTTCACTTCTTGTCTTCAAATGGCATGCAGTCAGGTGCGCGACGGTCAGCGCCTAACATAGTGAGACCAAACCTTCCCTCCCCTTAACCCATTGTCCTCCTCCTGCTATAGCTAGCTAGCATTGCTTATTCTTCTTTTGAAGGTGCACTCCCTTATGCGCCCTAAGGTTGAAAGCTTGTGAAATGTGTACAGCGTGAACCAGCAATAGTTGTTCTCAGTCATCCTGTGTGCTCCTGCATCTTGAGGATGTGTGTGGCGTGTGTGTTTATAATAATATTATGTAAGGTTATTTTAGGATCATGTTTATTTGAGTTATATGTTTTAATATTTTTTGTAACTAGGCTTAATATGATTAGTTCAATTCAGGCGCAAGATTAACTCTTGATCAAAAAGATAATTGAATTCATTAGGTAGGCCATGTCCTGAATTTTGTATGGAACAAAGTGAAAACATACATACCTATATATTTATGCACATTACACAGCTGCAGAGTTTCTACAACACATCCACATCCTTTGGGGGATTTTTTTTTTTTCCATGTTGCTTGTGATATTAATTTTTTAGTTTAACTAAATGAATATTTAGCAAAACATATTCCAAAATTTATGTCTTCTTTTAAATATATTATTTAGAAATAATTTATGAATTAAACAGGCTGTGCCCTCCAGCTTCTAAAGTGACGAGCCGCCTAGGGGCCCCGGATCCTCTAAGTTCGGGGCTGCATTTTACCAACTATACATAGCTCACATGGGAATGTTGAAACCTGAACAATGAGTGTTCTACTGAGTGATATGTTATCTTCCACTCGGACCCCATTTAACTACTGAGTCTCTTCCTTCACCTCTGACAAGACATTTTGTGAATGTGGGGAATGCCAGGCCTCCACTGTGGTTCGTATTCCACCGTGGTTCGTATTCCACCGTGGTTCGGATTCACGTTAAACTGTAGGTCCTTCATTTCATCTCACAATCACCCTACCATTACACATTAGCGTAAGTGCGTATAACCCGAACAAGTAGTAAGACGCGATAATAATAATAATAATAATAATAATACATTGACACTACATTGATTATATATCAATATGTTTAGTTTAATTGAAGCTCACACCAACTAAATGATCAAGTACTTCATCTGGAATGACTGGAGTATTGCTAGTAATACTATGGGTTTTGGCGTGGGAGATTAAAATATAATATTTTTATCAATTTTATGCAGTTAGTAAAGTGTTCAATCTTATCCCATTGCCCAAACTAACATGCTTGGAACATATTAAAATGTAGTATGTTTTATGCCACTTAATACACAATAAATATTCCTTTTTGTTGCATAATGAATATTGTATTTGTGCACAGTCCACTGACATCAGGTATGAGCCGAAGGGTGTATTGGTGTGTTTTAGAACATGGCAGCCGTGTTCTTAAAAGGTAACCTGGAATACCAGCGCGGCAACTACAGGAAGGCTATCAAAGTTCTTAACTCCATACCACCAATCAACCTTTCTTTCAAGTAAGCAATTTCCTCTGAACATTGGTGCAGGCTGGCCAACTTACACAACTCTCCGGTACCTTTATGGTCATTTATTTTGGTAGCTTATAATAAACTAGTAACCATAGTAATTGGTGGCTTAAATTAGGAAAGCATTTACCTGAGGGATGATGGAATAGAAATTATAAAAGTATGTCTCTATTACAACATGTTATTCAATTATTGCAAATTTTTATCATCATTACAAAAGATAGTTAAACATTGAAGATACATTTGAATTTTTGCTGTAAGTATTTTTATTAGTGAATCTTTTTATTATATTTGGAAAAAGGTACAGGAATGGTGTATAGAAAGTTAGAAACATATAAAAGAAACTACCTCAATATGGCTTTTACAGTGAAAAGAACAACACTGCTCACACTTTACTTTGCTGCCATTGGATAAAGAGGTATTGGGCAGTGACTATCGATTTTCTTAAAGAGGGAGCCAATATCTCTTTGTCTAATTACAGTAATGTAAAGTGTGAATTGTCTTCTTTTCATTGTAAAAGCCATATTGTGTTAGTTTCTTTTATATGTTTCTAACTCTCTATACATCTCTCCTTTCTCCAAATATATTAGTGAAGATTTGTAATTTGTAAAAGCCAATATTGGTTTTTCGAAGCAAAATAAAAGTTCACACATAATTAAAGTTAAATAAAACATTAGACATTTCTCATGTCCATAAATACCATTATTGTTGACTTCTCTCTGTCCTCTTTTAAATATTTGATTAGTTTGTAAAATGTGTATGGTTTAATATTCAGTAAAAACACAGTGACTCATGTAAATCTTGTTTGGTTTGTTGCAGAGAAACAGGGGAATCCCAGCAGTGTTGTTCTACAATAATATCGGCTGTATTCACCATTACATGGGCAAACCTAACCTGGCCTGCTTCTACATCTTCAAGGCCCTGGGGGAAAATGATGCGGCCATGAAGAGCCTCCCGAAACCTGAACCAGGTAGTTGTCGGTGACATGAAACTGTTATGTGACTTGGTTGTAAACAAACATTTGGTTGAAGGAAATACCCGCTTTGGTGGCTGCATGTTCTAAGGCATCACTTTCGCAATGGACTAGACTGCCACTAACAGGAGATTGAGGTTTGAATCTCGGTTGGGTATACTGATGGTGGTTTTTACTAAATATTTTTACACTCTCCTTTAATACAAATATGAGTACACTTTTTTGAATTCAACCTTCCTCTTCCCTTCGCTAACACATTAGTGTAATTAGAATATATGAATAAAATGCAAACAGGTACACGATGCTAAGAAAATATAGGTTGAATGAAAATTAAGGGTGTGCGGTCATTTTTTTAAATGTGAAGTGAAGTTGAAGCAAAACTTAAGACGTGTGAAGAAACGTCAAAGTTGAAGATATTATTTTTGTTTTTGTCACTCAATGTTACTTTTAATTTTTAAATGAACCCATAATTAGGCCTACATCTAGGTTAAAATAAAGGTGTAAAGAAATAGTCAAAGCACACCATATTTTTTTATGCTGACATAACATATCTAAATTTATTTCTGTTTAAGAAAACAAAATAAACACACAACACAAATAATTGTAGTGTTTCACTTGCATATTATTGGGCTTTATTAAGCTTTATAAAAACATATATAATCAAAATCATTAAAATACTCACATATACACATAAGAATTGCACAAAATTATTTTAATCAAGTTGGCCTACTTTAGAAATTGTATTCAGAAACTCAAGTTGTCGAACATGTTTTGTAAATAAATTTTGACGCCTTTCTGTCACTATGTTTCTTGCTGTGTGGAACAATCTTTCATTAGTGACCTAGGCAGCAGGTATGCCCAGGTACCTAGCTACTTTCTTTGCTATATTAGGGTAAGTATTATGTCCTTGGAAATTCTTCAAAGGTGTATTGTAGGTTTCGAAGCGAAGGAGATTTGATCTTCGACTTTTAACATTTCAAAGCTTCGCACATGGCTAATGAATATGGTTTGTATCTGTAATCAATAAATAATTACTGGGGTGTATTAAAATACAAAACAAAACTTCAGTTAAATTTTCATAGATAGAATCATATCTGACTGCTAGAAAAGCTACTATATCTACTCTACCAATTTTCTTTTTATCCCTTTTGTGTTATTTTGGTTTCCTCTTTTAGGAAGTTGCATTACGCGTTTTACACTCCCTCCTGATGAAATAAAACCTAGGTTGGGGGAATGGGCTGAAAATTTGATTGATTTTCTTTGTAGGCAGCATTACTGTTTAGTGTCATGTAAGCCATATGTTGACTATGAATATAATTTGTTATTTTATTATAAATATATATTTTTTAATATTTTTATATAATATATATATAAAGGGGTGTGCAAAACTTCAAAAACTTAGACTTTTCATATTTATGTTAATTTTTCCTTATTTTCTGCATTCATATTAATCACAAATTAATGTTTGCATAAAAAAACTAAAACAATTATTGTAAATTACATTTTGTGATAGTAGTACTAACTTAATTCATAATTTAAAATCAAAATACTTTGTGTTTGAAATATATTATTTTGTAAATTATATTTAATACCTGATTTTACATAGTTATGAAAAGTATAATATTTTTATTGAACATTAAATATATTTTTTTTAAATATTTAAACTTCATTTGGCTTCAGGAATATATCATATTATTTGATTCGGCTTCGCTTCTAATTTAAAAAGTGGACTTGGTATGCCCCTATTCTCTATCCATCTTTCCTGTTCCATTTTTCAAATATAACTAGATCTATTCTCATATAATCATGTATCAAGAAATGTGCTCTACAGTTGTCACTTTAGATAGATATTATCATATTAAATACCTATAATTATAACCATAATAATACAAGTTTAATAAAATCTTAGCTATGTTGACCACAAAAAAAGGTTTCTAAAAGGCCCTCCTACCAAAACTCCACAATAATAAGTAATAACATTTGGTTATCTGCTTCGGTGGGCCCATGGTATAAGGTGTCACTCTCATGTTAGACTGGCCTACTGATGACAGGGAGATGAAGGTTTGAATCCCAGTCAGGTGTACTGAGGGTGGTTTGTCCTAAATGATTTTCCACTCTCCCTATACGCAAATGTTGATATGCTTCCTCTTAATTCAACCTTCCTCATCCCTGACTCATTAGCATAATGCATATAACATGAACAGCTAGTAAGATTCAATGCTAAAAAATAAATCTTTTGTTCAAACTCTAAACAAACAAAAAAACATTGGAACAAGTTTCTCTTTGATTTTCATCCATATTTTAAAACAGGGGAGCCGTATTCGGGTCGGCCCGTTCACACCGTGGGCTCCAACAAGCAATACGAGCTCATGTACAACGTGGGGGTGTGTCTACTCTACGGGGGACAGCCCACCCGAGCATTTGACTGCCTGACAGAGGCCATTCAAGTGTACCACATGAACCCCAGGCTCTGGTTGAGGCTGGCCGAGTGTTGCATCATGGCTCACAAGCAGGTTAGACCCCGAGTTAGATGTTCAGGTATATTCCAGGCTCTGGTTGAGGCTGGCCGAGTGTTGCATCATGGCTCACAAGCAGGTTAGACCCCGAGTTAGATGTTCAGGTATATTCAGCCTGTTGAGCGCCGAGTGTGCATCATGGCCAAGAGTTAGCCAGTAGATGTCAGGATCCCAGGCTCGGTTGAGCTGCGATGTTGCATCATGGCTCACAAGCAGGTTAGACCCCGAGTTAGATGTTCAGGTATACCCAGGCTCTGGTTGAGGCTGGCCGAGTGTTGCATCATGGCTCACAAGCAGGTTAGACCCCGAGTTAGATGTTCAGTATATCCCAGGCTCTGGTTGAGGCTGGCCGAGTGTTGCATCATGGCTCACAAGCAGGTTAGACCCCGAGTTAGATGTTCAGGTATACCAGGCTCGGTTAGCCCGAGTGTTGCATCATGGCTTACAAGAGGTTAGACCCCGAGTTAGATGTTCAGTATATTCCAGGCTCTGTTGAGTGGCCGAGTGTTGCATCATGGCCCCAAGAGGTTAGACCCCGAGTTAGATGTTCATTTGTACCATTACAGTTGACATATGAACACCTTATTGTTATAATAACATAACAGATAACCACATAGGCCAAGTTTTTATTCAACAACATTCAATAAAATCCAATCAATTTATTTACCACAAATCAAGGGCTCTACAAATAACACATAATATGATAATTATACTTTTTGTGGAGATGGGTCGAATCCACTATTGTATTAATTCAAATCTCTAATTTGAATCCAGATCCGGATTTTGGAAAAAATTATTAACATAAGAGTAAATGTAAATATGATGAAATAATAGAAAATATAAATAGTAACTAAATGTTCATTCTTTCTTATAATCCATTCATAATAACATTCATACATTCATTTAGGTGTTAAATTGTCACACACATTGATAAATTAACGGCTGGGGACCGGATGTTGTGCCTGTCTTAGTCTTAAGTTATATTATAAGGCTATGAATCTACGACAGGCCTAGCCACGGTAGTGGAAAATATATGGCCTGAATATAAAACTGACCCAGTCCAAAGGCTGGAAACTGATGGGTAGTATGATTTAAGTGTTAAATTACTTGTCTGGGTTCTGATTATTTAGTACATTATATAATTATAAATGGTTTTGATCCACCAATAAGTAGTATTTAGCTTTAAAACCAATTTCACTTGAAAAATTGAAGAAAAAAAGATATTTTTTTTTAAGGATTTGCATCTCGAATTTACTGAGGGATTTGAGGTCCCATCTCTAATTTTGTGTGTATTTGTCATATTTACCATATTCCTTCAATTGAAAGATGCACCTTAATTTTCCAGTACCACCAACATGAAAAAATTTGCGATTCTATGAAAATAAATAAAAATAAAACACTAAAGTACCCTATATTTAAGAAATATTTTTCTTACAGAATTAAATTTACTAACACTTTAGTGCTTTATTTATATTATTTTTCTTCTATAGATGGGTCAAATCCACTATTTCACCCAAATTCGCTACTTTCATTTACCTTCAAATCTTGAATTTAAACTCGAATCTTGTAAAAAATTATGAACATATTAGAAAATATGAATATAACAAAATAATATAAAATATATAAATAGTAGTTAAATTATGGGGGGAAAATGTTAAAATAAAATGAATCATTATAACATTCATGCATTCATAAAGTCTGGGTTCTTGTTGTTGAGTTTGTCCTATAATTATGTTGGGGCTAAACCACTAATAAGTAATATTAGAACTCCAAAACAAATTACAAATAAAAATTTTGAAGAAAAAAAATTAATATGCTTAAAAATTGGAAGGTTCATGGAACCCATCCCTGGTTTTTTCTTTAAATTTAAGAGTGATGCAATGGTTTGATCAAAAGGGCAACGAACATGATTTTGACATCCAGTCCCGTAAGAAAGACCTGGTCCAAGGTGTTGTGGGGTCAGGCATCCACCGGAAACTGATCCTCAACCCCTCGCTGTCCAACGACAACTGCTACAGCTGTGAGGGCCAGTCTTATGCCATCCCCGTCGCAACACTCGAGTTTGCCTCCCTCTGTCTGCGCAACGCTCTTCTCCTGCTACCAGACGTGCAACCTGAAGAGACTCTGCCTGTCGTGCCTCCTTCGGATGGGGGCGAGGTGCCGGTGGTCTCAGCTGCCCCTCGAGGGCTCTATGCGGCTCCTTCGTCCCCAATGGAACCCCATGAGGTGGCCAGTCTGCGGTGCTCTGTGCTGGCTGACAGTGCTTATGTTGCCCTGTGCCTGGGGGACAGTGTTGTGGCCCTGGGACATGCACAGAACCTTCTCATGCAGCCAAAACTCTCCGGGGTACACAGGTCAGAATAAATCATAAGAGCTGGGACGTTTTAAAACTCGATCCCTTGCAACTCTAATACCATTTCCTAATATTCAACTAATTAGTTATATTATATTGGTGAATATTATCATGGGGAATGTTGTAATGGCGATTCTTGCGCAGGATGCTGGGCCACCTCTATGCGGCAGAAGCTCTCGTGCTAATGGATAGGATTGCGGACTCAATAGAACACTTGAATGCAGACCTATCAAGGACCTCTCTCTGGTGCTCCCACCCAGTGACACCCGGGACTTGGAGCGGGACAAGGGGGAAGGAGAGGAGCATAAACCACTCAAGGGTGAGGGTGGTCAAAGTTGGCCCTATTCACTTTCATCTTAAGACACTAACTTTCCCAGTGATGCCTTATTAACAATATGTAAGCGATTTCAGCGAGTATTAGAAACAAAACAAAACAACTCCTAGGAAATGTAACGTTGCCTTCTGTTGAGCTAAAGTTGAGTGACTTGATGCTGGGAACCATCTTTGGCAACTCACTTGATAAAAGAGTTGTATAAATCTGCTAATTCAAGCGTTGGCCCACATTACTCTGATACAGTTTGTGCACAGGTTCTTACTACCCATCTGGCTTATCTGCATAATACAAATTAATATTTTTAAAAAGTGCCAAGATTATGGCAGAAAAAAACATTTAGACAATACAAACAATATTTTGTTGCTGTCAAACATGATAGCATTTCACTGTATTATTATTGTCTGTGGTGTAATGGTCAAAGGTCCTAGGTTTGATTTCTGGTGCTTCTAGAATTTTTCTGTGGAGCAGTGGGTCTGTAACAAGGTCAAAATCAACCTCATGTGGAAAAATGAGGAATTACTTGAATAAATAATTAGCAGCTCCAGTCTATAAAACTAAAAATTAATGGTCTTAGGGTTTGTTGTGCCACATGACACACTTTATCTGCAAATGTTGGCCTCTTGGTCAGTATAGCTCAATTGCTGGCTTATGTCATGGAGGTTTTTTATTGTTATTTTATAGTTATTGTAAAGATCTATCCAAAGTGACAGCTGCATATCAAATAACATGACATATGAATATGTAAAAGTAGATTTAATAACTTTTTTAGCTGTCATATTAGGCTCTTACTATGAAAATTAGACTGTATTTATCTGGATAACTGTGATTCTCACTTATGAATTTAACTATACTACTCGTAGTGACCTGGCGGTCAAGGGGTAAGGTGTCGGACTTCTGTGCTGGGGTCCAGGGTTCAATCCTCGGTCCCGGCACAAATTTATCTGATTACCAAACCCTTCCTTCACCTCTGACAAGACATCTTGTGAATGTGGGGAATACCAGGCCTCCACCGTGGTTCGGATTCCACGTTAAACTGTAGGTCCTCCATTTCATCTCACAATCACCCTACCATTACACATTAGCGTAAGTGCGTATAACCCGAACGGGTAGTAAGACGCGGTGCTAATAATAATAATAATAATAATAATGATAATAATGATAAATTATTATTATACTACTCGCTTCAGTGGCGCCATGTTCTAACATGCTACACTCTTGTTGGACTAGACTGCCGATGACGGGAAGATCGAAGTTCGAATCTTGGTCAGGTGTATTGAAGGTGGGTTTTCCACTCGCCTCTAAATGTAGCCTTCCTAATCCCTAAAACCATTAGTGTAGTAATTATTATTATTAGTAGTACATAAGCATAAAACCGGAATGGATAATACGACACTGTGCCCAAAAAAAACTTTTAAAATACTAATTCTGTCTGTTGAACAATTTAAAGAAATGTTGTGTGAATGCTTGACTGGCAATGCTAATGTCTCTATGGTATGTTTTGTGTGTAGGCTGGTTCCCTCACTCTCTACCTACGGCCAGGGCTGTGCTGCAGTACAACCTGGCGGTAGCCTTTGCTATCAGGGGGGAGCTGGAAAAAGCAGGGATACACTCAAACAGGTGAGAATGTCCCGTTTTATTATAATACACTTCTCTCCCGATCATTCGATGTTCCGTATTATCCGGGTAATATATTTATTGAGGTGGTAACACAATTTTTCTCATTGAGAATTATCTATGAAATTATTTGTTTTAAAATGAGATGGCCTAATGGCTAAATAATTATATAATAAAGGAAATTGATAAAACTAAAGAAAAAGGAAAAATAGACTATTAAAAGTAAAATTGATGAAGAAAGCCCACCAAGGGAAAGAGGAATAGGGAAGGCCATTGTTTGTGTTAGCTGTACTCTCTTCTTCTTTGTGTTTGATAAAGGCAACAATGCCCAAATATTATTATATTTGTGTTAAAATGTGTGTGTGAATACTTCTACTATAGAAGACAGAAGAAAGGAAGAAGATGTCACCTTTGTGCATTGGATTCTTCCCACATCTTTCCTCTTTCCCTAGGTGGGTTTGTTTCATCAATTTTACTCTTAGTAGTTTATTTTTCCTTTTTCTTTAGTTTTATTAATTTCCTTTATTATTTAATTATGAAATTATTTGCAATAAATTGGTTGATTCATCTATTATAAGTAGCGAAGTGAATCATTGGGTGACTCAAGTTTGCACAACTGTGGTGTTATAAATAATATTACCCCTCCGCTCGACTTAGTCAAGTCAGTTATGTGCCGCTGAGTAATACGGCTGCAGATTATTGAGTTGTTGCCTCTCGGGATTTCCTTAAAGTTGTGAGTGTTAAGTTTGATTAAATCTAGTGTAGTCTAGTATTTTTAAGTTTTTAATCATGAGTGTAAATAAAAGAAAGAAAATTGTTGTTAGTCTGAAGGGTTTCATATTATTCAAGGCAGCTCTGGTCTCGTTAATCTCAGATAATCGGGATTCTCTTATATTTAATTAAATAAATATGATAGAATTGTAGCCGGCATTGGTGGTTTTAACCCTTTTTAGTTTCACAATCCGATCTGTTTGGCTCCGCTACCGTTAAAAGTGCCCGAGCCGCTGAGGTCGGCTCTCCAGATATGAGCTAGTTCTTGCTTTATCTGATAGATAGTGTAGTAGTGTCATGTATCACTGGAAAGAGAACATTTCCCTCTATCGGTTTATATAAGTTTGGCAAAAAAAATCAACCTTAAAAGTTGTAATTGGATCTGGGAGCTTAGTAAATCTACAATGGCGGACTGTCACTTACTCAAGGTGCTAAGTGCAACACTTGTTTACGTACGAGCTGTATGGAAAACCTAAGTGTGACTCACATTCATACTGATGTAAATAGTTTTGTTAACAGTTTTCAAATGTGCAGTTTAAATTGTTCTGAGTTTAAAAAAATATACTATTTAGATTTTCATGTAATAACATGTAAGTGAAAAGATTTTTTTTACCAATGTAAGTAAATAGGCGTAATGACTTTATAAATCTACTAGCCCCCTTCCCGTAAAAAAATATTGTAAAGAATCCTGTAAAACAAAGCTTCAAATCATCCATCATGTCAATATAAAAACAAAACTTTTTTACTTTTTTTTTTAATACAGTCCTATCATCACTGTATAGCCCCCTCCCTCTTTTTATCCTTCCTCCTATTTTCATCTCATTCCTCTATAATTTTGTTTGCTCTAGGCGTGAAAGGAATTGTGTATACACCAATCAAACAAATTATTAAAATCAAATTAATTTTTCAGCTTCCTCCACTTTCATTTACTACCCTAGTTTCCCCAAATTTTATTTTAATCTTCTTTTTTTTGCGTTCCTCGTCACTACATCTATTTCTATTTCCTCACCCCTACCCCTCTGCCCCCTTCACCAACCCCACTTTCCCTTCAACAACTTTTTTTTTTCCAACGACGATATAATATACTATCGACATTTTTATGAGGAATAAATTAAATTTTCAAAATAAAATATAGCCTATGTTACTCGCTGATAATGTAGCTTTATATTGGTGAAAGAATTTTTAAAATCGATCCAGTAGTTTTTGAGTTTATCCATTACAAACAAAAAAACAAATCTTACCTCTTTATAATATTAGTATAGATATAAATTATTTTTTTAGATTATTAAATTATTCATTATAAAAGGTTATTTAATGCATTCATTATGTGTAGGCCTAAATATTTATTCATGAAGTAAGCAATATGATAAGTCTTGCTATAAGATAAGCAAGGCCCAAAAATATCTAATGTAAGATATCAAATAAAAAATCCTGTAATTCCTATTTATAATAATATATATCAAAACCTTATTTTCTTGTATAAAACTAAATAAATGCATTACATCAAAATAATATTGAAATGTACACATAATATTTTTTTAAACATGCTAATTAGCATTAGTTTAAAAAGAAAAATTAAAAATTTAGAAATTAAATAATTTTAAAATTTAGAGATTAAATAATCTTAAAATTTAGAGATTAAATAATTTTAAAATTTAGAGATTAAATAATTTTAATTAAATTGTATCAATTTATTATTATTAAAGGGTGACCTGGCGGTCTAGAGGAAAGATGTCAGACTTCTTTGCTAGAGGTACAAGGTTCAATCCTTAGTCCCGGTATAGATTTATCTGATTGCCAACCCTTCCTTCACATCTGACAAGACATCTTGTGAATGTGAGGAATGCCAGGCCTCCACCGTGGTTCGAATCCCTCGTTAAACTGTAGGTCCTCCATTTCATCTCACAATCACACTACCATTACACATTAGCTTAAGTGCGTGTAACCTGAACGGGTAGTAAGACGGGGTGATGATAATAATAATAATAATAAATATATTATTATTTTTATTATTAAAGAATAGTGCATACAGATTAAAATGACAGAAAAATCAAAATAATCACTTCATAAATAAAGGTTTGGCGGATTCTCTTACAAACCCTTACAGAAATGAGGAAATAGCTGTGGCCTTCTTCGCACACAAAAACCTAACCTGCCTCTTGCACTCTTTGCATGTGAATTCTGGAATAGGCGTGGCATTAAAAGGCTTAAAGTGAAGTCCTCGCCTCAGGACTCTTATGTTCGTGGGTTCATACCATGCCGGGGTCGACGTATTCTTCTTGAGCAGTAAAAATCTGTAGCACAACTTCCTTTGGAGGGGAAGTAAAGTCGTCGGTCCAATTTTGAATGTGGTATGTAAAATAACTCTGGGAGGTTTGTGAAAATACTTTTCCCGGCAAAATTGGTAGGCCCTTTCGCTCTTGCTCATAGAAATTCTCGTGTGCTGATAAAATCAGTTGGTTTAGAAAGTGCACATTAAATAGCTCAAATAAATAAACAAATAGAATTGTAGATAACGAAGAACAACTAAACAAATGTGTTAATGCCACATAGCATCTTACTCAGGAAGTAGTAAACTGAACAGGAAGTTCACTTAAATGGTGCTAGCTTAGATGTTTAAGGATGAAAACTTATTCTGGTAGATTGAAGTACCCTGGAAATGAACGGACAAAATACACATGCCTCCACTCATAATCTCAACTTTGAGGATTGCTATACTTTCAAAGTGTTAAAATTATTTATAAAATCCAATGCAATGTGCCCCAGACTTAATAAAAAGAATAGTTAGTCTGCATTGCATGTTGGGTCATCACATGGTCATCTGACTGCATGTTTGATCGACATTTAACAATAGCAAAACCTCAAAGGAATTTTTGATCCACCATAAAACCTTTCATCCTGCAACAACTAAGTTGGTATCACTAAAGCTAACGTCCTCTTTTGTCTTATTAATACCACTTCCTGAGAAAGATGCCATATGGCATCAAAATTTTGAAATGTTTGTAAGTGTTTGTTACATCATTGTTATTTCTGTCCTTTTCCTGAGTTTTTCTTACATGTTATTTGTTCCTATTTAATTGTCCTATCATACTTTACTAATCGCCTAACTCGTTTTATGTTTTTTGGTTTCCTCTTTTAAGAATTTGTGTTTCACACACCCACCTGGCCTCCTGGTCAATGAAACGTAGATCAGGGGTTCGGGTGAAACGACCGATTTTCTTAATGTACAGCAAATTTTATTAACAATAAGAATTTGAAGCAAACTCAAATTGAATATAAGAAATATTCTCAAAGCCGAATCGAAGTTTGAATATTTTCTTTTATTTGTTTTATGTTTGAAAAAATATTATTTTGTGGTTATTATATTACTTTATGCACTAAAATTAATTGTAAAATGTTTTATTGTACAAATGTTTGTAATATTTCATGTTAATATGACAAATTAAATTATTATCATAACATTCAACTCAGAATGGCTAAATGTGAACATAAATGGAATATTTTATTTGTCAATATTTTTATTGACGAAGCTTCAAAGCTGGAATTTGTTTCAAAGCGAAGTTGAAGACTGTAAATTGTGCTCTTCTTTGAATTGTAAATTGTATTCATTCCTGTTTGTGTATCTATCCATCTTTCCTGTTACTTTCAAATATAACAAAATGTGCCTCAAAAAGTGAAAGGAGATTTTCCTCAAAGAAATAAATAATGTTTGAAATAGACTTAATATTTACTTAGTAGGGGAAGTAAATATAGTTTGTGTAGATACTCTGACAAAGTTCATGTTTGATAATGAATATAACTCTGTGTTTCAGGTGTGGTTGTCTAAGAATGTTTCATGTGATATTCCTGTCCACGTCATCATGTTAGCGCTATACATTGAACTACAGCTAGGTAAGTACACAGCTTAAAATAGTTGTTAATAATTTTACTTTAACTTCATGTCTCACTTAGAAAATGGTCTGCAAAAAAATATATATTCTCTCTTTTGTGGTTTTTGTTTTCCTCTTTTACGAAGTTGCGTTGAGAGTTTCACACTCCCTCCTGATGAGTTCCAATACAATTAAACCTAAGTTTGGATGGTAATAATCAATTTTCTTCAAGAGGCCGCCAGTAACTCTCTGTCCAGTAGCAGCAATGTGAAGTGTGAACTGTGCTCGTCTTTTCATTGTGTTTGTTTCTCTTTGAAACAAGGAAGTCCCGATTATGAAATATTCCTAAACAAATATTCCAATTAATTGATAAATGACACCTGGACATGGGAATTGAACTTGGGATCTTATGCGTAGCACTCTAATGTTCTACAACTTAGCTAGCCAAGGATCGTTTCATCCTCAGAGTAATTCTTCACTCATATTTTAAGACGGTGTCTGTGATGGACGTGTGGATATCATCGGCCACTAAGAACACTCGTTGATATCACAGCCATCAACGACTTGGCACAGATATTGTTGCTTTCTTCTAAATAATCCTAAAATCGAATTGACGTTCTAATATTTACTAAAAAAAATATGATGCCGAGAAAATATATATTGTGAATCTTACTTATATAGTTTTAGAAGCTATAGGTAGGAACATGCAAAATTTGTATTTGTGATAAAGTGAATTTCTACACGAATTTTGTCTTCACATAAATAACATGAATTTAAGGAGGGTTTTTTTTTTCTAAATAAACACAATTTTTGTGTAATTTGGGCAAATACCAGGACATCCGATATAATTTTCAATGTGGTAACACTGACAATAGTGCTACACCAGGGCTCTGTTTGTAGGGATCACTTTACTTGTGTTTACTGGCGTGTTATAATTTGTTTGATTAAGGTGTTAGTCCTTATATTTTATTTATCATATTATTTATTTTAATTTAGTAAAAATTTATATTTTCAGTATGTCGGTATGTCAGTAACGAGGAATGTGTAGTTAGTAAATTATTAGTGAAATATTTTTCAACTTTTCAAGACTTTGCTTTTAAAAGTGAGATTGTTAAAACTGGTAGACCAACACCTGATATTTGCAACTTACTTTCAGTAATTTTTATAGTAAGTAGATTTAAGTTAATTTATTTTTATCATATTTTTTTTTTTTTTTTTTTTTTTTTTTTTTTTTTTTTTCTCCCAAAATGGTAATCTTAAACTCAATTCATGATTTAAAGTTTATTTTGACTTAAATTATGTTCCCAATAATTTAATGCAAAAAAAATAATTCAAGGCTGCTCACCCAGCTCCTGAGCCCACCAACGGACACTGGTATGGATAGTATCCATTTTCTGATTTTGATAGTATAAAAGGGATCACAGGATATAGAAGCATTTTCATGGATTTAGGTGGGGGTTTTTTTGTTTTTGTTTTTAGGTAAACATTAAAAATCATGATTTCTACTTTTACACATTTCAATACTTAAATTTCAATTTGGATATATCGATTCTTTGTTTTCAGCTTTTAAAAGATTCCACGTTAGGTCCAAGCAAATACTTTAATATATTACATGGCTCTTGGTCATGTTTGGCAAAATTATATCTTCTTTAATTTTATTCCCTTCTCCTTATTTTATAGTTGTTTTGTCGGTGACCTGGTGGTCTAGGGGTAAGGTGTCAGACTTCTGTGCTGGCGGCCGGGGTTCAATCCTCGGTCCCGGCACAGATTTATCTGATTTCCAAACCCTTCCTTCACCTCTGACAAGACATCTTGTGAATTTGGGGAATGCCAGGCCGCCACCGTGGTTCGGATTCCACGTTAAACTGTAGGTCCTTCATTTCATCTCGCAATCACCCTACCATTACATATTAGCGTAAGTGCGTATAACCCGAACGGGTAGTAAGACGCGGTGCTAATTTAATAATATAGTTGTTTAATTTTCTATGACAACATGTTTTGATGTTATTGTTTGGTATGAACATAAATTGATAATCCATTATTTCAATACTATCACAAGACAAGTAAAGCATGGACACATCTACCTATACGCAGACAACACCACAATACTGACTATTCATGAAAACCTCCCAATAGTAGAATACAACCTGCAACAAGACTACAACGAGATACAAATATGCATTCATGACCATCGTTATTTTACATCCATTAATGTTCCCCACTTATGGCCTGGTTCATTTTTTTTATTCAGGCCATATATTTTCCACTACTGGCTAGCTACGCTTGTCGTATCTTCATATGCCTTATAATCCGACTTAAGACTAGAATAGACACAACATCCAGTCCCCAGCCGTTAATTTAATGATATGAAAGGGTAAACCCACATTTCACCAATGATAAATTTTTCTACCCTGTCGAGAATCGAATCTGGAACCCGTAGCTCAGGTGACAGACACGCTACTGACTGAGTTAAGGTGTTGAATCTCATGACTTTGTCTAGTAATAAATTCAAAGAAAACTATAGTTACACATATCTGTTCTCCTAAAATGCCACCATACAAGAGTAATTATTATGCATCATATCAAAGCTATAATTGTATGCACAATGTAATGAAAAACTAGACCTAACAGACAGTCATTCTTACCTTGGAACCTTGGACTAATCAAACAATTATGAGTACAGCCTCTTTATAGAATATTACCATTCCGATAAATACAAGCAAATAAAAACCCATTGCATTAACACCCGCTTAATTTCTAACAAAGAAGTGTATATAATCGGCAAATGCTCTATTTTAATTACTATGGTAAACAGGAACTGAGATGTATCATCCCCAAATTATTTAATCAACCACCAGCAACACACAGAAATGTCCCTCAAATCGGTGTAGAGGAAGATAAAATCAAAGACTGGATATTTCAAGGAATGTTTTTATTTATTTTATTCTTTTTAATATCTGACTGCAATACCTGAATATATATGGTATGTTTAAAATAGGTATTTTGGGATTGTCATATGAAATCAATTATGTAATTTTATTTTAATTTAAAAAAAACTATGTTATGGTTAATTTGATGATGATGATGATCATCATCATAATTGATTATTAAGTCCTTTGTTGCAAAAATTCACAGATTTTATTCTTAATTAATAAGTTGTGTTGCTATTACACCACGTTATTTAATTACAAGATTTTTTTGTCATATACACACTGTTTACCCTTAAAGATAGCATTCTTACCTTGACTCATTACACTATGACTCTATATTATAAGCTGCATAATAATGGAACCAAGCTAATTAAGCCTGCTACTACTTTTCAGGGTAAACCAAGGGTAGATAACAAGAGAAAATTAAAAATATTGAACATAGACTATATTATGAACAATATTTTGGCTTTCATTTTTTAATAAAAGATGACTGACAATAAATTTGTTTTTTTTTTTACTCATAATATACAAAACAATAGTTTTAACCGGTTGTTCTCTGTAGGTGTGAAACTTGGTTTCTTACCTTACATGACGAAAACAAATTTAGGTTGTTTGAAAACAAGTTGCTTAGGAAAATATCTGATCCAAAATGGGATGAGGCTATAGGAGAGTGGAGGAGGTTATATGATGATGAGTTAAATACCCTGTTCTCATCACAAGACATTGATAGGATAATCAAGCCATGTAGATTATGGTGGGACATGCAGCACGAATGGGAGATTCTAGAACCCTGTTCAGTGTACGGACTGGCTAACCCAATGAGAAGAAATCATTGGTAAGACCTAGTTGCAGATAGGATAAAATTATAATGGACCTGAAAGGGATAGGATGTAATGAGATGGACTGAATAGAACTAACTTAGGTGGTGTCCTTTTGTAAGTGTGGTAATGAACTTTAGAGTTCCTAATGCCATAGAGTAATTAGGTAAAAGTAACCTTTTTTTTTTTATCATTTATATCAATCGGTGGCATCGCGTCAGGGCAAGCAAGACAAGCACTGCTTGCCTTTGATTGAAGATATGTAATTATTTTATTTTATGTTTGCAAAGAAAAAAAATGTTTTGCCTGGTAATCATTTAAATGTAATTCATTCATAAGTGGGTTTGAAAAATTAATCCCATACATGGCAGTGACCATGCAAGTCTTGCACTAGTCCATCTAATAGTGGTTGAGAGTCGGTATTTGTCTGATTGTCATCCCATTGCTCTGGCTAGTGTAGTTCTTATTTGTGACGTCATAGATTTTGGCGGGATGAGAAGGGTTAGAGCTGTGGATGCAAGCAGCCGAGATACAACTTCTCTTGCCCGAAAGGTGACGAATAAAACCGAAGTACCTAACCCTAACTTCTCCTTTCAAAACATATAGGGATGGTATGGCATGAAAGGGGAAATTAATATTGTCACGGTACTGACCCTGTCCCTACACATCTTTAAGCCCGGTACACATGATGACACAACTTCTTGTACATAAATCTGTATAAAGTTGTAGAGGTGTTTAAAATTTAGAATTTTTCCTATCCTTCGGCAGTTATGATGTTATGTTGCCAACAAAACACTTCAGATAACTTTTAGAGGTGTTTAATATTCATAATTTATGTTAGCCTATGGCAATTAGGGGGTAATGTTGCCATAAAAAAACAAACTTCAGAGAGCTTCTAGAACTGTTTATCACTTAGAATTTTTTCTAGCTTCCGGCAATAGGGGGATGTGCTCGTCAAATCCCCCCTGATATTATTGTCTCGCTACGGCCTTGCAAGAAGCTGCAGCCTGAATATGGTGTCGTGTGAACATCAAAACTTGTACAAGATCTTCTTTGCACAACTTATTTAATACAATTTCAGGAAATAGAACAAGTCCTATATCAGCCACTTTTCTTGTACAACTTTTGAGTTAAAAACACAAAAACTTCTTCTGCTAGACAGTCAATTATTTTTTTTAATGCAATCACAAATGCTGTGTGAACAGTCACTGGCTAAAATTTGTATGCAATCCATGTGACCAAGATGTTGTACAATTTCTTGCACAACTTTTTGTACAAGTAGTTGTGTCGTGTGTACTGGGCTTTAGAGTTTTGTGGAGTTTATTGTAGAAGGTGCTTTTTTTTATGTGTGTATCAGTGAAAGCTAACAAACGAAAGTTTACAATTATATGTCTATAATAAGTAATAACACAATAATGTAAATCACAGAACAGAAGGCCGCTCAAAGCCACAACTATTATTTAAAAAAAAACCTTCCAAATAGCTTCTTGAAGCACAAAAAATCTATAAAATAAAAACCAGGACCTTCCCTTTTAAGCTTGGGGACACCCCTTCCAATCTTGCCTAAGAATTTTGATCACGAGACGCTACTAATGGCAATAAGTTGTATGTACTGTATACACAAAATAAAATGTGAGAAAAACTATCCGTATACTCTTGTAAATTTAAGTTTATATTTTATTAATATTTGGCTATAAAAGTATTAAAAAGTAGAGCTTAGGTTATTTTTATGTGGTTTTTGTCACTGAATTAAAACATTTTTAATGTTAGCCATATCCTATCAAGGTGTTTATTTGAATTTATTGAAGTATGCTAAAATAATAAAAATAGTAAATAATTCATTTACCAACATTAACCATACAATTTTGTTATGAGTACCTAATTTGTAACTACTTAAATTTTGAAATTAGATTTAAGGGTATTGTTAAATTTATACTTAAAGTTTAAATATTCTCAAGTGTAGTCTTATTTTAGATCGTTCTACATTTTATTATTTTTTTACAACTGTTAATAGAATGCCGGTTGTTAGAAAGGTCTTGGTCGGTAAAATTTGATAGGGAATTTAAAAAATCATTGGTCAAGCTCTTTTTAGGCTATATGCAAAGAACATTTTTTTATGTTAGAGAAATGCTTTTGGTTGATTATTTGCAAATCTGTTGGTTTTTTTTTATAAATAGTAACTTTTACAAAATTGATTACTATTTCAACATATTTTGAATACATGTTTTGTTGTGACCCCTGATATGAAGGCAAGTTGAAGTTTTACAAGCTTAGCACATCCCCACAGTAAAACATATTTTACAGACACTTATAAAAATGATTTGTCATAGTGAAGCACTGATGTTTTGTTTTTATTTCCATCCTAGGTCATGCCGACACGTCTCGGTCTATCATCAAACAACACGCGCCGCAATATCGGTGAGACGTTATTATAACTCTAACTTGGTAACATAACACCACTCTATGGCGACCACTAAGCTAAGTTTTCCATCGCGGGCTTGACAGCTTCGTCACGGTTACCTGGGACTCAAGCTGGAGAGCATAAAAACAGAAACACAAGCGTCTTAGTTGGTGGTAGACAAATGATAAAACCGGCCACTTAAAGGAAGCACACTTCAACGCAACCTGAACAACAATCAATTTTTGAGTAAATCAATAATTGTTTCTATACCCCACATTTAAGTTAATTGAATGGAGGAATCAAGAAATCAGGAAGTTTCTATCCATGAACTTTCATCAAGTTTGTTTTTTAGAGATGGGTCAAATCTTATATTTCTTGGATCAAAATCTTCCAAAATGTACAATCTTTGTTGAAGTGAAAATACATCGACAAACAACAGAGATAACACCTTTTCAATAATGGAATTATATCAATACAATTTTCCCTTTTTTTTTATTGTCACAACTACATAACAATTCCTTTTACTAAATTGCTTAAAATTGTTATTTCAAGTCAAGCTCGTCATATTTATACTTGGGCTACTTGTTTGAGATTTTTATAAATCTTGAATACCATAGGACTTGGGCATCCCATCTCTACTTTTTTTAAATTCTGAATCAAGCTCATGAAAACTTCTTATAAAGCTCCTGAGCGTTGAGTTGAGCTATGCTTGAATGCAATAAATAATTAGATATATATAAATCTAGAACTTTCTATTTGAATAGAAATCAAATTATTTATTAGAACTAATTAATTAATTCTTGTTTTAAAATGAAAATAATACTCATATATTTATTTAAAAAGGAAAGCCTTATTATTGAAATAACAATAGTACCAATATTTATTTTTAATTAAAAGAATATGTGTCAACTGTACATTTTACAACAATCATCCAGACAAGTAGAGAGGAGAGTAAACCTCACCAGACACACAATACAGGACAGAAATAGCCTCGTACAACAATCTAGAATTTTCCGAGCCTATAAAGCTTCTGAGTTTGAATTCAAGAGTCTATTAAAGACTTGCGCGTTTTATTTTTGAGTTGTTAGTTATGCATATAAATTCACTTCTCATCCCTAATTTTATATTTCATCCTTCATTTATTGCCAGACCCACTTCATTGGCCGAATAGCTTAAGGCAGTAGTTCTCAACCTTCTTAAGTCACGCGGACCCTTTAACCAGAGAACCCCTTAATGTAGGATAAATGATACTATAAATTTATGATTAAAATTTTGTTATGTTACAAAGATAAATAATTAGTCATAATATATTTTTAATATAATTTAATTACTATGAAAATAAAATAATGTAGGTATTATATTTGTACATCTTTATACATAATATATTTTTTAAATAAATGTAAAAAAAGAATTACAATAAAAATGAAAAGAAAATATATTATGTATTACATGTGTACATTGTACATTTATAATTACTGATAATTTATGTGAAGAATAGAACTGTTTGGATGACTTTAAATATCATTGAAATCTAGCAATTTTAGTAACAATCTCCACGTCTCATTCCACATTAAGACGATTCCATTTAACATTTTTTCATACCACAAATAGCAAAAAAAAAGCTTGCTCACATAAATAAGTTGTTGGAAAAGGCATCAAATGAATCGGTGCTTTTTTTGAAAGTGCTTTGTGCTGGCTGACGAGCAAACTAATATAAAAGTAAATTTCCAAATTCTCCTCTCAAATATTTGGGCACAAGGGTTGGGGCCAGCCCCTGACTTTTCATCCTCACTTTCTTGACAGGATTTAATACGGGAAGGCACCTCCATCATGTTTAGTAGTTAGCAGCAATTTACCCTTTTATATAACATTTTGTAATATCTAAAAAATATATAAAGTTATGTCACGGATTCTCTGTACGAGCCTTAGGGAACTCTGGGGTACGCAGACCACACTTTGAGAACCACTGGCTTAAGGCGTTGCTCTCGTGTTAGACTGGCCAGCTGAAGAAGAGGAGATTAAGGTTCGAATCCTGGTCTTGTCTACTTAGGGTGGTTTTCCACTCTACTTCCATGCAAATGTTGGTAGATTAACCCTAAAATGCTTCCTTCCTCATCTCTACCCCATTAGAGTAACTATCATGCGTAACCTGAACAGGTAGTAAGATGCAGTGATAAAAATATTCCCAGTGTTTTAATTCCACTTAATAAACTCAGTCACTCAAGGCTGAAACATGTTTTTCTCAAACAAAATTCAGGAGTTTGAATAGTTTTTTAAAAATATTATTTAATGTGACCTTTATATTTTTACTTTTTCTGATAGCTCTATTTTTTTAATACTGTACTATATATTTTTTTATTCCTCTTCTAGATGACAATTGACACAACCATATTATTTTCATACATAACGATTTATTCATTTAAATCTTAAAGTAATCAAAACTTTTTATACAGATTTAAAAAATAAATTAGAGAAATAAGTATTCCAGAAGCACTACGGATTGTTGATATAATCATATAGATATTTCTTATTCTTTTTTTATTATTTCTTCTTTTTTGTCTTTCTTGTATCTTTATTTGTTATAAAAATATTATTAATGTATTTGTAATTTATATTTGAATAATCAATGGTGAGCTTTCATCTGGACCAATTTAGCTGAAATTGTGTTTGTATAAAACAGGCATGTCCAACATGTAGATCTCTGGATGGATTTTGGTCAATCACTTCATAGGCTCATAATAATTCAGTTGTGAAAATGTAAAAAGTGTATACAAACAGTTGTAATATAATTCCAATCAAATCTTATTGGCTATTAAAGAAATTGCAGTCACTATCAGTGAAAATTACTCATAGAGCAAATTCTCTCTTGAAAATGAATTACTTACTCTTAAAAATGACATTTTTCTAATGGTCCGTTCAAGAGAAGAATCATTTTGGAAGTTCTTGCCTAGACAAAAATTTCCCAATTTGAGAAGATGAAGTAAAATTCTACACTTATGTTTTGGTTTGACTTATTTGTGTGAATCTAAAAATGACGACAAGTAAGCAACGTTCCAACATAACAGATGAACACCTTCAGGATTTCCTGAAGCAACTCTTCTAGTACCAACAGATAATGAAAGAAATTCAGACCCAAGCGTCACACTAACGACAGAGGTAAGCATGTATTTTCAAATGCATACTGATTTATAATAAAAATTTCATGTTATGTTTGTTACTATTTTTTACCATAACCTCAGCCAAATATAACACGTTTAAGTTGAGTGATAATGAGAGATTGTGGTAGATCACAGGCTTTATCCGAATAGTCGCGGACTAGACCGATGCAGTTTTCTCGAGGTCTTGATAACCATGGATACGAAAGCTACGAGCCATGCAGCGTTGGTGCGGTATTTGACTGGCAATTGTTTTAGTATTATCGTTTCGTCTGTTGAGCACCAACTTACACAAATTATTCGGTAGGAAGCAGCACTGTGGGCCCTAGTGTGTTGCCGTTCGAATAGTTTGATGCAGTCTTCACTATGAAAACTGCGAGAAGTGTAAAATTATCAAGACTGCATCAAGTCTACATCAAGTCAAGTGTACTTGACTATTCAGATACAGCCACAGTCTACTTGGAAGTTGGACATGCCTGTTATAAAGTATAGTTCTAATTTTCACAAATATTGTTTGTTCTGCTATCAACAGTGATATTTGTCTGTCCATAATTAATAAGCCATAGATTGGCTACAACAAAATAAAAATGTAAATATGTATATAATTGTTTAAATTTAAATGATTGTGCTAAATAAAAATTGTTTTAAAAAAGTTCACAACCTAACCTTTTTATATGATGTATAGGATTAAATCCGTTATTATGTTATTCACTTGATACAAAATATGTTTTTATTTTTAAATTAAAAGTGAAAATGGGTTTGTTATGTACCTTCAAATAATTAAAATCTAGTGACACCCATGTTCATGACATAGTTTCATTATTAAATGTTTTCATTCTAGCTATAAAAAAAAATAAGCTCTACTTTAGTGGGAGCTTGCGGTTATTAGTTTTATTTGGTTAATTTAAGTGTTTCTAATAATCATCACATGACAACGTCACACAGAAATTTCAAAGGGGGCCCTGTAGCAAACAAATTTTGAGTTTATTGCTCCTCCTTTCTCACAAAATAATTAACTTATTGTCTTAAATTAAACATTGAAACGAGGATAGAAGGGCCAGACCTACACACCAAAAAACTATAGGTCTCAAAGTTTACAGTTAAATACACAACACATAATTGGGCTAGAGGTATAGGGGCTGGATTTGTTTATATATATTTGTGAGCAAGTTCCCACCTACGAAGCATTACAACTATTGAGGAGAGCTCGTATCACTTTGGTAACAGCACGAGTAAAAATCTGTACAATGTGTTTGAGCATGGAGTGTTACTGGTTTGTCTTGTCAGGGTTGTTGTGGTTGGTATCAAAGTTGTCTGAGTATCCCTGTGGTGAGGTACATTTATTCAGCAATGTAGTAGCAGCATTGTAATTGACCATTTTCTATGGAGCAGTCACAATGGCCTTATGGAGTATTCCATTTGTGCGAGTCTGCTGTTGAATGAGGTTGAATTATTATTATTTAGCACCGCGTCTTACTACCCGTTCGGGTTATAGGCTTTTTAAGTACCAATTACGCTAATGGATTGGGAAGGTTGAATTAGAGAAAGTGAACCCGCATTTGCGTGGAGGGAGAGTGGAAAACCATTTAGGAAAAACCACCCCCAGTTCACCCGACCGAGATTCAAACCTCGATCTCCCCGTCCTCGGCGGTCGAGCTCAACACGGAATGAGGTTGAAGGTTGGTGTATTTTGCAGGTACTACATCTCAATTTGTGGCATGGGTAGGAACTTTTGGCTTGATATTGTTTTTTTGTTTGTGGCTGGGTCAGGTATTTAGGGCAAACCAGAATGTTGCGAAGCTTAGGAGGGCTGTTTTATATGACGAGGATGGTTGTTTTTGAAATTAAGTACTGTTTTTTACCATTGTGTCTTACTACTTGGTTGAGCTATGCTTATGTATTAACTACACTAATGGTTTTAGGGACTAGGTAAGTTATATTTATATTGAGTGTATCTGCATTTGTGTGGAAGGAGAATGGAAAACAATTTTAGAAAAACCACCCTCAGTACACTTTGGACCTCGAGCTTACTGTCATCGGCAATCTAGTCTACTGCAAGAGAGTAGGGCATCAGAGCTTGTAGTACTCAAACAATGGCGGCACAAATTATGGGGATAGGATATTCTTGTGGCACAAATTCAGCACTAAATATTGGCATAGGCGCTGCCAACTTCACGGACCTAATGATGTCTTGTGGAGGCTGTGGTGTGGTTTTCCTCATGAAAGTTCAATACCAGATCCAAGAATATGGCATAGTGTTTTGAAATGTTCCAGGTGAATGTGAGGGTGCTATGGTTATTTAACCTGTTTCAGAACTGTAAATAAATTAGTTGTAAGCTCAGCATCCTCAGATTCACCTGGAACATTTCATAACAACATGCCATTTTCATGAATTTGGAACTGAACCTTTTTGAAGAACATATAAAAACACCAACCATCAACAGTACCACCATTTTCAAAGCAACCATCCTCTTTATGTAAAATGCTCTCTACCCTATAACCCAGCTACGAAAGCCAAACATATATGCTATAAGGAAAAAGACCTTAACGAGCGAGGTCAAAAACTCTTCAAGGTTTTCACAGCCTGAGGATGGAAACAAACAGTCAACAATCAAAAAAAACCAACTCTATTCTATCAAGAAACAACCTTCCAACGACATAGGCTATCGCTCACCACCCAGTATTATGAAGGACTAGACAAACTCAGATTTTTCCTCAACAGTGCTCCAAGAATCATATTCAAACGCCCCCGTAATCTCTGCAACATTCTGGTTCACCTTAAATTGCCCGACCCAGCAACAAACAACAAACATCAAGTGAAATTCCCCATGAAAGGCCACTATGATTGCACCACAATAAAATCTTATACCAGTTACAATGCTGCTACTACATTGATGAATACGTTGGCCTCGTCATTTTGATACCAATCACAACCACCCTGACAAACCAGTAGTACTTCATACACAAACACATAGTACAGATTTTGACTCATACTATAGTAATAATAGTCCTCCCTAATAGTTGCACAACAACTTCCAGCCACACCCTCCCCTGTCTCAACCTTAGGTAACCTTCTCTCCTTTTCTTATAAGTAGGCCTACTCTCATTTTTATTCAAACAACTTAATAATTAAATATAATATAAATCCAACATTCTATCCATTTATACCAACGCATTACAGAGACAAGTTAGAACAGGCAATACAGAACCAAAGAGAGAGAAAAATCAAGAAACAGGCAACAACAGTATCTAAGTGTGTTAGATTTATATTCGACCGATCATATTTCCCCATACTATAAGAGAGAGAGAGAGAAAATCAAGAAACAGGCAACAACAGTATCTAAGTGTGTTAGATTTATATTCGACCGATCATATTTCCCCATACTATAAGAGAGAGAGAGAGAAAATCAAGAAACAGGCAACAACAGTATCTAAGTGTGTTAGATTTATATTCGACCAGATCATATTTCCCCATACTATAAGAGAGAGAGAGAGAAAATCAAGAAACAGGCAACAACAGTATCTAAGTGTGTTAGATTTATATTCGACCAATCATATTTCCCCATACTATAAGAGAGAGAGAGAAAAATCAAGAAACAGGCAACAACAGTATCTAAGTGTGTTAGATTTATATTCGACCGATCATATTTCCCCATACTATAAGCGAGAGAGAGAGAAAATCAAGAAACAGGCAACAACAGTATCTAAGTGTGTTAGATTTATATTCGACCGATCATATTTCCCCATACTATAAGAGAGAGAGAGAGAAAATCAAGAAACAGGCAACAACAGTATCTAAGTGTGTTAGATTTATATTCGACCGATCATATTTCCCCATACTATAAAGAGAGAGAGAGAAAATCAAGAAACAGGCAACAACAGTATCTAAGTGTGTTAGATTTATATTCGACCGATCATATTTCCCCATACTATAAGAGAGAGAGAGAAAATCAAGAAACAGGCAACAACAGTATCTAATGTGTTAGATTTATATCGACCGATCATATTTCCCCATACTATAAGAGACTAGCTTGGCTAAGACTTAAAGAAAGATGAACTCTACACTCGATGACAATCATAAAGAAACTATTGACTACCACTACCCACAATACCTTTCTTCACGTATTCGCTTACTCAACCCTAATAATAATTTCAACACTCGATCACAAGAAAACTCAGTTTTATTCATTCCTCTTCATAATTCCAATCATTACTCAAATTCTTTCACTGTTGCAGCTTCTCGTTCATGGAATACCACAACCAACAAGTCGCTAATAAGTTGCGAATGGAAGCTCATTCTTGAGATTGAGAGGGGTGAGACGTAATCACACATTGTGTGTATGTGTGTGTGTGTGTGAGCGTGGTACGTAATCCTTGTGTATTTTAGCTCGTTTTATTTTTTTTATATACTTTTTGTGGTGTTTTTTTATTTATTTTTTGCTAAACTTCAGTTTAAATTGTATTGGTTAAGTGTAAGAAAAGGCAGTAGTCTTAACTTCGCCATTAAAGTCTATTATTATTATTATATTATTATTGACCATGGCCTACATCTAGCCATGCTGCCATAGTAGTTTGTATTTTACTCTTCTGCTGGGGGACTGATGTACCCTGAAAAGTTCATAATTATGTGTTTCAAATTGTGGAGTTTTCTGTAAGTGTGTAGACCTTACCCTTCTATCCACTTTTCAATGTTTAATTAAAAATAGCTGTTTGACATCATATTTCCTAACTTGTCTTTTTGGTTAATTTTTATTAAAACAATATTTTAACTATTTACATGAAAACAAAGAAATAAAAGATCTCTTCCATTACTAAGTTATATTATTAAATTCTACAAAATAAAATAAAACCAATTAATGGATATGGGTTTTTTTTTTTTTTTTTTTTTAATAGAAAGTCCATAATTCATAGCATGTGACTCCTAAACGCAATAGAAAATATTTTCAGATGAGCACTTTCTAAAACCAGTTTGTTAAATCACATGACTTACAAATTAACCTATTCTCAAGGCATACCAAAGAATCAGAAAGTTCTACTTTAAGTAAGCCTACTCTTGTTTCAATAAAATAAAATTTCAATTAAACAATATAAATATTCAAAAATAAATTTGATAAATAAAAAAAAACTTGTGTCGAGTGGGGCATTTCATGCCTCAACTAGAGTATTTAAAATAGTTTCAATTTACATACATCTTTGAATTAAAACTACAAATATACCAGCAGGCAGCCAAAGTCACGCCTAAGAAATATTATAAAAGAGCAAATCACTTCTTAGACACCTTTTGACAGTGTTACTACACCTATTATTAATTTAAAAATTTTTAATCAATCCCCCCCCCCTTTTTTTTGTTTTGGATGTTTACGCTAACTTCCTAAAGTAGTGAAATAATTTCCATTAAAGTTAAAAATCTTACATAGTAACAATTGAAAGTAGAAAAGAATGGCTACACCTAATTTCATAGCTGAGGGAACTGCAGGTCTTATGGAGAAAAGATTTATATTCACTCTCCATTAGTGGTTGCCAAACCTTCTAGCTTTCGGTTGTTGTGGAATGAGTGGGGAGGCTTTACTTTGAAACCCCTCATTGTAAACAATGCAGCTTGGGAGGGTTTCATTCGACAGGCAAAAACAGCTATTTCTTTAATATTTAACTTTTTCTATTCCCCACATAATTATGCTTAAAACTATTTTATGTATAAAGCTTTTTTCCTCATAATTAATATACAAATATATTACGTGCATTGTAAACTAAATACTATAAATAACATTCTTACTTCTTAATCAGAAAATTAGGAAGGTCACTATCAATATCAAAGCCTTCATTTTCTCTGGGGTAGGTAATTCATTGTTCCAGTAAAGGGAATGAACCTTTCTGTGAATTGCTGCTGGAGTAAAAGTGTTATATTTATCTGAACGCTTCATTTGAGTGCAGTTATTTCCTTTTTTGATTGGTGTTGGTAACTTTCTCTTAGTTTTGAATTCTTGTTTAATACACACACCTGACGCTTCTGCAGTCTGCAATGCCACTTGATTTACTGAACAAGTTCATCAGTCTTATCGAAAATAGATGTCGACCCTTTTAACACCATTGCTCTTTCCTTACTAAATATTTTCCTCTTAGAATGTAATTGTTTGTAACAAGCCGGAGATTCCATAATTTGTGTTCTATTTTAAATGTTAACAATACACTATTATTCAAATAAATATATTAATATGCACATAAAGCTATAATTTCACAACCTTACAGCAAAAAACAACACAACCAACACACACAATCTTAATGTGATCAATAACAAATATTTTTTATACATATGTGAAGTTTTTAGAGTTTGAATCTAAGCTAATATTTGTTAATTTTAAATAATTATCATATTAATTTCATATGCTAGTTAAATATGCTAAAAATTATGTTAGATAAATACAGTTAAAACTATTCCTTCATCTCCAACCCATTAGAGTAATTATCAGTATATACCCTGAATAGGTAGTAAGATGCAGTGATAAAAATAAAATAAATACCATCACCTCATTACACCCAGATGGGGTTTGAACGCTGACCTCCCCATCACAGCCAAGCAAGTCGGTCAACTTCGTCCAGGTTCCCATTTTTCGTGGTGTGTATTGGGGAATAAATAAAAAAAAAAACATGACCACACAAAATACTTTTAAAACTTTTTAATTCTTCTTCCCATGATTGAATAACTACAAAAGTTGTGTATATGTAGATAAAAGAATCACAATTTCCCTTGGTTAAAACATTGTTTGAAGTTGTTTAAGAAACAATATACATGAAGTGGAAAAGATTGCGAAAATTTCACAAATTTGGCAATTATATTTCTAAACCTAGGCGAATAAAAGATTTTTAATTGTGAATCAAATATGAATCTTTGCTCAAATCAAGTCTCAAAATACTTTAAAATGTAATTTTTATTAATTTTAATCTAATATTTCATAATTTTTATATATTTAGAGTTTATAAAAAAATGATGTTGATAATGTTTAATTAGTGAATATCTAAAAAAAAATATGGATGTATTTAAAAATTTTATTTAAATGACATCAAATCAGAAGCTGTATCTATTTGGATTTAAAGTTCCCAGTTTAACCTTCAAAATAAGATTCATAATTTTAAATCAAATACAAATTCTAATCATTTTCAGCAGATTCAAATTCTAAATTTCAAAGCTTCATGGAGGCTTAGATATAGTCAGATTACATATAAAGGACCATACAGAAATTCCAGCAGCAAAAATGTTTATTTTATTACTGCTATTTTGGAGTTAAGCATATTTATACTCTCAAAAGTGACCACTTTAAATCATCACTTGACATATGAATACATGAAAGTAGATCTAGTAACTTGAAAGTTGTCAGATAAGACCCTACCTATTAAAATTGGAATGTGATAATGTTGGTTATTATTTTACCTACGATATTTTATTTTTCAAAAGTGTCTGATGATATTTGAGAGTTCTTTTCTCAATGGGTTTTTTTGGGGGTCTTTTGGAAACTTGAGGGATATCAATCACAATTTTTAATCTTTATTTTCTATATAATATTAGGTTAAAAGAACACTTTCCAAAAATAAATTTTTAAAATCAGCTGATTTTACATCTAATCACTTAAGACACACATCACTGGAGCCTCCAGACTATAGACCATTAATGGTGAATAATTAAAAAGTGGCCCAGAACCACTAGTAACCTCATGAAGTCTCCTAAGTAAAACCATATAAATAAATCTGGAATGGTTCAGCACTGGAATCTAAATTATGTATGCCTGTAGGGTTTTCACCCCTTAGAGAAAATTAACTTCTACAATTTTAATAAATACCATGTTTGACCCAATAGTAGTCGGTCCCCCCCTCCCCCCCTTCAATCCTACATTAACTACTTTATCTTTTACCCGAGCCACACCACAATTATTCGAGTCTCCAGCTGGTTATTATTGGGTCAAATACTATACCAAATTGTGTACTGTTTATCAAAAGTGTTGAATAAAGTGTAACATAACATTTCTTTAATAAACACTTGAGAGTAAAACTATAATAAGAACACAGTAGGAAGGAGATTATCGACCAGGGCACAAACATTTTACTAAAAGTACTCTCATGTAATCATAGTCGATACACACGATTTCAAGCAATCTTTTTTTACCAAACTTCACATAAAGGGAGGAAATCTAAAATTTGGTGCACGGCTGTTGTTTTTATGGCCCTATTTTTGTCACTATAGATCTAAAGAACAATTTGATTACCATCAAATATTATATTGCTACAGAGATACAAGTGAAGATGGTTGGTTCTTAACTCAAGTTATATTGCTAAGATAAATATTGTGACCAGAAGCAAAAAAAAAAAAATTGAAACTAAAATAAGATTTTTTTTTAGCTATAAACAAGCTTTGCTAGAATTAATAAAGCTCAATTTTGGGGGTGACCAATGATGCTTAAAAGCTGCCAGAATATACCAGATCTATACAAACACCCCTGTGTTGAGATTAATTTGTGCGCTCAGAATCAACTACTTGTTCTGTGGCAATCATCATCATTTGTGCACTCTTTGTCGACCAGTGTAGTACTGTTCATATTGCTGTGGTAATCATCTGGGATTGTGTTTCGGTATTTACACTTATTATAAAGTAGTGCCCCATATCTGTGGTGTGTTGTTATCTGTGGTTGTCTCTCTTGCGCACACACACACGCGTGTTCATAGGTTTCAAACCATGTGCCCCAATAAGTCTTTGACTCATCTTCTATTGTCCCTGTACCCATACTTCCCATTCAAGCTGTTTTACCTTAATAATGGCCCAAATTGTAAGAGTAGTGCTTCTAAGCCTAAAAGAAAATGTGATGTCCTTTCCATTAGTGACTTAAGTGAAAATTTTGGTACCCATAATGGCTAGATATTTTTAATCGTTTTACCTACAGATTAGAGCACTACTGAATATATTCACATGCCATCCTTCAACACATTAGATTAGAAGCATCTTTAGTAAATATTGCATAATACTAAGTCCCCAAAATTTGAGCTTGTTTTGTTCTTTTTTTTAAGCACTTTCTATGGTTGAAGTCTAAGAAACAAAATAAATTGGTTTTATTGTAGATATTATCAATACCTATAAAGACACTGGTAAAATCTATCATTTTACACATCTTAATATTTTCAACATTATTAACATGAGGAAATAGTTATAGAATTATATAAAATAGAAACGCTAACTAAATGCTAATATTCATTATAACTAGGGCTCGAAATTATGACCTTAAAAATCGTGAAATATTCATTCAAAAATTAACAAATATTCCCTAAAAATTTGTTACTAATTAATAATGAATATTATTAAAAATATGACTCAAATCAAGAAAGTAACTTACAGTATAAGAAATTAGACAACAAATCTTTAATTTTTGATCTTTTTTTTTTTTTTTTCTTTTAAATTATAAACATTGTGAAGTGATAGATATAGCCTTAAATCACACAAGTAACTTCCCATCACCATGTGCTAAACTTTACAAGTTCTTACTACCTGGGTTTCTGCAAAAAAGGTATATCTCGAATAGGTGTGGACTATTAAAAAGTTTGTCAGGAATAGTGAATCTGTTTTTAGCAAGCAAACCCAGATATGATTCAGCTATAACATTAATACCTAAAATATGAAACTTCTCAAAATAGGCACTTATACAAAATAGAATGTGTATAGTTGGAGTCTGGGTAGCTTAAAACATGTTTTATTATTCGTTAAGAATTAAATTCAAGGTGAAACTAAATATGTCAAACATCTGAGCCCTAATTATAACATTCAGTTGTGTTAAATTACTGGTCTGGGTTTTAGTTGTTAAGTTTGTACTATGTAATTTATGTTGGGACAGAATCATAAAATGTTGACCCTAAAAAAAGTTTGTATTTTTTTTAGTCCATTCTACTGTTATTATAATGCTCAAATCCATTAAATATTAGTTTGTCTTTTCTTACTTTTGAAATTCCCCAGTATTTGGGGTTGTAAGGGAACATTAATTAGGGGGAAATGAATTTTCCCTGTCGTACAGCTAATAAAACTCAACCTACATATTACTTAACAACTACAACACAACTAATACATACTTAGAGTAAATATTTTTTAAGAGGAACTTAAGAGTTTAGGAAAACAATCAAATCTTATAGCATGCAATGTTTTTAACCTTTTACATATTTTGTACAAGTATATGTCACGTTTTATTAAATCTTCCTTCTTTCTTTTTAATATGATTGTATCAATTACCATCGTGCCAATGTAAAATATCTGATATTTATAACATGAAACCAAAGTTTCATCAAATAATTAAATCAGTTTTATTATTTTATACAACAAACATTCTATGATTATTTTCATTTAAAAAACGTGTTTAGACACGACATTTACAAACAATAAAAGTAGACACATTTAAATTATAAAAATATTAAAACATAATTAAGGAATAATTTGAAATTATTCTCAAAAAAAATTACAAACACTAATTACTTACAATTAAAAAGAGTTTTATTTTAACAGTCAAATAATTTGATATTATATAGGGGGGGAAAAAACATTTCAAAGTGGAATCTTGAACAGAAATAAGGAATCTTCTATAGGAACTAATGTTTCCTTTTAAACAATCGACTAAACATTATTTAGGTGCTACCAATTTAAATAGGCATATTATTTATATCTAAAATCATTTGAATATATTAATGTCAAACAGTCTTTTTGTAAACATAATTATGAATAAAAGCACAATATTTGCACTATCAACTAAACTTTAGGCCACATGCACACACAAAACTGGCAACAGTTATATAAGCAATGAAGGGGATAGGTTGCTAACAGGATTGCACCACCTACTTAAGAGAATTTTAAAAATTACTGTAAGAATATATTAAAATCACTATCAAACAAATTTTTCAAATTTCTCGCATAAAGAATTGGAGCTATTATAAGTTTACGCTAAGAGAGTTATTATCTAAATCAACATAAAACTCCTTTTCACTTTTTAAGGTATATTTGCTGTATGTGCATGAGAGATGAGGTTCTGCCACTGAACAAAATAGTATAGATCCTCTCAGCTCTTGAGTATTTATTTGTCAGGGCAAGCCAGTCTTTACAACACTGTACCAAACAACTTCCCTCTAAATCACTACCAACTTGAACCATATTATTGATAAATTAATAAACATACATGCTACTTTCTTTTAGAGGTCAAGTTTGATACCAATTATGAGGGAACAGCTTATTAGTGAAGTCTCGCCAAGACTTGTATCAATCCAGCACATACATGTATTAATTAATTATTAAGCCTGTAAGTACAAAGAACATATTGCCTATTAAAATTGTAACAAATTAGCAATAAATTACTAACTTATATACATGAGATGAGCATTACCTATTGGTCCAGTGGCAGTATGTGTTCCTAATTTCATACTTTTTGTCTAGTTGTTCCTACCTAAACATTTATCCAACCTGTATCTTTCATTTATAGATAATTTGAAAATTAAATATATAAATAATTTTAACATTCAGATTATATTGGGTTGTTTTGGACAAGTAACACTTGAAGTTATTTTTAACTATCACTTGTAATAACAGCAAAAACAAGCAAAAAATGAAGATGTGTCCATTGTGAATACCTTTACTTCGTACAAACATGGTTGATTTTACAAATACACCCATATTTTTAGCAACTATTTGGTAACAAGTATGGCCACATATTTAAGATAGATAAATGAATAAAAACTAGAGTTTTGTCATGATACATTGTGAGATCACAATTATTTCGCAATTAACTATGTTCAACTTTGGTTTTAACCAACATTTATAAGAAGTCTTTAGTAAATTGTATATTATCAACTATTTAATAATTTATCATAGTTTATTTCACATGGTTATGTATTAAATGTGAATTTTTGTCCAAACTTCTGTATCAATTTTTTTAACAATATGAAATGACTCATTGAATATTTGTACAAAAAAAACATGTTCATATGTAATTGTTAGTTCTAATATATGTATGTGTCAGTCTTACAATTTTTTAAGGCAGTAGTTTACATTAAAAATTATTTCAGTCTAGTTTTCTCCCATAAATGTATATTTGAAAATATTATAGTGATACAAATATTAAGAATTTACTAACATTTTAATCCATTTCTCACTTCCGAGGTGAATTTTGCAGTCTCAGAGTTAAAAGGATTGGACCTACATAATATTTAGTTAAGTATGACAATCGATAGTAAATTATGAAAATACAAATTAAAACTTAATATTATAACTAGAGGTGAGTTTGGGCTGAATTTGAATCTCTTAATCTGAATCTTTATTTTAAATACAAATCTAGACAAGGAATCTTATAAAACATGCTCAAATAAAGGTTGAATTTACTCAGGTTGCTATATTAATTAGAAATCTTAGCCAAATGTTAATTATTTCTTGTACTTACACGTGAAAATCTTATGTAGGTTCCAACCTTTTATCGTTAGATCCCAATCTATGTGTAAAAATCACAATTTTAATTTTTGTAGAACTATTAATAAATTCAAGCATACTAAGTCACATTTGGATAAAAGATTTGTTCAATTTTGCACTGTAAAACATCAATCATTTATCATTACTTAAGGACCAAACAATGCTTTTTAATTCAACAATTTGGTCTAGTAAAAAATTGTTAGTAGCTTAGTTTATGGATCCTAATTTAAAAGTAATAAGTTACACAGTAAAAGTTTATATTTTAAAAACAATAACTCTACATATCAGCCTTGCATGTGAGGAACTCTTCAGAACAAAATGTTCGGAGTATTGATTCTAGTTTTATAAATGCCCATTGTTTTAACAAGTGTATTGTATTGTACACAACAAGTGTCAAGATAAGCTTATTAAAACATAAAACAATAACAATGCATAAAATAATAAAAGCATTTTCACAGTATTTCGCATGTCATCTTTAAATGAGGCAAAGTTCTTATTCAATTAAAGAACTTACATTTAGCTTTAATTTAAATAACTAATGCATCATGAAGCTATATTTTATTAAAGAAGTATTTAACTTTTAATTTGATTAAATAACAGAATTTGGCTTAAATTCAATTAAATAATGACATATGTAACTTTAATTTGATTAAATAACATAGAATTCAGCTTTAATTCAATTAAATCATGCTTATGTAGAATGAATCCTGTAGCGTTTATTTGATTAAAGATCACAGCATTTAACTTTAATTTGATTAAAGAATATGCGTTGAGCTCTAATTCAATTAAAGACCATAGGATTTAGGTTTAATCCATTGAATGAAAGTGCATAAAAACCACCATATGTTATGCAACACTTCAATTAAGCACATTAAACATGATATTGTAATCAAATTGACTGATTTATTTTAAATAATTTTTCATTTATTACCTGGTGAGTTAGCTACATGTTAATATTCATGTAAAATCGATTTTATTCTTTATTTAGAAGGGTTTTTTTCTTTTCAAAATGTCACCTACAATATAACTGAAAATGTTTTTTTTAACTAAATCTGGATAAAAGAATATTTTAGTTTCAAATCAAAAGTTCTAGATTTAATCTTAACAGAACAATATTATCCTATAAAGTAACTTATTTAATTAAGATATGTTTTAAATCATTTTAATAATACCAATAAGCATGTAAACAAAAAATGAGTAAATAATTATTATTTAAAGTTTCTCATTTATTTTTAACTAAAATATTATTTCAACCAAATTCAGTCACAATATTAACACAATAAGCAGAGTAAGGGGCACAGGCTTATAAAATATGGGTTTTTTTTTTGTATAGCAAAGAGTAAAAGATGCAACATAAAAAGGATATTTATCTCAAGATAGTAGAGGTAAGAACGTAAATCAATCAGCAAGTTATTGACAATATATTCTTTTAACCTATTAAAAATGTATTGAATTGGCTGCTTAAGGGGTTAATATTTCACTATCTACATAGTAAGAGTATACTACATAATTATTTATCTTGAAAGTTTTTCAAGATTTATAATTAATATTTAATAAATATTTATTAATTTTTAAATTCAAAAACACCTTTAATGGTGCCATAAAAATGAACAGAGTAAGATGTTACACTTGAAAATTTACATACTGTACAGCTGTGAAAATAATGGCCGCCTATCAGTGGCATATGGTGGTGGGATTTATTTAATCGTGTAAGATTAACTTAACTTGGGAAACGGATTCAACATTCGGATGCAAGACCACAAATTTATTTCAAGCAATTTTGAGGGGTGGGGCTGGGAGGACTAAACTAGAATTAATCCACCTATAGAAGGCTGGTGTAGAGTAATAGAAACATGGAGTGTAAAGGGTAGGGGGTATTGATGGGGAGGGTTTGTACTTGTTTTCAATCACTTAGTACTAGTCAAGTCTCGCTTATTAAAATGGATAAAAACAACTTCAATATATTGCTATCAACGACTATATTAAATTATACCAATGGTACATTTATTATTTTAAATCCCTCAGAGGGGAGTAATGACTCGGTGAGGGGAGGTTGCCCCCTCCCATGACAAATGAATAATGCACATTTAGAAAACTAACACATTCTATTACTCTAATTTGCTTAAGTCCTGGGTGTGTGAAGCATTAACTTGAACCTTCACGAGTATTTGGAGTTAATATAAACAATTCGCAGTTTTTTTTTGCCAGACGACCACAATATGCCAATGTTGGTGAGAATATTTCATCCAGATTTATCATTCCCTGAGTTCTGAATAAAGTATTTAATATTTAAGCCTTAGGCCCATGAATATGTTTAGCTAGTGAAAGCAAAAAGGCTAGACTTCAAAAGCCATTTTCTAGCTGGACATCAGACATAATTATATATATTGGCACCTTATACTAAATTATGCTATAATATATAATATATCAAAAACTAAACAATCATATTTATAATAAAATTATTTTCTTCTTTTTTTTTATTTCAATAACTTCAGTTGGCATAGTGAAAAGGAGGCCATAAAACCTGAGGTAAAGTCGACAACCGTTTTAAGTTAAGTTTACTACCTCCCTTTGTATAGTGAGCTTACCTTACACTTGTAATAAAAAATTAAGACATGTATTTACATATAGGAGATCAATAAAACATTCTGGATAGTGAAAATTGTAACCATGAATCGTTTTTAAATACAGGTTAATAAACATTGGAAGCAGGTTAGAAAAGCAAGGCCTACACAGGTAGTAGGAATATGTTGACCCCAAAGTTCACCACTAAAAATAAAATATATATTTAAAAAAACTGGGTTGAGGTATTGGGTGCACATTTAGAGGTATTAACAGGTATCTACAGAACCCAATCAACAACAATCATCCTATTAGCCATTTTTTCTGGTAAGCAAGGGCCTTGCCTTGATAGCCTCTCCGAATGTTTACTAAATGCTATAGTTTGGCGACATTTTGTTTTCTTTGTTTGGATCAAGTTTAATAAACTACCATTTGGAAGCTATTAAAATGGATGCCTCCTACTCTAAAAATTGTGTTTAGGTTATCTATGTTATTTAATAGAGTAACATAAAATACAACTACTAGAAGTTATTGGGAAAGATTGAATTATAAAATACCAGATTAAAATGAATAAGGGCCCCATTAGTTAAGGGATTGTTGCCTCATGCCAAGTCTAGGGTTTAAATCTCTGCCCAGGTGCAATTCTATTATTTTTAACAATAAAATATGTGAAATAAATTCTAGAAAAGATTAAAACCTCAGCGGCTTATTAAATTTAGTCTATAATTATTTTACCACTCAAACATTTATGGCATATGTGTGTGCCCATTTGCTATTTTACTATTGGATATGTGGCAATATGCAAGAGAGTAGTCGTTTTTATAGCCGCTAGAATGCATTATTAAAGGCTGTATTTTTAATAGTAATTTTATTTTATTATGTGTATGTGTGTGTGTGTGTATATATATATATATATATATATATACTGTTGACTTTGCTAAATGTCACCACCGCTCACTTCTATGGTAGATGTACCATAGAAATACATTTAACTACGAAAAACCTCAACTATCACACGACAAAACAAATATTTGAAGAAGGGATCAAATATTGGTGTTTAGTTATATAAATAGGTTGAATTCATAAAATGAGTAGTAATTTTTAAAACTAAGTATAAAGAACATGTTGCACATTATATGATCTTTCATTTAAAATTGTTTGTTTTAAATTTATATTTTTTTGTATTTCCTTTATATATAATTAAATTCTAGTTTCTTATTTCTTCATGAAAAATTACTGTTGAAATCACCATCTTTAGGTAAGAGGCATCAAACATATTTGTTATTATAAACTTGAATCTTTATCAAAATGAGAAAACCCATTAATTCAAGATGGCTTGCTCAAAGTTTTCCCTATAATTCAGCCTTGGCTACTTTTTACTCCATCATATTAATTAAAACTCACCAAACTAACACGTTTTCAGTAGAAGTGATTAGTAAATGAATTACAATTTTCAAGTTTGTGGCCCAGAATATGCCATGCTTATTGTTCAAAATTTAAAATGTGTATATTTCTACACAAACAAATCCGGCCTCTCTCATTTGAGAACCAATATTATCAGTCTTATTAACTGAAAATGAAAGTAAATCTTCTTTCATTTCAGTTGATCATTGTATGAATCAAAAAAGTTGTGTCTTAAAATATTTACCAACCTTTCCAACTATATATGCCCTTTATAATTGCATAAATTGTTCCAGTTATGTTCAAATATCTGAATCAAAAAGGAAAAGTCAAAAAAGAATTTGGTAGTTTTCATCACTTGGTATGATCTTTTGTAAAAGATGCTATAAAAAACACTGCATCATTAAAACACCTACCTCTCAATATACATGAATCCGGTGATTACCAAAATCCACAACAATGATTTTTCCGTCAGGAGACAGACAAAGCCCACTAGGCCGGTCCATTTGATCCAGGCCCTTTCCGTGGCTCCCAAACTGCCACAAGAAACCACCATTCGGCTCGAATATCTGTATGCGATGGTTGCGACTGTCTGCCACTATGATGTGTCCCTCCTCATCCACCACCACGCCTTGCGGCCGCAGGAACTGTTTCAGACCAGAGCCTTCCATCCCCAGACACTGGGCCCTTCTGGTGGTCATGTTTACAGTGACCAACCGGTGGTTGTTAAAATCCGTGATGGTTATGTCGCCATCCTGATTGAAACAGACCCCGCGCGGGCAGTCAAAGTGTTTCCACATGTTGGCCGTCATTTCGAAACCATACTTGTTGAGGAAAGTACCATCCGGTGCGAACAGTTGTATGCGGTGATTGCGGGTGTCCGAGACGACGATCATTCCCTCAGAGTTTACGGCCACATCCCAGGGGTAGTTGAACTGCCCGTTCTTACTGCCGTGTTCCCCGAACAGGAAGAGGAACCCCCCATACTCGTGAATACCTGGATGCGGTGATTGTCCTTGTCGGCCACTACGATGCGACCGTGATGATCCGTGTCGACACCAGCAGGCCGTGCAAACTGGCCAGGTTCTGAACCATTGCAGCCGAACTTCATGAGGAACAAGCCATTGGGCTGAAAGATCTGAATGCGGTTATTGCTCCGGTCCGCCACGATTATGTTCCCCTCCTTGCTGGTGCAGACTCCCCATGGACGACAGAGTTTACCATCCTCGGTACCCTCCCCGCCGAAGGTGAATAGTGGTCTGGATATACCCGTGTAGATCCTGGGGGAGCGGACATTCACCAGAAATGGGCTTCCTAAGATAGGCGAGTCCCTGATGGTGATGTGCAACGTGTGCTGTCCGTCCACTTTTGGACAGTAGGATAGTATATATAGTCCGTCCCCTCGGTCATTGATATCCACATGCACAGCAGTGCCCCGGGGGGAGACCAGCACAGCTGCCACTCGCTCCCTCCCTGTGCCTCTCACCTCACCCAAGTGGTCCTTAGTGCAGACAGTAAAACAAGCTACCCGACCCTGAGTGCATGCACCAGCCCTTTACCCGCCACCACACTGGTAGCTGCGCAGGCAGAGCTGCGCACAGAACCCATCCCGGCAACCGCATGGAACAGCATTGTGTCCGGTTGGCAGAAGGCGATCTGGTCATCCTCTACCGGGTGTAGGGGCCCCCTGACAATGCGGACTTGCTTCAGTTCCAGGGAGGCCTTCTCCTTGATACAAAGTAGCTCCAGGCCAGTTCCCACTTCTAGGGCTTCAGTTAGGGATTGTTGGGTGCGTCCCAGCCGGGTCAAAGCTAAATGGAGGCTGTCCAACTGTGCGTGTAGCTCCTTCACCTTAACAGCTCTCACCTGGGGGACAGGAGACACTTATGAGCTATGTAGGGGACACTTATGGGTGGGGCATGGGAGTTTTTTTGGGAGGAGGGGGGCAGAGGACAGTTAACAGGAAAGTTGAGCTTGAAGAGGCTTGGTTGCATAAAGGAAAGGAAGAAACATTTTGGAATAATGTAATGAACAATAATATTATTAACAATGAAAGTCAAAAACCCTCTCCCAAGTGACACCACTCCGGGATCTCCATCTTGTCAAGCTGTGAGAGAGGAAGGGACAAGGTGAAATTGACCTGCTTTCTATTAGTTGGGTAGTGAGCCATCTGTTGATATCTCGCCACAACCTGTGTGAGAAGAGAGAACAAGTAGTCAGGCAGATCGGAGTTGTAACCTTGCATTGAGGTATGTCTTATTTTTCTGCAAATTATTGGTTATCAGGGTGTACTATTTCAAATTTGGATGGGTGCCACATTGGCATTTTTTGGGAAATATTTTTATTCACATGTAAGTAGATGGAATACATTCTAACACAATTTTACATTATTATTTTTGTGCATAGAATGTGTGTTCCTTTTATAAATTGTATTCATTTTTTTGTTTCATGGCCCACAATGTCTGAAAGTGAATGTTTCTTTGTTTGCAACAAGGTGGAGAAATTAATAGATGCCAGTCCAACAAAAATAAAACACCATCAAATCAAATATAGAGGTGTGGTGTTCTGTACAAAAGCTTGGAAACATTATTACAGTTAGATCCAAATTCCATAATTCAGTGGCATAAATGATGCATATCCAGTTACACGTCAAAAGACCACCTTGCTCAAGCTCTGAAAAGACTAAACATTATGAAGGAATGCCGACAAAATGAGCCACCACTTCAACTATGTAAATTAGGAGCATTTAATTTGAGAAAAGATTGCATGGTTTGTGGAGAACCATGTGAACCGCTTGATCCCAGGCATCCAGATAAATGGAGAGTAGTAGTGGAGTGCTATACAGCACATCGGCCAGGTCAAACAACATTCAAATAATCCCTTCTTGAAAAGTGTGCAGAGAGAAATGATTCTCAAACAAATTAAGTCCATGTAAGATTATCAGGTGCAACTACAGACCTTCATCCTGCTGGTGCTCGTTACCACAGGGACTGCTACAAAACTTTTACCAGTGCCAAAAATGTGCCCAATGCTTAATGTAAAAGGATATTAGTAAGAACCAGCAATGATGGAGGTGGTTGCGTTAATGCATAAAGATCAAAGTCATTAATGTATAAAGGTCAAAGTCTTATGTGGACACAGTTGAAATACATGAGACATGTTGATTGCGGCTGTGTAAGCCAGCAAAGTAAAATAAATGTCATCTACAATTTATGACAGTTATGTGATTACTTTGAAGAGAGGATTCTGGAAATGAGAATACAAGGTTGCAATAGCTTAGTATGTTCCAAATAGGTTGTTTACTTTGAAGATGAACGAGATGACACTGGTGTGATTGTTGCAAATATAAAATCAGAGGTAAATGTCAAGCCACATGATTACACCTTAAACCAATTTGTGAAAGACCCTAATATCCAAAAAATCAATCCCAAATTGCTTTCCCTTATTTAGAACTGGCGTCTTCAGGTGAAATTATCAAACCATCTTTTTAAGTATTGCTTATAGTATACAGTTTCACATAATCAGGTCAACAAATGCTACAACTCTAGGAATGGCAGTGAAATTTCACCATCGGTTTGGTTTTATGGAATTGGTGAGTCTTCTGCACGATTATGGAGGTGTTTCAACTTATGATGAGATTCTGAAATTTAAGAAATCAGCAGCTAAGAATATTGGGGAGCAAGAATTTATCTTGAAAGGACTAAAAGCAAACAGCTGTAACATATCAGCATGGTTTGAAAAGTTTGGTCTTCAGACCTTTACACCCAACACTTATTCTATGGCAATTGAGTTTATACAATCTACACCCAACAACGAAATTCGGAATGATTCGGCAATTCCGAGATTATCACAGTGTGATATGACAAACCTAAAGCTAAATGAGCTCTTGCCAATTCAATTTGAACACTATAATGGACCAAGAAATCCTCTTCCACCCATGTTTAAACACACATGTAGGTAGATGTTATATTAGTAGCATAAATCTAAGAGTATTTCATATGCAATTCAGACAGATGTATCTTGGTTGAACAACATAACCAGTAGTGAAATAAGATTTGAGTAGTCAGGATACATGAGAAAGATAGAAAGCTGGTCATTAGTCGTTATTCTTACTGTATGGTACTAACAACCAAGGCATTACCTTTAAAAAAACTGAGGTACAATATTTTTTCTGGAAAGAAAGACACACCAAAGATAAAATCTCTTCCACCTACTGATGAAGCTGCTAAACAACATTTTCCTAGAGTACATCTGCAAATATTATTGTGGAAAGCTGCTGATCTTATTGGACCATCAGAAACAGATATTGAAGTTTTAGGATGGATACTAATATGATATTCTGGATGCTATTGTTTGTGTTATCCTCATGGCTCCTCTTGAATTGTTGAAGAATGTGGCATGTGGGTGTTTTGAAGATGTTGTATGTTGTATGTTGTATGTTTGCCTAAAAACTGTAGCTGTTAGCCAGTTATGTTGTCTTGTACATCGTACTGAAAATGCTGTTAGTTCAGCTGAAGTTGAGTGAAGATTATTAATAATGGAAATATTTGTATAGTAAACCTGCAATGCTTACTTACATTAGAAATAATGTGACATATATTTCGTTGTTCAGTGATATGTTCAAACTTACAAATAATGTGAAATAATGTATCCCGTAATTCATTGATATGTGAACTTATGTTAAAACTTTAAACTTTGAATTAAAATTTTTGATTATACATATTGCTTGGTTTGTACCTATATTAAATTCATCACATTATTATAACTGTTATATGTTATTAAAAAAAATTCCCCAAGGGTACCAGGGTGGCACCCATCAAAATTGAAAAGATTATACCTGGAGAAACAACAGAAGAAAAACTTTTAGGCATACCACATTGCCAGAATGAGATCAATTTGCACTTGCTGTCAACCTGACTAAAGGTGAAATTGACGTGCTCTATCTCTAGCTAGCTAGTGGGGACATCTTTTCAACCTGTGTGAAAGGAAGAAGGAATAAGGTGAAACTGACCTGCTCCACGTGTCCCAGAAGAGTCCTTTCCCTCTCTTGGAGCGCCAGGAGGAATTGTTGGGTGGTGGACCGCACCTCCTGGGCCACCTGCTGCGCACGACGCTCCACGGCGTCCTCCATCATTTTCACCCTCTCTATGCCCTCCTTGACCGCGAGGGCCCCTGAGTTGGCGTCTCCCAGAAGTCCCACGGCGGAGGCCCGGGCACCGTCTGGAGAGTCGCACAGATAGAAGCTGTCGAGCCGGACGATGAAGTGGTCCTTGGTGTGGCGGGCCCTCTGGTGGGCGTTGACGCAGTCGTCGCAAAGAAGCTGGTGGCAGTCCCTACAGCGGGAGGAGGGCGTCGCGGCACAAACGGCGCAGGGGGGATGATGGGGGTCGGGTTCGCAGGTGACCGCTTGGAGGAGGTCAGCGATAAAGGTGTCGGACGCGGGGCTCAGGGAATGGTGCAGGTTGGACAGGCCGTTACTGAGGCTCGGGGACCCATCCCATTCAGCTTGACGTCGCGACGCAGGTCGGAGAAAGCGGCCTTCATCCTGTGTATTAATAAGAGTGTATTAGTGTATTTCATCGTGTGTATTAGTAATAATGTATTAATGTCCTACATCATGTGGATTAATAATAATGTATTTTGGTCTAGGGGTAAGGTGTCAGACTTCTATGCTGGCGGCCGGGGTTCAATCCTCGGTTCCGGCAAAGATTTATCTGATTACCAAACATTTCCTTCACCTCTGACAAGACATCTTGTGAATGTGAGGAATGCCAGGTCTCCATCGTGGTTCGGATTCCACGTTAAACTGTAGGTCCTCCATTTCATCTCACAATCACCCTACCATTACACATTAGCGTAAGTGCGTATAACCCGAATGGGTAGTAAGACGCGGTGCTAATAATAATAATGTATTAATGTCCTACATCATGTGGATTAGTAATAATGTATTAATGTCCTACATCATGTGGATTAATAATAATGGATTAATGTCCTACATCATGTGGATTAATAATAATGAATTAATGTCCTACATCATGTGGATTAATAATAACGTATTAATGTCCTACATCACTAGATTATTAATATTAATGTCCTACATCACGTAGATTATTAAAAGTGTATTAGCATCCTTCATTAGGGAACCTTTTCTATAGTTATAAAATGTTACCGAACCAATCTTCATGTAGTCATACATCAAGTCATGTGATTTACAGCTGTCACTTTTGATAGCTATAACCAATACATATTTAATAATATATTTTTTGTATTTTCTAAAGCTTCCTTCCTACCAGAATCCTATCATAGCCAATGCTGTGTCAAACTTACTGAAGGATGAACTTATGGACACATGAAAGTACTGTGGTTCAAGCAAAAACCGTCCTGTGACAGTCACGCTATTGTCCACCAAGATGGGCCAAAGGCTGATTTCATCTTTACCCTCGAGTAAAATATTCAAAGATAATGAAGAGCTAACAACAAAAATTAAATTAAAAAAAAATTAATTGTGAAAGCAACCAGTTTTTCTAGGTCAAGGCTGAGGGTGGAACCTGCTGGACCACATTACCCGAGAAAGAGAGGTATGGGGGACGGTCGCTACCCCTGAGGGTAACCTAGGAAGGGGGTGTTGAGCTAGACCTCTTCCAGGCTGCGAATACACAACACTCACTCGTGATGCTTGTAAGTGAATATGGAGGCTGTCAGAAGCTGGCTGGATTCATAGATACTACACGACCGTCAGAAGCTGGCTGGATCCATAGATACTACACGACCGTCAGAAGCTGGCTGAATCCATAGATACTACACGACCGTCAGAAGCTGGCTGGACCCATAGATACTACACGACCGTCAGAAGCTGGCTGGATCCATAGATACTACACGACCGTCAGAAGCTGGCTGGATCCATAGATACTATACGACCGTCAGAAGCTGGCTGGATCCATAGATACTATACGACCGTCAGAAGCTGGCTGGATCCATAGATACTATACGACCGTCAGAAGCTGGCTGGATCCATAGATACTACACGACCGTCAGAAGCTGGCTGGATCCATAGATACTATACGACCGTCAGAAGCTGGCTGGACCCATAGATACTACACGACCGTCAGAAGCTGGCTGGACCCATAGATACTACACGACCGTCAGAAGCTGGCTGGACCCATAGATACTACACGACCGTCAGAAGCTGGCTGGATCCATAGATACTATACGACCGTCAGAAGCTGGCTGGACCCATAGATACTACACGATCGTCAGAAGCTGGCTGGATCCATAGATACTACACGACCGTCAGAAGCTGGCTGGATCCATAGATACTATACGACCGTCAGAAGCTGGCTGGACCCATAGATACTACACGACCGTCAGAAGCTGGCTGGATCCATAGATACTATACGACCGTCAGAAGCTGGCTGGACCCATAGATACTACACGACCGTCAGAAGATGGCTGGATCCATAGATACTACACGACCGTCAGAAGCTGGCTGGATCCATAGATACTACACGACCGTCAGAAGCTGGCTGGACCCATAGATACTACACGACCGTCAGAAGCTGGCTGGACCCATAGATACTACACGATCGTCAGAAGCTGGCTGGATCCATAGATACTATACGACCGTCAGAAGCTGGCTGGACCCATAGATACTACACGACCGTCAGAAGCTGGCTGGATCCATAGATACTATACGACCGTCAGAAGCTGGCTGGACCCATAGATACTACACGACCGTCAGAAGCTGGCTGGATCCATAGATACTATACGGCTACCATGAGATGGCTGGATTTATGCGTGGATTCAAATATCCACAATTATATTAGGCGGCCGGGTAAAAGCGCGGATTGTGGATAAAAAGAACTGCTACCTGATTTACAACTACTAGTTTTAGTTGCATTGTTTAATAAAAGCATTGCAAAATTAAACTGAAACAAATAATATGTATGATGCCTGGAACTGAAGAGGGGGATAAAAGTATTATTCAGAAGAAATAAACAACATACTGTATTGTGTATGTTCATCTAGTAACATTATTTCTACAACTCACCTCACACGTTCGAATAAAGTAAAACTATTGTTTTTTAGCCGTGGGGGGAATCTATTGACAGTGGAAAGCTGCATTTCACATCAATTTCTTTCTCATAAGGCCACAACACTTCATTTACAGAATATGACAAAATTATATAGGCATAATTCACCTAAATATAAGTCGAATGTGTTTTTGTTAACACATAAAGGAGCAAGCAGCTTTATAGTCTACTTTTTTTTCCTTTTGATTCAAAGATGACAAAGTGAAATGTTTTATATATCTATATGTTCATTAAGGTATGCCTTTTTAAAAATGAATATATGAATTATAAAATATTTGAAAGTTTATTCTCCTTGGATTTTGACTAATTTTTTAAGATCAACTGTAGATATTGCACATGCATGTTGTACAAGTTGGTGCACAAATAAAAAAGTAACCGAACTTCTAATACATAATTTAATGCACGCTATGTCTGCAAATGCCACTTCATTCTGAGAAGGTAACAGGGTGGGTGGCAGTTTCCAGCCATGGTGCTATTAGCACCTATTGCATTCAAGATGAAAATTGTAACACAACAGGAACTGCTAGAGTATACAGGGAGAAAATTATCGACAGATTTCATGCAGATTTACAAACACATTTTTGATCTAAATAATCTGTATTTTGAGAAGTAAGTTTTTCAGCAAAACGGATCCACCTCTCGCATAGGCCATGGACACAGAGTACTGAGAGTGACTAACTGTTTCCATAGTGACTCGTGCCACAAGGGACCCCTTTCCTTGTCCACCTCCAAGTCGAGACCGCACTTTTTCCGGGGGGAATCTTTGAAAGAAAACTGTTTCACAACTATTCCAAGAAATCTTCAACAGCTTCGTGAGAACAGTGAATCGGTGATGTAACATCCGTACAGTGTACTAACAAGGGTCTACCCGACTAAGTGATCACATGGAATTTGTCGTCCACAACCATGAAGAACATGTAATCAATCATACGATAAAGAGAACCCAACTGGTAACCCTTTTTTTTCACCATCCTGCATATCAGCATGTATTAAGGATTAAAGATTTAATAGTAAATAACTCTAGAAAGGAGTTCTCCAAACTAAACATCTCAACAGTTAATAAAACGCCTCCTTTATTTATATTTTAGGACTGATTTTGAGAATGTATCAATAATTTTATAAACAAGAAGAGACCAAGTTTAAATTTTTTTTAAAATCACTTTGATTTTAACGGTACATCTTTGAGGATCCAAATTTGGATTTGAGATTTGTTTTTATGTAAGATTCAGGAGTCTACTCATCTCTAAGCTATTCAGGTTTCTTGTCCTCGTGCTCCACGTCTTACCACCCGCACTAATATATCGATGAGAAAGGTAGAATCTAAAGGAAATGTACTCAAGTTCACGGGAAGGTAGACCATTCAGGGAAAAACCAGCCTCAGTACAGCCAACCAGGGATTCGAACCCCGATTTAACAGTCACAGTCAGTTCCAAGGAAGGGGTGGCAACCCTACCGGTACAGTGCAAACACAAATACTTGCCGAAAACATAATCCGTCAAACATCTTTAGCATTTGTGTTCAGAGGCCTTAATTGAGATGTGGTCTCCTATTTCAAAATATGTAGCGCGAAAATAGGAGTGAAATATATCAACAGAACCTTATCATGTAAGATTTTTAATCCTTAAAGTTTAATAATGTTAAAAAAATCATGAAAAGGTAAAATTATATAATTTTCAAGGACTTTCGTTCCAGCTTTTCTCCAACAAATAGTCATTTATTTTGTAAATGTCACAACATAACATTCTAAGGTAAATAAGAATTGTTTTAGTGTTTGAAAGTTTCAGAACTGACATTACCATAGCAATACAATGCGAGGGTCAGAATAGAACATTCTAAGATAGTTGCGGATTGTTTTCGTGGTTTGGGAGCTTCGGACCTGTCACTCCCCTAAGAAATAAAGCAGTGTGAGAGTCACAAAGAACATTTCAAGATAGCTGAGGATTGTTTTCGTGGTTTGGGAGCTTCGGATCTCTCACTGCCATAGAAATAAAGCGTGTGAGAGTCACAAAGAACATTTCAAGATAGCTGAGGATTGTTTTCGTGGTTTAGGAGCTTCGGACCTGTCACTGCCCTAAGAAATAAAGCAGTGTGAGAGTCACAAAGAACATTTCAAGATAGCTGAGGATTGTTTTCGTGGTTTGGGAGCTTCGGATCTGCCATTACGGATATTTCCCTCCATTTAGGCGGCGCCGACTATCCAACTTTGGCTCCAGAGTGTGGTAGCAAAGATAAACAAAAATGTCTGAGCTTTTAAAATGATCTGCCCTTTTCTTATAAATTAAATAAACGTTTAAAGAGACTGCTCTCTGCTGATCAAATGTAAGAATTAGCCAGGAGCTATAGTCCCCTCAAAGCAGCCACTCCTCCTCCCCCGCAAAGAAACCCGGAAAAGCTGGATATGAAATTAACGATCCAAAAAGTCTCTCCCACGCTATGGAAGAAAGGCTCTCTCGTATCGATTGGTCCAACGTGGCGCGATGGTGACGTCACTCCTCTCTTCCGTGACGTCATATCAACCAATCCTCCGAGAGAAGAGAGTTGAGGCAGGTCAGGGCCAAGCCTAGGTTTGTCTTGTAAAGCTTGCGGGTGGGAGGGAGTGTGTGTGGGTGGCCTTGAGAACCAGGCATTTGAGATAAACAACATCCCCCTTACTTCGAGCATAACATCACAAGACAACTGCGCAGCTAGAAACCACGGAAATACGATCTTATATTATGATTATTATGTTCTAATCATTAACCCAGCACTCCACCGTAATGGTGGATCAATGGGGTTTGTGCCAGCTTGCTTTAAGATGAGGGGTGAGGGATAGTTTCCACCGCGTCTTACTACCCAATCGGATTGTACGCTAATTTAAAGTACATTCGTCATATGAATGGTAGTAGTAACTGACAGTCAGCAGATGATGTAAAAAAAATGGCTACAAGATAAACATGACTGACAACAACCCATTATTGTTTTTGTTAATGTTTTGACTGTCAAAATTGACCAACAAATAAACATAATCACGGTCTCGCAGATCACATGGTTTGGTGACTGGATACATGAAAGTAGATCTGGTAGCTTAAGTTATCTGTCACCAACATGTCAAAAAACCAATCAATATCTTTATGAAAACATTAAAACCAGTTACGATTTTATTGGGATTAGAAAATCTACAGTTTGAATATTAACGATAATATAATCCACGTTTCCTTTCGAACATGTTTTGACAGCTAGAAAAAAAGTTACCATGTAAATCTACTCTCGCGTATTCATACGTCAAGTCATGTAATCTGCAGCTATTACTATAAACACACACAAACATACATGCACACACATACATAGCTTTCTTGCAAACTCCCGTCCCTTCTACAACATACATACCTCATGCATGCTAGTTTATTCTTAAAACTCTTTAATATTTCTATTTTACACAAATTCGTCCACAACATTCAAGAACGTCTTACATGGCTACACTACCCCTGCCCTTTGATCCACACACTACCTTCATATATTTACTTTGTCACTCAATCCACACTCAACCTCACAACATGCCTAAACCAACGTAAGACACTTCACAGTGAGCTACTGGATTTCTCTTCAACACCCATTCTATGGTGTGTACTCAACTTGACCAATGAAATCACAGAGCTTTTCCTGATTTCCCATGATCATTTCCTAAGATTCCCGACTAAAAAGTGGTCACATCCTTCTAAATCCCCCCCCCACCCCCGTTTTTCTATTAATCTTTTTTTTATGAATAATAATAATAAGTTTTAAATTTTAAATAAACCTGTTTTCTTAATTGTAAAAACCTTGTTTACTAGGAATTGAACATATATTACACAGCTACAAACAAAATAATAACAGTTTGAATCACATAATTTATTGGTTTAGTGATTATTGTATTTCATATTTTGAGTAAAACAACATTTTCCTGGATTTGTATTGTAATTTAGCAAATTTCCGACTTATTCCCGATCACTTTAAATTCCCGGCTAATTCCCCTGATGGTGGCCACTCTGTTGATTCATTACTTTGTTTTATGAAACAATGATTCATAAATAACGGAATCTTGAGTCGAAGGCTGGTCGAGGCGACTTCACAGCCCGCTAGAAACCTCTGCTGTATAAGCTACCAACTGTGCACAAAGCGTGTGCATCCTTTACACAACTATAGTCAGGTTTCAATTGGAAGGGCCTGTTAGAACAAAGCAAGTGCATCATTTACACTACTATAGTCAGGTTTCAATTGGAAGGGCCTGTTAGAACAAAGCAAGTGCATCATTTACACTACTATAGTCAGGTTTCAATTGGAGGGCCTGTTAGAACAAAGCAAGTGCATCCTTTACACAACTATAGTCAGGTTTCAATTGGAAGGGCCTGTTAGAACAAAGCAAGTGCATCCTTTACACAACTATAGTCAGGTTTCAATTGGAGGGCCTGTTAGAACAAAGCAAGTGCATCATTTACACAACTATAGTCAGGTTTCAATTGGAAGGGCCTGTTAGAACAAAGCAAGTGCATCATTTACACTACTATAGTCAGGTTTCAATTGGAAGGGCCTGTTAGAACAAAGCAAGTGCATCCTTTACACAACTATAGTCAGGTTTCAATTGGAAGGGCCTGTTAGAACAAAGCAAGTGCATCCTTTACACAACTATAGTCAGGTTTCAATTGGAAGGCCTGTTAGAACAAGCAAGTGCATCCTTTACACAACTATAGTCAGGTTTCAATTGGAAGGGCCTGTTAGAACAAAGCAAGTGCATCCTTTACACAACTATAGTCAGGTTTCAATTGGAAGGGCCTGTTAGAACAAAGCAAGTGCATCCTTTACACAACTATAGTCAGGTTTCAATTGGAAGGGCCTGTTAGAACAAAGCAAGTGCATCCTTTACACAACTATAGTCAGGTTTCAATTGGAAGGGCCTGTTAGAACAAAGCAAGTGCATCCTTTACACAACTATAGTCAGGTTTCAATTGGAAGGGCCTGTTAGAACAAAGCAAGTGCATCATTTACACAACTATAGTCAGGTTTCAATTGGAAGGGCCTGTTAGAACAAAGCAAGTGCATCATTTACACTACTATAGTCAGGTTTCAATTGGAGGGCCTGTTAGAAAATACAAACACATTTCTTTGCGGTCAACACTCTTAACATTTTACTCCATTATTATTATTTTATTGGTATTGATAATATTTATCAAGAGTAACAGCTGCAGATCACATGACTACGTATGAACACGTAACAGTATATCTACCAACTTATTAACCGGCAGATAAGGAAGGCGCTTTCTAATTTCTTTGAAAATTGGACTAGTTTTATTGATATATATTGACATAAAAAAAAGATATTGAATCCGTTATATCGATCGATTTGTCGATTTATTTTATGTATCAAAATATGCTTTATTAAAGCTTGATAATGAAAATTAAACAAGTTCTCTTTTATCTTTATCAACCTAGTGCATTTTTTCCCTGTTTTTGCCTAACTTTTCTTCTATTTCCAATAGATAAATAAAACATTAATAATGAAAAGCCGTGAAGAGCATTACAGAACAGAAGCCATCTAATACCACCGTTCCGGTTCAACAAGACCAATGAGATTGAATATATAGGAAATAACCGATATATCGAGATGATGTGATCGATATATTGAAGCTTTATATACACGGTAAATACCTTGCGATATATCAAAGATAAATATATTTATATATTGAGTAAAGGCGTTAACACCGTGTCCTGTTTAGGTTATACGCGTATATAATGATTACTCTAATGGGGTTAGGGTGAGAAAGAAAGCGTTTTAGAAGTAATATACCCACATTTGTGTGGAAAGAGAGGGGGAAACCATTTAGTAAAACTTATATCCCTATTCTTCGTATGGTGAGGCCAGTGTCCTTTAAACAACACACAAGTGTCTTCAGAGCATTCTTGGTCTGTGAAAAGATAGACAATGTCACGTGATCCTAGAAGTGGAGGGGGTAAAGTTATTGACAGGAAACACCAAGACAGTAATGGTCAAAATGTCCCCAAAAGACACAAGGAAGACCTTTCTTTACATTGCTTGTTTTCTGGAAGAGTAAAAAAAAAAGACGTAGGCAGTTAGTTTGAGTGACAAGCGAAAAACCCAAAACATCGCTTTAGTTATTCGATTCAAAAGAGAAATGGGAAGGGATGTGATGGTTACCGAGAAAGTTCTAGGAACTAGGTACGTCTGTCCTACCAAAATACTACCATACAGCAGGATTCTGGTACGTATTAAGACAGTTCATAACAGACTTCGCACAAAAATCAGTGTATATGTCAACTGCAATACATGAAATCCAGGCGTCCTATAAATGCATTGGCTTTCTATATAAGGCCAGAGTGGTTTTGGCAAAGTACTATATAAACGAGTTTTGCTGTTTTATTTCATACTTATTTTCAAGTCCTTTTTTTTGTCCCGGAATATGTTATCAATTCTTTTATCCAATTTTATGTAAGTCTTGCACCGTTTTCTTGCAGTTTCACCTAATCGGGTATGTCTACGACACCTCAAGAAAGGCATTTTAAGTTATCCGAGTGATTTGGGGGACAGGGAGTGTGGCAAGTTCCTCCAAGGAGATAATTAGTCCGATAGCAATGGACGAGTTCCTTCATGACACCTCAAGGAGGGGATCTTCGACAGTAAATAACAAAACTAAATAAGAACGAAACTCGTTTACGCATGAAAGGTTAGGTTAAGTTAGGTTGGGTAAGAACCATAAGTACATGTAGAAATTAACCAACTTCGGTACAAAATTAAATAAGAACCAAATTCGTTAATGCCTAAAGGTTAAGTATAGTTAGGTTGGGTGAAAACCATAAGTATATGTAGAAATTAACAAACTATACTTATAATCCATTTTTCCAAGTGTCGTGACGGAACCTAACCCCGCCCCCTATTCTTGGTCAGGTTATTTTAAAATAGGGTAGTTAGGTAAGGTTAGGTTAGCTATTGTTCTCGGTAATATATGACTATTCTATAAATGTCCTATGAAAAGTATGAAATACAATAGCAAAACTAATGTATTTCATACTTTGCCAAAACCACTCTGGCATTATATAGAATGCCTGGATTTCACACATTGTCGTTAACATATACACTCCGTGTATACCATATATAAATATAAACCTATCTTAGTGTGTCGACCTCGGTGTTCTTGAGGTAAAGTGCTCGCCTCATGACCCAATGCTCGTGGGGGTTCAAACCCAGCTGGGGTCAATGAAATGATTTTTCTTGAGCGATAAAAATCCGTATCACAACTTCCATTGTTGTGGAAGTGGAGCTGTCAGTCACATGTCGATTGTTGTGTGTAAAAAGAACCCTGGAAGCTACCTATGTGAAAATACCTTTCCCGGCACGCTTATAGAAATCCAGTGTGGAATGCAACGGGGAACTACCAATATTTTCTAATCAACCCTAGTGCATGAGATTTCTACCAGATGGTGCCAGAGTTCTTACCCAGCTACGGATGGAGAGAAATCGCATCAAACCAACCTTCTGGTTGTTGATCTGAGAGGATTCCTTAAGGAGGCTGCAGATTGGCAGTTCGAGGAAAATATAAGTAAAGGTGATAATGGTTAGAAGGCAAAGGAAGTCAACTTGGGTACATTGGTAGTAAAGTTTTTTGTTTGTTTTTTAAACACCGCGTTTTACCACTTGATCCGAGCTATATACGCCTGTGTTATGCTTTTTAATGGATAAGTAGGGTTGCGTTTAGAGGAAATATACCCGCATTTGCGTAGAAGAAGAGTAATTTGAGAAAAACACCCTAGTACACGTGAATAGTATTTGAACCTTGATCTCCTCGTCAACGGCAGTCCTGTCTATTGCGAGAGTGACGCCATAGACCATTCAATCATTGAAGCGTGTCTATACATTAAGTAGAAAGTAAAGAGATTAATAATTATCATATTAATTAATTAAATATATGCATGCATACACTAGCCAGACAAGACAAAATATTGAAACATAACATAGATGAAAATAGAGGGCGGGGGGAATGTTGTAAATATATCTGGCCCGCACACGCTTTATCAAAAATAAAAATTTAATTAACAAAATAATTATAATGACGTAATGACGAGTACCGAATCAGGTTGGCTACAAACTTTAACTCTAAATTCCCTGACTTTACCAGGTGTCCCAGACATTTAAAAATCCACCTCGGTGGCGTAGTTAGCTAACACACCCAAGTTTCGTGTTGAGCTATACTGCCGAGGGCGGTGAGATCAAGGTTAGAATCAACTTTTTTTTTTCCTAAAAGGCTTTCCACTCTCCCTCCACGCAAATGCGGATTCACTTCCTCTAAATTCAATTGATTCAACCTTCCCAATTCCTAACCCATTAGCGTAATTAGTATAACCCGAAAGGTTAGTAAGAAGCGGTGCTAAAAAAATTAAATACCCATTTAAACATTGTACAGTTTTTCTTGGTGAATGGCAATTTTTCTCTTTATCACCGCGATACTAAACATCAAAAGTCTTATAGGTTCTTTATTTTTTAGTCTACATCCTGGCAGTAGGATTCCTACAGGACATTTTCATGACCAAGGCAAACAGCCTAAGCTGTGGATGATTTATTTAAAAAAAATCTACATTTACAAAAAAACTACCTCAAGATAAAAATAATGTGACAATGTAAGACCATTTCTAGAATGTATGTTTTTTGTTTCAACGTTGTATCTTTAGAACTAGCCGAGTAAAACATAAATTCATTAATATTGGCAATCCTATCTAGACCGGCCGTAGTTCACAGGTAGCAAACATCCTTAATGCGACCCTGCGTTCAATAAATTTGGCGACCGCATGGTCCAAGGCGTCGCTCTCGCAATAGAATGGACTGCCAATGAAGAAATGAGGGTTCGAATACTTGTCGGGTACACTAAACTCCCAAATGCGGGAACATTTCTAAATTATACCATCCTCATCATAACTATTATTATTTTTATTATTAGGTGTTCTATCTTACGACAGGTCCACTCAATTTGTCAGTGAACTTAGACCGCCAACGCTCCCTGAACCTCTGCCTCCTTCAGCTACCAGAATTTTCTTCTTCGAGTCATCCACGGTTTGAATCCTCCTCCTTCCTAAGCCCCTCGTTCACTCAACCTTTCCTTCTATGACGTCACGCAGAAGACAGTTCCTCCTAAGGATTTATCCAATCCAGTTTGCTTTGTTTCTGAGCCAATCTCCCTGGGACTAAATTTGTCGCCCTGATCTTCTCTCCAACACATGTTAAAGCTCCAAGTATTTATTTTCCATCTTCCTAAGAGTTCAGGTGACCTGGTGGTCTAGGGGTAAGGTGTCAGACTTCTGTGCTGGCGGCCGGGGTTCAATCCTCGGTCCCGGCACAGATTTATCTGATTTCCAAACCCTTCCTTCACCTCTGACAAGACATCTTGTGAATGTGGGGAATGCCAGGCCTCCACCGTGGTTTGGATCCCACGTTAAACTGTAGGTCCTTCATTTCATCTCACAATCACCCTACCATTACACATTAGCGTAAGTGCGTATAACCCGAACGGGTAGTAAGACGCGGTGATAATAATAATAATAATAATAATAATAATAACCTAAGAGTTCAAGTTTCTGCTCCATACAGTGCGATATTCTAAAACTAGCATTTCATCAGTTTCTTCCTCAGTTCCAAACTAAACTTGGTCCGCAATAACCTCATCTTGTTGAAAGCTTCCCTGGCCGTGAGCTTGTTGAAAGCTTCCCTGGCCGTGAGCTTGTTGAAAGCTTCCCTGGCCGTGACGACCCTGGACCCGATTTCCTTGGTGCAGTAAGCATTCTTTATCAGCAGACTTTCCAAGTACTTGACTGCTCTTATGTTTTCCAACTACTGGTTCCCAACATTGATCTCCATAACATATCTCCTTATCTCCGCCAGTCAGTCCATCATGTCCTGCAACTCTTTAATTTTTGGCCTGCAATGCTAGAGCATCTGCGTTTTTTACTGTGTTATGAGTAATTAAATGCAGGATGGCTTGCGAAACGTGGCACAAATTAAAAAAAAAAAAGTATTGATATTGTTTACGGGTTTGGTTGCATATTGGAAAGTCGTATGCTTCAGCTCAGTCTATGGCATGTCTGCCTTTTGAACTAAAGGTTCGGGGTTCAATTCTCGGAAAATTTATTATTTGTAAACTTGGGTTCCCCTTTAACATGATGAATTAACGGCTGGGGAGCTGGTTATGTGTCGTTAGTAGATGATTTAACTCAGTTTATAAGTTGCATGCTGATATAATCAGTCATACAGAAAGAAAATAAAAATTAATACATTGAAAGAACAGAAGCAATGTTGACATTTCTTTCCACCCCTCCCTCCCCCCATTCACCATCCAACCATGAGGAGTATTTCCTTCGAATCGTGAATGTATAAACCTCGAGTTCAGAGATAACGTAATACATTATATTCCACTAGATAGCTGTTGCCCGCGGCTTTGCTCGCGTGGAAGTTGATTATATACAAATACGAAAATATACATATGTATTTACAGATTAATTTAAAATATTACGTTACGTTGATGACCATAACTTAAACTCAGATAAAAAATAATGTAAGTCCGATACAAACTTTCACCCCCTTTTTCATCCCTTATTAAATAAAATTTCCAAAATTCCTGAAACACGTATTTATTTGTTTTACGTCAATAATCGAAATACAAAATTTTGTTTATGTAACTTTCAAAATGACGGACTTTCATACATATTATCATCCCCTATTTTGACCCCTTTGGGGTGGAATTTTCTAAAATCCTTTCTTAGTGGGTGCCTACATAACAAAATGAATATACAGTCCGAATTTCATGCTTGTAGCCTTGATAGTTTGCGCTCGGCGATGATGAATCAGTCAGTCAGTCAGGACATGTTATTTTATAAGTATAGATTTTGAAAGGAAGCCCGTTCTGTAAGGCTCTATTTCATGTCAGAATTCTACTACATAGTAGTTATTTGGTAGAATAAAAAACATTTTAGAACGGGCTTCCTATCAAAATCGGGGTGTACTAATATTCGTAATAGTTAATTTAAAAAAACATTAATGGAATGAACCCATTCAGTGGCGCATCTTAAAATAAAATAAAACACAGCTCTGAATTCCTTGTGCTACCTTCGTCCGGATGTTTTATGTTTTGTTTTTTTCCAAAAAGAAACGCGTGACATTCGCGCGTAAAATTAACTTACAAATTAAACAACTCCAGACAGACACAATATTAACCCTGGACTGACCTATGACACTTTACATTCGAACGTGCCATCCATCTCTTTCAAAACAAATGAGCCAAACATTGGATGACACAAATAGTTTGTTGGGAATGTTACAGATTCTCAGAATCATCTCAAACAAATATATCATATATAGGGTTAGTTCAGGCACTCAGTAAGCACTTTGGACCCTTGAAAATTGTTGGTCTGGTCTAATATTGTCAAAGTGTAAGAAAAGATCAGTCAGTGTTTATAAAAACATGCAGCCTTGTCACTTTTATATTCAATCTTATTTATCTGATGCGCATATTCTTAGAATACACTTCGAATCGACTTCGCTATCTTATTTAGAAATTAATTTACGGTAAGATGGAAGGGAGAGCAAATTCACATTAAGTGTTTTTTAGTTTTGTTCAGACCAATAACGTTTCGTTTGGCCAAAATACATAAAATATAGCACCAGTAGATATGTTTAGTTTTAATCCCATACTTCAGGTTGAGTGGGATAGGTGAAATCACGAGGTGAATGGAATTGCGGTTGATTATTATTATTTGAACTTTCCATTTCAAAATATTAAATAAGAAATAATCGAAAATATGAAGGATCATATTTACGCTATTAAAACATAATCTTACCCGCCTCGGTAGCGTAGTTGGCTAACGCGCTAGTCGTGTTGAGCTCGACTGCTGAGGACGGGGAGATCGAGGTTCGAATCTCGGTCGGGTGAACTGGGGGTGGTTTTTCCTAAATGGTTTTCCACTCTCCCTCCACGCAAATGCGGGTTCACTTCCTCTAATTAAACCTTCCCAATTCCTAATCCATTAGCGTAATTAGTACTTAAAGCGTATAACCCGAACGGGTAGTAAGACGCGGTGCTAAATAAAAAAAAATCTTAAACAAATCTTCCCAAGAGACATGTTTCTGAAAAAAAAAAAAGTTGCAGTCCATCTCAACAAGTGAATTAAGATACATTTATTTAGTTTGTTGTGCTTTTGAATTTTTTGTCTGGAACTTAAGATTTTTTTTTTGTGAAGAAGGTACTTATGGCCAAAGATTTCATCAATGTGTCAAAAACACCTCTAAATACAATATTAAATTTATAAATCCGTGATACCATTTAGCTGATGAAATTCTTTGTCAGGGGCAAATCCCCTGATTCCTCTTGCCCCATTATTTTCTGAACGTTCGTAATTTCATCAACAACTTTTATTTAACTTACTTTAAAAGCATTTTATTTCACTACACTTCATATTAGTAGATTTAAGAAAAAGGAGGATTGCAGAGCTAAAATCCACTTGTTCTCAAGAAGTGAATTGAGTGATTGTGAAAAAGAGGAGGCATCATTAAAAGATTTAGCCTGAGAACTAGCTAAAGAGGAACAGCAAAGAGATTTTGATCACTCTCAACCTGAAAGACAAATTTGGAAAGTAGGTATTCGTGAGCTTTTAAACAAAAACAAAAATTATTCATTAACTTGGAAAAATATCCAATCTTTTCTGAGGAAGAACTGATTATGTTTGCAAGAATGAATAAAAATTACCATTATGGGTTCACACTATCTTAAAATGTATCATTGATGAAAATGTGGTTTTACCCTTTCAGATTATTAAATTAACGGCCGGGGACTGGATGTTGTGCCTGTCCTCATCTTAAGTTAGATTATAAGGCATATGAAGCTATGACAGGCCTAGCAAGCCGGTAGAGGAAAATAAATGGCTTGAATAAAAAACTGATCACAGGCTGGAAACAACAATGAATGTAAAAACTAAAAATGAATTTGTCCTGAAATTATAGACGTTAACAGAAGCTCTTACCAATGATATAGTGAGTGATGTTACTTCCAGGGCCTTAACTTTGGCCCCGTGGTGAACTTCATTTTGATGTGTCCTTCATACAATGTCCAATAAAAAAATTAGGGACACAGGCTAGAATCCACTTTATTAACTACCTATCTAATGAAAACAAAGTGACTTTATAAACTTATAAATATCTATGTATCATAAGTGTTGAATTTTTAATTTTATGATTAGGTTTTTAGTGTTGTTTAGTATGTGGACAAAATCATTTAATATTTTCGCCTATTTCAAATGAAATTTTCACTAGCATGCTTCTGTATTATCTAAGAATATTTTTATTTCAGTTTTCATTTTCTTTATTATACTAAGAATCTTTTAATATTATTTTTTATTTCGTTTATTAAACTGTCTTTATTTTCCATTGTATGAAAAGTAACAACTTTACATTTTGGTGTCCAGAAAAGTTGATAGCTTCTAAATAAAACTAGAACTCCAATTCGTAAAGAGTGGCTTGACTGTCACATTTTACAGAATATTCCACTTCCCCCACATCTGTTCGAGATTTCTTAATATGGACAAAACGAGCCTTGATGCCACTTGCCCCATATGGTGGAGCAGATTAAATCACGGATGGCCATACTACTTTTGCTTTGTACCAAAATTAAATATGCCACAGTGAAATCAAAAACATAACATTTTGAAAGTTAATGAGATAGATAAATAATAGTAAGAAAATTGAGATTTCAACATACACCTTTAAAACACAGCAACTTAAACATATTATGTGACTACACTTACCCCACTCCACTTTTTATTAATCCTACAATTTCTTGAATATTTGTCACGGGCGACACAGAATTTTTAGCAACACTTTATGTGCCTCGGACTAGAGCTAAATTATTTTACCGATCCGGCTCAACTTGGAACCTAGGGTTTTCATAGAGGTATCATTTTAGACTAAATAGTCAATATTTAATTATTTTTTTGCTCTAAATTTATAAATCAAGAATTTAATAAAATCCTATAGCTTTGAGATGTGCAACCGCTAATAAAATGTCGAAAATTTTGACCAGAAATCGAAATTTTAATGAGTTATTGACTCTTGTGGACCTAATATCGGATCTTTTTTTTTTTTGCCCAAATATACTAGTGAGGACTTTAATTCCTTAAAAAGAAAATCATAAAATTTAAATCTGGCAGTAAAAAAATGTTTTACGTAAGTATTACGCAATTTTGGCTCAGGTTTGCTAATGTGTAGTATTTCGTTCCACATATATTACGAGTTTTGAGTAAATATCTCCATTTTTTAAACAAATGAGTGAGAAATTCCGTTTTGAATTATGTACAATTTATTTTTTATTTGTTTGTATTATTTTATAAATGCGGTAAAAAGGTTACGCTTACGCTGGTCATATGTCTACAGGTTTTTTGTTTTAGTTTTTAAGTTTAAAACAAAATCGCACCACAATGCCATTGTCTAGTCTTTTACTTAAGTTAAGTGCTATCCGTGGGGTGAGGCCTGCATACCACACGCTCTACAAAGTACTACGGCGATAAACTTTTCATTATTTCTCATTACATGAGTAAAACGGCTTCAAAATAATTATACAATCGCTGAGAGTATATTTTTGAAACATTCAATATGTTTAACTGATCCTCCATCCGCTACATGTATAGCTTATAAAACAAAAAATATTGACTTACCAAAAATATATATATATATATATATATGGTAAGTCAATATTTATTTATATATATATATATATTCGTTTAGCTTAGCAAATAGCTTGTATAAAAAACCAAGAAAAAACACACACGTCATAATCTTATGTTTAATCTCCTTGCTGGGTTATCTCCAGTGTACAAGTCCACCCTTGACTAGAGGGATATCTCCCAGTCCACCCCTGACTACAAGGATATCTCCCAGTGTACAAGTCCACCCCTGACTACAAGGATATCTCCCAGTGTACAAGTCCACCCCTGACTACAAGGATATCTCCCAGTGTACAAGTCCACCCTTGACTAGAGGGATATCTCCCAGTCCACCCCTGACTACAAGGATATCTCTCAGTGTACAAGTCCACCCATGACTAGAGGGATATCTCCCAGTCCACCCCTGACTACAAGGATATCTTCCAGTGTACAAGTCCACCCTTGACTAGAGGGATATCTCCCAGTCCACCCCTGACTACAAGGATATCTCCCAGTGTACAAGTCCACCCTTGACTAGAGGGATATCTCCCAGTGTACAAGTCCACCCTTGACTAGAGGGATATCTCCCAGTCCACCCCTGACTACAAGGATATCTCCCAGTGTACAAGTCCACCCTTGACTAGAGGGATATCTCCCAGTCCACCCCTGACTACAAGGATATCTCCCAGTGTACAAGTCCACCCCTGACTACAAGGATATCTCCCAGTGTACAAGTCCACCCTTGACTAGAGGGATATCTCCCAGTCCACCCCTGACTACAAGGATATCTCCCAGTGTACAAGTCCACCCCTGACTACAAGGATATCTCCCAGTGTACAAGTCCACCCTTGACTAGAGGGATATCTCCCAGTCCACCCCTGACTACAAGGATATCTCCCAGTGTACAAGTCCACCCCTGACTACAAGGATATCTCCCAGTGTACAAGTCCACCCCTGACTACAAGGATATCTCCCAGTGTACAAGTCCACCCCTGACTACAAGGATATCTCCCAGTGTACAAGTCCACCCCTGACTACAAGGATATCTCCCAGTGTACAAGTCCACCCTTGACTAGAGGGATATCTCCCAGTCCACCCCTGACTACAAGGATATCTTCCAGTGTACAAGTCCACCCCTGACTACAAGGATATCTCCCAGTGTACAAGTTCACCCTTGACTGAGGGATATCTCCCAGTCCACCCCTGACTACAAGGATATCTCCCAGTGTACAAGTCACCCCTGACTACAAGGATATCTCCCAGTGTACAAGTCCACCCTTGACTAGAGGGATATCTCCCAGTCCACCCCTGACTACAAGGATATATTTGTGTCCCAGTTCACATGTGACTAGGGGGATATCTCTCAATCCACCACTGCAATCCAAATGCCATAGGAAGCTATTAATGCTTCTAGATTTAATATATTCAACACATAGTAATGTGATCTTAGGTTATAATTGTTTATAGATATTATCAATAGTTATAATATAATAATAATATAGTAAAATGCCAATTAATAGTGTTGGGCGTAATGAAATATGTTTGCATTTTCAAAGATTTACTAACTACCAGAATCTAATCTTCAAAATTTTCTATTTCCTATAGGAGTGGCAACTCTTGACTAAAGCTTCAAAACTCCAAAATGTTTTCTTGAACAGCAAGGAATATTTTTTATGGTATTAAAATGTTTTAAAAAAAACAATATAATAACATAAGTAATGCTAGTTAAGTCTATACCATGATTTTGGTAGGTGGCCTGTTTTGGAAGGTCTTATTTCGCACCAGAATCCTACATTATGGTTTTATTTTGGTGGTATGAAATGCCTTCCAGAAAGTACTTCCCGCTTTCAGTTTAGAAGGCCTTCTATCCTACCAAAATACTAATATACAGTAGGATTCTGGTGCGAAATAAGGCCTTCTAAGAAGGATTCTTTAACAAAATCATGTTATAGATTTCCTCTATTCTCTACATTACAGAAATGGGACAAATTTTAAATATATATTTTAATTTATTCAACTTCATCTAGGGTGAACCATATTTTGAAATAACAAACCCACCATTCAAATATTACGAGACGCCTAAATGCTAGCATTTCGTACAACAAGAAACGTTTATAACTAAAATAAATCAAAAGATTTCTTCAGTAAAATGCGTTCAGTTTATTTCAAAACACAATAATACATTTCTTAGATATTTGCTATGAGCTTTGCGGCATTTACCAGAACTATTTTATTTTCTTTCAAAAAGTGTTTACTCAAATACCGCTGAGCTCGCCAGATATTCAAAGAACTGTGAGATTACTATGGCCATAAAAAAGCTAAACGTGATCTATTGATGCAATAATGAATTAAATTTGACTATAAAGGTTTTTGCTATAAAAGAATACCAAGTTTAGCCCGCGTTTTCTCCATAACACCCCTCCAATCCTGATACAACTATGTGAAACTTGTTTCGGAGGCCGTATGGTCAAACTATAGTATGATTTTGCTAGGAAGAACAGTAGAAGTTAGTTACTAAAGTTACTAAAACAAATGTTAATATATTCATACATAAAGCCATGTCATCTGCAAATGTTACTTTTGATAGATATTATCAATGCCTATCAAATAACCCAAATAATATAAGAAATTGTTATCAATGTTGGCTGCAAATAAATAGGTTTGAATTTTCTCTACTGTTCTTCCAACCAAAATCAGGGTAAAGTCATGCTGGCAATAGACTGTAGACTGCTGATTAAAGGGAGATCAGGGTTCGAATCCCGGTCGGTTGTAATAAGGTTAGTTTTACACTCTCCTGAACAAAATGCGGGTAATCTGAATTCTACCTTCATCCCTAACCCATTAGAGTAATTAGTGCATACGCGTATAACCTGAACATATTGTAAGACGCATGCTAAAAACAAAAACTAATAAAAATTCCAAAGTTGGTATGAACGGAGTATACTAGCACAAAAGTAAAAACTTGCGTGAATGGGTATATACTAACAGAAAAGGACAAAACTTACATGAACGAGGTGTACTAACAGAAAAGGACAAAACTTGCATGAACAGGTATACTAACAGAAAAGGACAAAACTTATATGAACGAGGTGTACTAACAGAAAACAAAAATTACATGGACGAGGTATATTAACAGAAAGCAAAACTTACATGAAAAAGGTATACTAACAGAAAAGGACAAAAAAATACATGAACGAGGTATGTTAACAGAAAAGGACATAGCTTACATAAACATAGTATAGTAACAGATAAGGCCTAAATTGACATGAACAGAGTGGAGTTAACAAAAAAAGGTCATACTTGACATGAACTAAGTATATGTTACATTCCTGACGATGAAAACAAGAATACTCACTATCGGCAACAAATGCAAGGTCAGCAGAACATCTAATTATAGCTCATGAATCCTTCCCACAAGTCATTTACGTTTATAGAAGTCAAACAATGACTAACATACACATGACTTGAGATTATAGATTGTTGGTTGTTTATAAGAAACATACATTTTTTATCCTTTTTTCTGTGGGGGGGGGGTCTCTCCCAAAATGAAATCAATCCCCTTTCTGCACAGAAAACACCCAAGTGTATTAAAAAACAAACAAAAATAGAGGGTTGTTGAATTCTATATTTTCTCAAATAGGAGTGTATTAAACATAAAACAAAACTAGAGGGTGGTTGAATTCTATATCTTCTCAAATAGGAATCTTAAATTTGTCTTTAAAATCTCAAATCTAAATTTGAATCTAAAATAAATTGTTTGGGGCCAATGTCAAACGCTATTTTAGTTTATGTATATTACGTCATAAAAAAAACCAACTCATTTTTAATGAATATGTTGATACAAATTTTTCATTTATTTTTTACCCTCCCAACTACAAAAATCTAAATAAGCCAAATTCTTTGTATCATATGCATAACATTGTATATTCATTGTATTCGAATTTATACTTTCTTTTTAAATTTTACAAATCACGAGTTTCTCGAATAGTATAGGAATCGAAGGATTCTAGGATTTGAGCATCTCATTTAATTAGCATATGAACTCAAAAGAGGAATTAAAAAAATGTGTTCATATCCTGGGAGGAGGTGGCTCAAAACAACCCGTTTCCCCGAAGGTACAAGCCTTGCTAAAGCACAAAAACAGTTGTAAAATAAATTCGTGATAAAAAATTAAAGTTTGAAGGGCTGTACAGATTTTAATCGACTATTATTTACAACACAAGCATAATTCTATTTAAATCCACAGAAATTGGTAGGTCTTAAAAGGCTACAGTGTTCCTCTGGTTATGCAATTTGCAATACTCTTGGGGGTGAATAAATCAAGGATTTTTCTATAACTGCAAAAACCTGTATTTGTAACTGCACAATTGTGTGCAGAACTTTGCGATAAATTATCCGGTGGATACTTAAAGGTTTATTAAAAGTTGTTAAAAAAGAACAGGAATAAAATACTGGTCGATATTTTCCAACATAGAGACCAGGAAAGAAATAAAGATAGTCGAGTGCTGACCTAGGTAACTTTTTGACAGCCTCCACTCCACGTAAGAAGACGAGACCTTGTATTGATTGTCCGCCGACATCTTCTGGACCTAACCTACCTCTACATCCCTCACATGGACCACCACGCCAGAGGGAGGGATGTATGTGTGGATTACTCACCTCCTTCACATCGTTAACAGACATCAAGAGATCTGGAAGATTCTCGCGGTTACTACCTTCTCAACAGTACAGGGCGTGGACTCGTCATAGCAGAGTCCGGAATCATCCCGACATTGAAAACACACAACTACTTCTCGTCGTTACGATTGGCCTTTCCTCGTGAAACTGTTTTGTGAATGTGTGTGTGCGTGCGTGGATGTTGAAAGTGGCACTCCCTCGGCACCCCGTCCTTCCCCTCCCCTCTTCTACATTGCTGGTATGCTTCCCCTACATTCCCTCCCTTAACCTACCCTCTCGCATACTTTGCCACGGGCAGGCTTGCCAACTAAGGGTGGATTTGATTTAACTTTTCTTTTTTTTTGCGATACGTAGCAGGCGGTAAAGTGATAGTTTTGCGTCTCTCTCACTCACTGCAAGTCCGGACTAACCCGCGTCTTACTACCTGTTCAGTGTTCAGGTTATACGACTATGTACTAATTACCCTAATGGGTTAGGGATTAGGAAAGATGGCTAAAAGAGGATGTGCATCCGCATTTGCGTGAAAGTAGAGTGAAAAAAAAACCTCAGTGTACTCGACCAGGTTCGAACCCCGATCTCCCTGTCTCCGTCTAACACAAGAGTAACGCGTTAGATCCCGCGGCCCCCAAAGCGGGTTCCCCAATTGACACAATGGTGGTCGCATGGTATTAGGCGTCACTCTCGCAATAGAATGGATCGTCGGCGAAGAGGAAATCGGGGTTCGAATCCTGGTCGAGTATACTGAGGCTATTTTTTTCTCTAAATTGTTTCCCACTCTCCCTCCACCAAATACGTGTGCATTTCTTCAACAATTCAACCTTCCTCCTCCCTATTACCCTAGCATGTACATGTAGCGTACATGTGGGCATGCAGACAAAGGCACCAGTCTCGGTTTTCCTTATTCACCACTGGGGGGATGTCTGATTTTCCAAATTTAACAACGCTAGTTGGGGTATGGATGAGTAAGGTATTATTAGAGGAAATGTACCCACATTTTAGGAGGGAGCGTGGGAAACACACAGCTGGAATTTGAACAGCAACCTCACCGTTATAGACAAACCAGACTAAACGAGCCTGACATTTAGTCCACGTGACCACCACCCCCACCCCGTTCAAAATAGTGCTTTAAATTCCCCACACCCAAAGCTAGTGATTTAAATTCCCCACACCCAAAATATAGTGGTTTAAAATTCGGCCACCCAGAAAAATGCTTCACTATAGATGTTTGCGCAAAATGAAAATATAGGCTATCATTTGAGAAGTCCAAACAAGAACGTTAACTCCGGTAGTTTATGAAATTTAAAGCACTAACAAAGCATTAAACATGGGTTTTGGTTCTATAACCCACAGCTATACATAGGAAAATAACATCTATGAAACGAGTTGTTAGAAAAACATAGCAGCAAAACGTTACGAACAAGTTATGTTGGCAACATCAAATCCTCAACGTTTCGTTTCTTGGTTCCTTACTAAATATTCAAGCATGCGCTGTTCCATGTTCAGACTTCCCGTTCAAGTCCTGCGCGCATGCGCGAACTAAGGCCGTGTGTTTTGAGGTTCTAGCTGCGACCGGAAGAGAAGAGGCTCAACGAAAAAGGTATTGTCGTAGGTCGAGCATGCGCCAATGATTCCTTCCCTCGACTCGACACGGGGTTTTTTACGACGCACCCCCACAAGATGTTGGGGCTCGAGTATATACGACAGGGATATTGACTAAAAAAACATCGATACGGTAATATAAATGTGAAAAAAACATCGTCTGCAAAGCCATGATGGGATAGAACAGGGTTCATAAACTTATCTGACGGACCCGCTTGGCTGCAATACCGGCCTGCAGTCATATACCCACAAAATATATATATTTTTAGTGTGTACATAAGTTTATATAACAAAACACTTGAAACTATTTTAAAGTGTGATATTTTTTTATCACTTTAAATATAATATATCGGTAGGACATTTTATTTACGTAATGTTTGATAAATACTTCGGTACAAAGCAAACTGGATCGGACACATCCTTAGGAGGAACTGTCTTCTGCATGACGTCATAGAAGGAAAGAGGATCTTAGTAAGAAGGATTCAAATATTGGATAACAAGGTACGATTCTCTCGGTGAGTCTCGCGTCTGTGACCAGCGACTGGTTTCCATAGTTTGTTATGTGGCCAGTTCTTTCGAGGCGACTGCGACTGTCGACCAAGAGACGCATCTAGGGAAACAGTGTATCCCACGTCTGCGACTACTGTCGCAGACGCGAAACGCAGAGCGCGACGAGAAATTCCTACCGCTATATGTCTGTTTAGTCCTCCACTAGTTCGCGAACTATCACGTATGGGCGATTTATTATTTCCCATTCACATCACTATATGTATATAGTAAAGCCTGCGGAACGTTTTTAAAATTCATTCAAATGTGCTCAATAATCAAGAACTTGCTATTTTTGTCAAAATAACTGTGGTAAGCTTAAAAACAAAGCAGAAAGTACTTAGATTAAAAAAATGTATGACCAGAATAATAATAGTTTAAAGTAAAATTAGACTAGTTACAACAGCACCAGCTGTTAGAGTAATGATAGCATCCTATATCCTAACGACTAGAGATGGGCGATATATCACCAACTGTGATTTTTTCACCGATACCATATGATCACCGCTACTCCCAGTGACTCGATCTCAAAAGTATCGGTGACTGAGATATCAGTGATCGGAGATACTCCATACTCGTTTCAGATGGAAACAGTTACTCGAGAGCTACAGAGCTACAGAGCTAGTAGCTCCGCGGCCCATATTATTCTTTTATTTACTACTTTCTATCAGTTAATATAGAATTGACCTTATTGACTGGCATGTTTTACGTGTTATTTTTATTTAAAACACTTCATCTCGTAAAGCTCATTTTTTAAAAACAGTATCAGATTGCTACGTAAAAATGACTTTAATGGTTTAAATGTTTCATTCAAATGAGTTTTCAATACAAAATATTTGTTGATAAGAACAACATTGAAAAGCTTGCTTACTAAGCAAATAACATCTAGGATACTTTTTAAAAGTAAGCTACGATAATTTTTTCAGTAATCCTATCCCCAAAATCGTTAATAATAAATTAAAATAAGTAACAAAAAAATATATATATATATATAAACCTTAATATTTACTATGATACTAATCATCCTATAGTCTAATCTAAAGTTTATTTGCTTCTAATATATGTATAGTTCATCTACTATTAGATGTATGGTATTTAAAATAAAATAACACTACAATACAATAATATATGACCTGCATTCCAAACAACATTTTCTAAACCAATCGCCATTATATTTGGTTCATTTTTAATGTCACGTAAATTTTAACTGTAGTAAAACAGATCACTAAATAAATAACAAAATTACAAGAGTTTCTCATAGTACGTCAAATAAGTTTTAATATTGTTATTCAAGTTTAACATAATGTTTGTTGGACAACTAATTTTGCACAAATTACATAACATTTCACTATAACATATTTTGCTTCCTCTTTTTATCAACTATGTGAAACATCTTAAAACGTATACTTTTGTATTGACTGTACATTAGTCAGGCAACATGAAACCTTGAAAGATTAGGTAGCTGTATGTCGATTGTCAATATCAGTGCCGACAGGAAGAGTTTATGTTAGGCCTTTAAGTATTGAATTCCATTGCAAGCCGCCAAACACTCGAGTGATTTGTTTCCTTCCAACCGATACTCGAATATACTCGCCTACTCGGACAGCAGCTAAATACTAGCTTTGACCGTGGTTGGAAAGTGAACAAATATCGATCCATAGATACACTGTGAATACAGGTCACAGTGAAAAATCACTGGTATAAATCACCGATATTTTAAAATCACAGTCACTGTATTCACTGATATCGTAAAATCACTGTTTCGCCCATCTCTACTAACGACCACTCGTGCCAGTGATATCATTATAGATATTAGTGGACGCAAAAGACGATACGATAGAAGTGAAGGTTTATTATTATTATTATTATTAGCACCGCGTCTTACTACCCATTAGGGTTATACGCACTTACGCTAATGTGTAATGGTAGGGTGATTGTGAGATGAAATGAAGGACCTACAGTTTAACGTGGAATCCGAACCACGGTGGAGGCCTGGCATTCCCCACATTCACAAGTGAAGGTTAGATTTTGGGAGCCGCTTCCTTCAAAAATCCAAATGCTCCAAATGCTGTAGGAATACACTAAATAAATCCGATTCGTCCGATGCAGGCTGGTGGACGCTTAACTTAGGACAATGATATTTAACCTGGGTTATGCGAAGAAATAAATTTTAAAATATATTAATTATTTATATACGCAGATATATTTCTCATTTTTTTAAAAAAAAATTATTTTAGATGTATATTATAGAATATATTATTAACCTTGCATTATGCACCTACAACATTGGAGGTACGAAGTTTGAGAGAAATATCTTGAGGTACGTGACAAAAAAGGGTTGAATACAACTAGTTTAGCGTGTGATAGTTTAAAGTGACCATTCCCCCCCACCCCACCCCCCTTGAAATTCTCGGGGACATTAATTCTCTGTGTAGTGAGTTGCGGCCCGGCTTTTTGAGAGAAAGATCTGAGTTACATCCACCTAATTAACAGTGTGCTTTCTTAAATTTCAGAAATAAACTATCATCGTCTCATATCGACATCCCTCGTAATATCTAAACTTCCTCAGTTTTTGTCGTTCAATGGTAGCCTATTGGTAAAAACTTGAAGGTGTGTTGGGTTAGGTTAGGTTAGATCAATAGCCCGGGTCGCAATTTTTACGTGGCTCTAAAAATGTTGGGCCGCAATTCAACTGTCTCTTTGGAGGTAAACAGCTAGTGAGTGGAGAGCCGAGTGTAGTCGACATTTGAATGTTTACACCGTACACTTTAAAGTGTTATTGCACAGTGTCAGTAAACTGAGTCTATGAAATGTAGAGATATAAGCCTATGGTGCATGAAAGTAGACTACGTATAGCCAAAACAAAAAAATAAATAAAATAAGAGTCAAAATGAGTGAGAAATACACGTCGCTGGCAGAGATGATGTCCAGTGTTAACAGATTTTATATTTAAACTTTTTAGTAAAACACTTGATTAATTAATTTTATATTTAAACTTTTTAGTAAAACACTTGATTCCTTAATTTTTTTATTTGACACATATACATTTAAAATTGCATTAATTTACTTAACTGAGAACAAAGATAAGGTCCAACACCTTTGCTCAATCGAGAGCATGTTTTGCCACCGAGTTAAGGGTCCCAGGTTTGTCTCCTGGCATGGCCGAAAATATATCATTGGTGAAATGTGGGTTTCTCTTTCAGAGTGATGAACTTACAGCCTGAAGGCTGGTTGTTGTGTCTGTTTTAGATTCAAGCTATAGTACATTCAGGACCTGAGTATACTTGGGTGACAGCTCCAAAAAGTTACTATAAATAATCGCTAGTGTATCCCTACACCAACAGCTGACATCTGTCACTTTGGATAACTGTAATGAAAACAGATGGTAATATATATTAATGTGATAGTTAACCACAGTAATTTAGGTCAATATTATTTATATATTTATTTGAGGTCAAGCACAAAGCTTATTTATCGTTTCATTCCACTTAAAAAAATTATTATTCACGCCACCTTCATTAAAGATCTAACGAACATAGCATAAAAATGAGGTAACCAACGAATTTTAAACCATGTGATTGAACATGACGGAAACAAGTTACAGTAGCCCCATGGCTTCTTTGGTGCTGACTGACATCTCACAGCTGACAGCTTTAAAAGGTTACCAGACCAAATTATGTATCCCTACACCGAACCAGATGATCTGCAAAAACATGTGTTTAGCAGCTGTCACTTCTGACAGTCAAAATTTAGGTATACCTAAATTTTGATTGTCATAAGTCAGCTGTGAGCTGTCAGTCAGCACCAAAGAAGTCATGGGGCTACTTTATTTACAATGATGCACCCACGCAGTGGATTTTTGAACTGTCGAGTGAAATAAAGTGTTGTCGTGACCTACTTGGGCTTGATTTGTAGGATAGCTTGCGGGAGGGGTTAGGTCGCAGACAAGGTAGTTGTGTGGGTTCGAAATAATACACAGGGCTACGAATGTTGGTTTAATAGAAGTACTAAGAGATAATACAAAATGTGATGTTAAACTAAATATAAGTGATTGGACACTCGCACTCATGAAAACTTAGACCGATGGAATTGATTGACAATGCGTGTGACCCCTACAGAACTCGATCTAAGAACCCTGGGCTCGACGGATGCCCTCTAAGATAAGTGCCACTGATGACCCGAAGATGTGGTCTACAATGTTTCGGCGTCGGGAAACGTAACGCCTGCGATATTGGTGGAATTATGACAGCCCCGATGTCAAAAAATATAAGTGTTTTATAGCCCGCTATGGTCCATTTCCTGGCAAACAAGATCAAATATTGTTATGAATGGTCAGTATTCTATTTCAACCTGTATAGTTCATTTCGTCATATAGGAATAACCAGCACTTTTAGCACGTGCGTCCACTCGAATTAACTTATGTAAATCAAAACAAACACTCAAATATTGCTCAATGATTATGTATATTAATAAAATAGCATGTGCGTTAAATTAAGCTGCAGCTTGATCGGGAGAATATCTTCGAGATATCAAGTGGTCAAAGTGTATAATAGCGACCAATTATGTTCGGTAAGAAAATCGCGTTATATTTTAAATGGTAGCGAAGAGGACTTGAATGCTTAGAGGTCATACACAACCCACGTAGCCTAAAGCTTTTTTCTTAGCTTTCTTGACCCCCCTGTCACCCATGTAACACCATGTGGAAATTAAAACCCCCAACGTAACACCATGTAAAATTAGAACCCCCCATGTAACACCATGTAGATATTAAGAGCTCCCTCCCATGTAACAGATGTAGAAAGTATAGCTCTCCCATGTAACATCATGTAGACAGTATAGATCCCCCATGTAACACCATGTAGACAGTATAGATCCCCCATGTAACATCATGTAGACAGTATAGATCCCCCATGTAACACCATGTAGACAGTATAGATCCCCATGTAACATCATGTAGACAGTATAGATCCCCCATGTAACACCATGTAGACAGTATAGCTCCCCAATGTAACACCATATAAACATTAGAGCTCCCCCTCACTACAGCAGTACTACGTGGTTTATGGATGAACCTTCACAGGTACTTTCACAGGTACTTTCACAAGGGTATTTCTTAGAAACATTCTAATCCTGTATTTCCACTCAACTCCCCCATCCCAAGTTCAACTATACCTGTTGTCTCCCAGATGACCTCCCTTAGCAAAACCGCGCCTCAAGTTACTGTACTCAGCATGTCTCTATAGCGTCCACAGAATTACAAGGCTGTGCATGCGGAATATTGCAAACCTATGATCTGATTGTCTTGATAGATTAGTGGTTCTCACACTGTGTTCCGTCAGTAGGCTTTATTATAACTAGAGATTAAATTCGCAAAAATAAGTAATCAATAATATAACCTCAAATGATATATATTATCATACAAAGTCTCCAAGATATCCGTTCTAAACAAATTCATTATATCAATTTTCAAAAGTTTCTCAACATAATTTTTTTTTATTCAAGGGCTTCAATCAAAATTAAATTTTAAAAACACGCCGTGGACAGCCAGAATTATTGTTTTTAGTTCTATGGGCATATATAACTAAAATAATCTTCACAATCTCAATGCCGAGATTTTTCAAAGCTACAATATTTTTCATCTATTAGAAATCATAAAGTGAACTAAAGAGTAGGCCTAGGTAAAATATTGCCAGGCTAACTCCGCTAAATCACTATAGGCCTAGTTTGTTCTAGAAATACAGCCCAGTTCTTATTGGAAGAGTCGACAGCCATAACAATTTTAATTATTTTTTCTACCACCACGTCTTACAACCCATTCGGGTTATGCGCTTATGTACTAATCCCGTTAAAGTTTTAGGGATAAGGAAGGTTATATTTTTTAGGAAGTGTACCTGCATTTGCGTGGAGAGAGAGGTGGTTAACAATTTTGGGTGGAAAACCATCCTCAGTACACCCGACCTAGATTTGAACCTCGATCTTCCCGTCATCGGAACTAGGAGTCTACTGCGGGAGTAGCGCCTCAGACCATGCAGCCACCGAAGCGTATATTTACTACATTATTAATGTAATTGTATCAATAATGTAGATCAAAAGTTACAACTAATTTTATGGCATTACTATAAAGTAACCCACCTCGGTGACGTAGTTGTCTAACGCGCTTGTCGTGTTGAGCTCGACTGCTGAGGACGGGGAGATCGAGGTTCGAATCTCGGTCGAGTGAACTGGGGTGGTTTTTCCTAAATGGTTTTCCACTCTTCTTCCACGCAAATGCGGGTTCACTTCCTCTAATTCAACCTTCCCAATTCCCAATCCATTAGCGTAATTAGTACTTAAAGCGTATAACCCGAACGGGTAGTAAGACTCGGTGCTAAAAAAAACTATAAAGTAGATTTAGTCTCGTTTCTAGCTGTCAGATTCCTGTGAAAGTTTGCCTGTAAACTGTTTATATAAATGAAACAGGGATGCACGATTACTTGATAAACACTTCTATTCAAAAATGTCCCTTCTTTGACAAATGACAGGGGTTGGGGGGGGTGGTACGCCGTGTGCATCAACATATCAAGTGGTCCGGTATTGGGACTGTTTGGCCTGTTCAAGAAGGAAGAGATTTAGATAATGGCTTGTTAAATTACAATATTTTATGGTTTAAGGCCTTAATTGTACAGGCTATTTTCTAATTCTCTTCCTTCTTAAATATTTCACGCTACTTAATCGATATTAATTATGTTTTCTAAAATGTTTGTGTACTGCCCTTGTACGAACTGTGTTTCACGATTACAATGGTTACTAAAAATATATTCATACGTCATGTGAGCTGCAGTGGTCAATTAATATATATCAATACCTATGATGATATACTAAGAACATCAGTAGAACATTCATTGGTCAAGTGTCAACATTCCCATGTGAGGTATGTAGAACAGGGTTTATAAGTATGATTAGTTAAATGGGGACAGAGTGGAAGAGAACATGTCATTCAGTAGAAATCTCATTTATCAGCAGCGCCAGGATTAGGATGACATGTCATCTTTCTTTTGGTCCATCAGAGACAATGCACAGTTGTACATAAACTCTGTTCATGAATCCCTGGTTGTAGAAATCTATATTTTAAAGTTCATTATTTGGTCATTTTTCTTGCTTCTTTGTTTAATAAGAATGGTGATCTGGTGGTAAGGAGTCGGACTTCTGTGATAGGGGTCCGGGGTTCAATCTTTGGTCACGGCACAGATTTATCTGATTACCAAACCCTTCCTTCATCTCTGACAAGACGTGTATTAATCACAACTTGTGAATGTGGGAATGACAGGCCTCGACTGTGGTTCGGATCCCACGTTAAACTGTAGGTCCTCCATTTTATCCCACAATCACCCTACCATTACACATTAGCATAAGTGCATATAACCCGAACGGGTAGTAAGACGTGGTGCTTATAATAATAATAATAATAATAATAATAATAATAATAATAAATTATTAAGTCATTTTTAAGCATTTTTTGAAAAGAAAATTTAAAATTGTTTGAAAATGACTTTAAAAAGTATATATATGAATTATCGGTGCTTTGATAAAGCATGAATATTCAAACATCAGATATTTTACCACACACTTGTTGACTGAAGAAGATAATGTATGAGTCCAAATGAATCCACGTTTCTGGTGAGACCTTCACTACATTTAAGTTGGAAAGGGTGGGGCAGGGAGAGGGGAGAGCAATTTGTAGAGTTCAAATAAACTTTGTAACATCTTTACATTCCTGGTAAGTCACTAACAATACCATGTCTGAAAAGGGCTGTAGGGGGATGGGGAACTATCGCTTTTAAAGCAGGTATTTGTATTCCAATGTTGAGTAGAACACATGATTTTAGCTGTCAACAGATTTTAAATGCATAGTTTTCATTTATAAAGTGCACGTTATATGTATTCGTTTGCAATCATGATGTGTATTTAAAGGCCTTAAACCAAACTATATAAAGCGAGTCATTTGAGGCAAGTTATTACTAAATTCAAGAAAATATTTTTTTCTACAGAGAGCAGCATATCGGTCGCAACAAACATATCCGTTGTATCCAGAATATCAATAAAAAGAAAACCTCTCAATTATTACTTGCACAAAATGCATTCACGAATCAAGAAAAATCCTCAACATTTTATAAAGATTTGTGTTACGTTTTGGTGTCTGCGAATATTCCTCTGTGGAAACTGAGCAATGTTAAACTAAATAATTTCCTGGGACTTGTATACCAATCATTCTATTCCAGACGAGTCCATACCAAGATAAAATTGGAAATGGACAGACCAGGAGAGATATTTTTGCTTACGTGTATAATGTAAATCATAACTCTTGTAATAAATACATCAAATTATTATGGAATTTCAATCAAATTTAAAGTCATTATTTAGAGTTTTTAGTGTCATTGTATAGCAAGTTTAAGGTCATCAATATCCTGGCCTTATTTATCAAGTATCAACATTCACATGTGAGGTATGTAGAACAGAGCCTATTTGTCAAATGGGGACAAAGTGGGAGAGAACATGACAGGTACAGTTCATACATGCTCTGCTTACACTGGCAACACTTCACTACATGCGCGGACGAATTATATTGTAAAATGTTCGTATTTTCTAAAAGTTTATTCCAACCAGAATCTTTCTATAGGTACAAATAATGTCATTTTTTAACAGGATTGCAGCATAACTGATAATTGAGTGATAATTTCAGTGGTTGTGAAGCTTTCAAAACTCCCCTTCTCTTTTAGACAAGCGTTTCTAACTCTCATATTGACTATTAAAAAAAATCTATAAAACCACATGTTTAAAAAAATTAATTTTGTCAACATCTTAAAGTTAAAAGAGCTCCAACTTTTATCAATTTTTAACATCAAAAGAAAATTAAAACTAAATAAAATAAGTAGTAACACTTCCTCTTTAATCTTACCCAGGAATCTACGTAGTTTTTGATTACATCTGTGAAAGGTAATGAAATCAATGGAATCAAACGTGCCGCCAAACAATAACATTCTCAAATGATGTATTTCTACGATGGGATTATTAAAAGCGTCGTATATTTATTAGTAACCCGCCCTGAAAGTTATGACAAGGCAATGTCCTGTTACTATTTTTTATTTAATAACAAATGTTAGATAGATTAGATGGATAGAAATTCATTATCTTCGTTTGCTTTTAATTATTAGATTAAAAAGATAAAAATAAATAATATAAACCAACTGAGTAACACAACTAATACCATCACAATAATTTTGGGATTGCTCCAAATGTGGATTTCAAATTTTCTAGATAAAAAAAACCGTTCGCCGTTTCTTTTACTGTATCAATAGAGTCCAATTTGATCATATTTTGGGAGGGTTAGCGACGCCCTCGGATAAAATGGTAAAGAAATATTTAAACATATTATAATAAAAAAAGTATCATCAATAACAATTCTACGCCAATAATGTCAAAACCACAATAGTAATAGAACATGGAGGTTAGGTTACAAAACAACTCACGTTTTGATCAGCTTGTTGGTTTGAGAAATGGAAATGGAATCCATCTGTGACTACTTCTCTGCGGATTTCTCCGGTCAACTGACACCTGCAAGTGTTTACAGCGACTATCAAGTTCACAGAGGGCGGGCGCACTGATTGACAAATGGCGGGAAATCTGATGGACAACGTACACCGATATTATCTTAACCGCATTGGTGGGCGCCCGGACTAAACGTCAAGTGCGTTTTTTTTTTAGCACTGCGTCTTACTAACCATCTGGGTTATGGACTGGTATCCATTAATTACGCTAATTGATTAAGGATAAAGAAGGATGAATTTTAGGGTGAACGTACCTATATTTATGTGGAGGGAGAATGGAAAACCATTTATGGGGAGGGGGAAAGATACCACCCAGACTAAACGAGCCTTACACTCAGTCCGCGTACCCACCGGTCCGGGTATTCAAATAAAATTAATAATTCGTTTCGTGTTTAGAGTATTTAGATTGTTTTTTTTTAAAAAAAGCTAATGAACGTGTTGATGTCGTGGCAGGTGGCAAATAATTATAAATACCGGTTTGTTGAGTGAACGTTTTGGTTCTAGCACGTGTTTCTAACTGTCAAAGGTTGGCGGGAGAAGAGGGGGTGTAGACAACACGTGCTAGATGTCTAGTTACTCTCGGCGCTCAACAATACACACTATACAGTGTAATAATAATAATAATATTTAGCACCGCGTCTTACTACCCGTTCGGGTTATACGCTTGAAGTACTAACTACGCTAATGGATTAGGAGTTGGGAAGGTTGAATTAGAGGAAGTGAACCCGCATTTGCGTGGAGGGAGAGTGGAAAACCATTTAGTAAAAACCACCCCCAGTTCACGCGACCGAGATTCGAACCTTGATCTGCCCGTCCTCAGCAGTCGAGCTCAACACGACAAGCGCGTTAGCCAACTACGCCACCGAGGCGAGTTGTACAGTGTACATTAAACTAATTATTTCACAAAACGACGTCTTAGTAGGGAATCAATAATGTAATATTTCTGAAATCGATGCACTAAATTGAATAATTTTGTGCTTTTTTTTCTAAAGGCGAAGAAGCGTCTTTGGGTTCAACCTAACTCCGTTTACACAATGTAACCAGCTTTAGAACTTTGTTTTCCATTTCGTATTTTCGTAACGAGTTATCAAATAGGTGGCTGCGTTATCTCTCACGTTAATCACAGACTCTGCCTTAAAATATGAGTGAAGAATGACCCTGGACGCAGGATGATTCCTGGATAGCTCAGTGGTTAAAGCGTTGTCGAACTAAGCCAAAGGTCCCGGGCTCAATTCCCATACCAAGGTGTAATTTTTCAATATAAAGAATAAGTTATCCTACGTGTCTCGTCCAATGTCGGTAATGATCAAAGAAAAATATGTAATTTTGTTTTCTAAGATGTTGTACTCTTACAGGACTGTTTTGACTTGGTTACGTCTTGGTATCGAATGTTTTCGTCCAAGTGGCTCGAAAACTACTTTGAGACTTGATTGGTTTTTAGTTTAAAAAAAATGGCGGTTGGGGTGGAGTAGATATAACAGCTGTTAGTTTAATTTATGTAAGTTAACCACTTGTACTGAAAAACGACATAAAATTAACCATAATTTTATTATTAGTTAGATTGGTGCTTATTTTGATTAGTCCTAATATTTACACAACATAATATCAAGCTAAAGGCTCGTTGGTCGTAACCATACTCTTTAGTTTGGTCAAGGAAAGCGTAACCAAATAGAGCTCTGGTATCGTCTCTGTTATAAAATTTGGTTAACATCGATACCAGGTCAACCGCGAAAACACGCCTATTATGTAACAAGTTGGCTACACTGGTCCCTCCCCTCCGCAGCTGGAATTAGCCTCTCCCTAATTTCCCTTTACTCGATTACCAATCGAATTAATTAAATTCTGGCTTATCATCCGAACAAAGTTCCTAGAACCGCCATAAGTCCCGAGTTCCCCAGCTAACTAACAGGTCAAGGTCATCCCGTTGAAGATCAGTGAAAAGGTAATTCGCACAGTATTTAGCTCTCACTAGTAGAGATGGTCGAACCCAGAACCATCTATAGACCATATTTACAACACAATACAAACCACGGCCCCAGGGAGAACACCCCTCTCAGACGTCACGACGCAGACAAGATGAAGCATGATAATAATTTGTTAGACACTTTTGAGTCGTTTTGTTGATGTTTATCAAAAATGTTATACAATACTTAAATGTAACAAGTTACAAATAACATTGTCTCACAACATCTTTGTTACATAGTGTAAACGGACCTAAGTGTTAAAGGGTGATTATTATGTAAGAACGTTAGTGAATTCTTAGTGGACAGATAGTGTAGTCCAGGGTACATTATACTCCATCTTTTAAGGTGCGGCAGAAGGGAGCGCAAGTGTTTTTACAGTTTTTATAGAATTGAAATAGTTTGGCCAAAATAAATCAAATATTTCTCCAGTAGCAACATAGAGTTTAGTTTTATGCATATGCTAATATCAACAGATCTTGAATAGATCTTAAAGGTGTTCTGGAATTTTGTCAAAACTTTTTATCTATATTTAAAAAGTTCTGACCAAATTCCAAGACACCCTTGATAGATATTTAAGATCTGTTGATATTAGCATTTGCAGAAAACTAAACTCTACGTTGCTACTGGAGAAATATTTGATTTATTTTGGCCGAAGAAATGTAATGTTGTAAAAACTATAAAATTACTTGCGCTCCCTTCTGCCGCACCTTAACCTAGGATGACGCAAGCAAACACACGCTAGTGTCCACTTAAGTCAAGTTCTTGTTCAAATAATGAGTTTCACTTCACTCTCACAGATTGGACTGTTGATATCCAGGCTCGAATCCCGGTCGGTTAAACTGAGGTGGTTTTCTTAAATGGTTTCCAGCTCTCCCTCCATGAAAATGAGGGGACACTTCTCCTATGTTTCACCTTCTTCCTCCTTAACACATCATCTTAGCGTATAATCAGGACGGGTAGTAAGATACGGTTACAAAAAAAAACTTTGAATATTTGGCTTGCGTATAGTTACACTAATGGGGTAAGGAGGAGTAAGGTAGTTTCATAAGAAGTGTAACCACATCTGCGTGGAAGGAGAGGGGGGAAACATTTTAAGATAAACCCCCTTCAGTACAACTGACCAGGATTAGATAAACGATGCGGTAGGAAAGTTGGACATAAGCTGATATTGACCACGGTTGAGTCCTCACTAAATAACGATCCTCCGCAACTTGGCGTGGACACGTGGACAAAGGAGTCAGAAGAGTCTTGCCTTGTTTGCAAGAGGAGATCAGGGTTCGAATCCCGGAAGGGCGTGTTGAGGCTGGTTTCCCCTCACCCCTACTGAAGGGTTCAACCCCCCCCCCCCCCAACCCCCAGCCAACGCGGATTATCCCTGTCCCAAATTTTGCCTCTCTCTTCCCTCAACCCATGAAAGTAATCAGTAAATAGAAGAAGGTCAAATAGGGGATGGGTGGTAAGTCTTGGAGCAGAGGTTTTTGTCTTGTCTTCCAGGAAATATTGCAAACAGATGTCACCCTGCCCCCCCCCCTCTCAGAAGAAGGGCGGATCCTTGGCTAAATGTTTTCCGCAAGGTGGAATGGAAGGGGAGGCGAGAAAAAGTGTGTTTTTTGTAGTTTTTATGGTAAAACATTATTTTTGGACAAAATAAATAAAATATTGCTCCAGTACAAACATAGAATTTAATTTTCTTTACATAGTGACCTCAACATTTTTTAAATATTGTTAAATGATATAATATTTAGCACCGCGTCTTACTACCCGTTCGGGTTATACGCTTTAAGTACTAATTACTCTAATGGATTAGGAATTGGGAAGGTGAATTAGAGGAAGTGAACCCGCATTTGCGTGGAGGTAGAGTAGAAAACCATTTAGGAGAAACCACCCCCAGTTCACCCGACCGAGATTCGAACCTCGATCTCCCCGTCCTCAGCAGTCGAGCTCAACACGACAAGCGCGTTAGCCAACTACGCCACCGAGGCGGGTCACAAGAAGAAATACATGCTGGATGAAGCCTGCTACTTTGACAAATGTTATTTATTCAAACTTGAAATAATTGGCAAGCCTAACCACTGATGCTATTTTAAATTGGGATAAACAAATAAATAATAGTATAGGATTGCCTCACGGAGACTGATATAATAATGGAGGAGCACAGTTTGAGAAACTACGCCTTAGACCATTCGACCATGTAGTGGGTTTATTTACAGTGATGGTAGTCTTTGATTTATGATTATGTTTATTCTTAAAAGATCTATATTTCTAAAAATTCTCACGAAAATTGTCAAACACTACCGTTATTAAGTATGAACAATTCTTATTGTTTTTTTTTTTACGGCCATACATAAAATTATTCTCTTTCAACGTTTGTAGTAGTAAAACTTTTAGGATAGCTTAACAAAGAACAAAAACAATTTTGAACTATAGAAAATATACTTGACTCTTGTTTTAGAAAGACAGTTACTCAAGGGAGGGGTTCTTTAACCTTCCCCCACATTGTCTCTTTAGACCTGTAGCTGAACTTTACAACAGAGCCTGTAATAAAGCGATTCAAGACTAGCAAACTGTTTTGTAGAAGATTTGACCTCTACAAACAACAATGACTGGTACACAACGAGGATCACAGGACATCCACAAGTGTTTAAAAGATGTGTCATTCAGTTCAGCACTTCCCTCGATGGCTGCTATTTTTATTCTTGGAATTATTTTATTTTTTCCCGTGAGACTGGAGGATTAGAGGATTACAATAGACCTTGAAAGTATTGCCATATTTATTTTCATACCCCTTCTTAGATATGGGTTTATTTATTGGCGTATGTGGGGAAGGGGGAACTGTAGGGACAACAGCTCCAGACGTAATTTTAGTTAGCCAAAAATTTTTTTAAAAAAATTGTTCAATCGTTTGTGCTTTATTTGTGTTGATAAGTGCCCGAACATGAACATTTGTGCTGTGAAACTATCCCTTTTATATAATATTTAATGTGGCGGGCTATCTTGAGCTCAAGTTTACAGTACAGGCTATGTTTGTGAAAGGGGTTCGTGCAACTAAGATGTTTGTTAAAGGGGTTCGTGCAAATTAGATGTTTGTTAAAGGGGTTCGTGCAACTTAGATGTTTGGTAAAGAGGTTCGCACAACTCAGATGTTTGTGAAAGTGGTTCGTGCAACTCAGATGTTTGTGAAAGGGGTTCGTTAAATTTATATGTTTGTGAAAGTGGTTCGTGCAACTCAGATGTTTGTGAAAGGGGTGCCTGAAACTCAAATGTTTGTTAAAGGGGTTCGCACAACTCAGATGATTGTGAAAGGGGTTCGCGAGTCGAGAAAGTTTGGGAACCATTTCCATCAGATTAGACGAGACTGACTTTTGGTCCGCATGACCACCGATGCGAGAGTTTCTGTTACAGGATTACTTAATGTTTGTTGGCTATCTCCACTCTCTACATTTCTGATGGGAGTGGTCGCTGATAACTTTATATAGAGTTACTGGTCGGCGATGGGTGCCGATTGAAGTGATACCGTTTAATCAGCTGATAATTGCCCCGTGATCGAGAACTAATTAAAGAGGTACGGTATTTTGATGATATAATTGGTATTTATAACCCCGTGATCGAGCACCAATTATGCCGATACAGAATTGTGTTGATATTTTAACTGAATAAATAATACCTTTAATGTTGCACACGATTTATTAAAGTTATTTTATCTCCGGCACTGAAGATATAAGTTTATATGATACAGCTTAGTTGAACTACAGATTTCAGTTAGTGACACTGAGGATTACTGCTACTGCTATATTATGCTACCGGCACTGTTAATATGTATTGGCACTCTGTGTGTTCATACGCACAAGCAGCTTATATATGACCTACCCCTTGCCCCTTGGACCACTCTTGACCAATGTCAGAACCAACAAATCGAAAGAGTACTGGAGACAGGTGTTATGAAGGCTAGCTTCTTATTGGGTACTTGCTTTTTTTGGTAAATACTGCTGAGTTGACTTTTGAAAGAAAAAATAAGGTTTAATTGTGCAATCCTTTGACGCTATTTATGAAAAGCGCGTGATTCTCCATGGATGAGGTATTGAAAGGATATTTTACATACCATACTTTAAAGAAAAATGCACTTTATCCGTGACTTTTTTTTTAATATATAAGAGGAGGTGTCCAAATCAGTATCGTTACAACTTCGTCAACAGAGAAAACGTATCTACTCCGACGAACATGCGGACTAAACGCCAAGCTCGTCGAGTTTGATCTCAGAGGTAGATGCTAAAATAAAGGTCCCGGGTTCGATTCCCTTATTTCAACTATATTTAATTGAGTTAAATGGATTACACAGAATTGGCTTTGCCCATAGCCATAGCTAATTTCCATCTTCATTATCATTATCATGATCCATATAGTGACAAGATTTTTAATCATGACTAAGTAACAAACCCACTCTTATTTTTACATCTGTGTAGACTTTACATCTAATAATGAAAAGGAATGGAAATTAAATGCTTCATGTTATTATTTCTTATTTAGCATTGAGATTTTAATATTATTACTCCATATTTTAACAATTATTCAAAACAAATCAATAGCTAAAAATATAAGTGTTGATGTATTTGAGAAATTAATATAAATTCCTATGTATGATTACTTATTGTATTTATGAAGTTCCATACATTTATCAACCAGGTGTGCCATTTGAACATTTGAAACTCTTATTTGAAACCTTATAGTAATGAAATAAAAGCTGTAGAGTAATGTTAAATGGAATTATCTATTAGCAAATTAATTATAAAACTACGAAAATAATATAAACCAATAAAAATGAAGTAAAAGAATTACATTGTTCAAAATATAGTACTCTTAAAACGAAACAGTGTACAATAATAATAATAATTCGAATTGATGAGAATTTTTGATTTTTTTTTTGTCAAGTTCATCTATACATTATAAAAACTATTCACTACAAAACATTTCTCACAAAAAATACTATACAAATGTCTTACAAGAGTATATACCTATCATTAGCTTATATAACTTACTCAAAATGGTAACATTAATTTAATTATTCATATATAATACTAACGATACAAAGGTATTTTCCCGTAATTGTTATACATGATACAAGATAGAAGATACATAATGAATTCTTCTACATACTACAAAATTACTGTTTTTTAAAGGTTCATAAGTTATTTTTCTTATAGCAACTTCAACTAAGATAAATATGAAACATCAGTCTCCATTATGGATTAAATTGTTTAGCTACAATTTTATCGATGATAATATAATTTAATATATTTATTCATACAGGGTTCCTATGCTTAATAAATTAGCTAAAGTAAAGACATGATTTAAAAGACTACCAAACGTTATTCACTCCTCGATGATTTTAGTTGAAGACATGATTTAAAAAACCTTTAATGGTTTTTTTAAAGGTTGCAAATAAGATATAATTTGGTTTATTTATAAAAACAACTATATTCAGCGCTCCACATTTTATTGGTTGGTAATAAGAGGTGAGGGAATGGTTTGGGAGAGGGGTGAGAGGGTGGATCAAGGTCAAGTCCCTTCAACAGGTAATATTATTATTAGCACCGCGTCTTACTACCCGTTCGGGTTGTACGCACTTACGCTAATTTGTAATGGTAGGGCGATTGTGAGAGGAAATGAAGGACCTACAGTTTAACGTGGAATCCGAACCACGGTGGAGGCCTGGCATTCCCCACATTCACAAGATGTCTTGTCAGAGGTGAAGGAAGGGTTTGGTAATCAGATAAATCTGTGCCGGGACCGAGGATTGGACCCCGGTCGCCAGCACAGAAGTCTGACACCTTAATTAAACAGGTAAGACATTTAAAAACAAATCGAATCACTCTAGAAATAATTTTAATATTTTTAAACATAAGGATTTTGAATTTTATAAGCCTTCAATAAGTAAATCTAGGCTATAAGGACGAATATAATCACAAATTATTAATAATACTTGGTTGAGTGCGAAGGAGGGGTGACAGAAATATTGGCTTTGCTTACAATAACATATAGGCCTATGTTCCAAAAGTTGAGCCTGTTAAATATTAATTATCTAGTGTCTTCACTTGTAGCCCATTAATGAAATCTGGATGGTGTCCAAATTTATAGGCAGCTGAGCCCTATATTAAATATTAATCAACCACGTAATTTTTCCTATTTTACTGTTGTAAACATGGAGTAGCACATTCCAGCGACTGTTTTTAGCCTCTCACCAGGGGTCCCGTCTAGCCTCCACCGTGTGGTCTCAGCTGGCCGGACAACTCTCTCTTGCCGTCTTGACAATGTCCGGTTGTCCCGGTTGCACCACGACGCTCACCACCACGATGGCGTCGTCCAGGAACAGGTCCATGGCGTCCTCCGTCTCCGTCGTCAATGTCACCGGCTTGGAGCTTATCATCAGGACGTGACCACCAGCTGGAAAACACATTGAGGTCAGAGCTGTCTGTTAAATGAATAAAATTATCCGGCATAGAAAATGAACCCTGTTCGACTTCTTACATCAGTCGATGACACATCTGCCGACATAAATGGGAGTCTGGGATCCGATTCCAAACATGGCCGAAAATTTTGTCATTGATGAAATCGGCGATTGCCGACCAGAATGGTCCGATAGTTCCCAAAGGTGGGCCCGCGGCAGATACATTAATTTATAATAATTTGTGTCCGGTTTGGGACGTGATTTTCTTTGGGGGGAGCGTAATAAAATCTCTTGCACCATATTAAACTCCCACAAATTTGAAACAATTATGTTTTCCTCCCTCCTATACAAGTTTGAGGTTAAGAAGTGTCCTTCCTCCTGATGTCCCTTCTCAGAAAAAAAATAAATTGTGCGTTGTAATGTGACACGAGTACGCGAAGAGAGATTCACTCGATATGTTTTCATCTAAAAAACTTTAATAGTAAAATGTCGTCGTCATGCACCCTTGGTTTCATTGTAGGTTTCAATTATTCCGAGATTTTTTGTTTTCTGGTTTATTACCATGTTCTCGTGTGTAGTAGGAAGCCATATTACAACTTTGTTTTTGTTTTTTTAGTTTGTAGGATATCATTGTCACTACATTAGTACAATGTTTCATTAATGCCGATCCTTCTTACCTTTTACGACTGAGCTTCTCCTAGAACACAAACAAAGCACGTGACAAGAGAAACACTATCCGGTATAGTGAAGTTTCAAGGCCAACTGAAGGTACTGGAGAGGGGAGCAGTCTAGCCCCTTATAAGGGAGGGAACATGAAAATCTTGTAAACCACGGTAGTAAATTTTATGAATTAATAGCAAATACATATTTTTATTTACTCACTTGTATAATATTTAGCACCGCGTCTTACTACCCTTCGGGTTATACGCTTTTAGGTACTAATTACGCTAATGGATTAGGAATTGGGAAGGTTTAATTAGAGGAAGTGAACCCGCATTTGCGTGGAGGAAGAGTGTAAAACCATTTAGGAACCCCCCCCCCCCAGTTCACCCGACCGAGATTCGAACCTCGATCTCCCTGTCCTCAGCAGTCGAGCTATCCAGAGCTATACACGTTTTAATAATTAACTAACAAATATATCCTTGCTATAGTTAAAGGGTTCTTTTATGTTTTCGTTTTTTCTTTTTACATTTTACTAATCTGTGCATTAGTATTTATTTTTAATTGTGTGAATTAAAGTTATTTCGATCAGTTGAATATTTTATTTATTTTTAATTTTGACAGTTAAGTTAGGTATTTTTAAGCTTAGTTTGTGAAAGTGCAGTTAAAAAATGTATTTTATTATATTAGATTGGATGTTATTCCCCTGTCAAGAATCCTAATTCTGGTTTAGCGGGGGTGAATCATCTTTATGGGAAATGATACTTACTAAAAACAAATTGTCTGTGGCAATTTATGTCTAAATTTTATAATAAAATTACATTTGATAAATATAGGTTTTGTGTGTGTGTGGGGGGGGGGGGGGGGGGGGGCTATGCCGAGGGCCTGAAGATGAGCCAGGCCAACACTGCTCGCCAGTACGGTGGGACGCAATATAGTACGGCAGAGAGGTGAACTATTTGGAAGAATTGTGCTATTGATGATAGAAACACGAGACTTTCATTTTGTAGCATGTCCTTCTATATAAAAGACATCTACAATCTTATTAATGGAAATATAAAGTAAAGGGATTAAAAGAAAAGAATTAAAACTAATATATTCCTTTGTTATAAAGCTGATATCAACTCACATGGACTGGATGTTAGCGGATACGATCTCCACGCGGTGGCTGGAAGCAGCGCCGACATTTCTAACTCTTCATCGTTGGACACACGTGTTTGAAAAGAAAGATGTTCTCCCGCAACTCAACGGTCGATCGAAAGAGCGCCACGGTGCCTGCGGAGCCTCCTTGAAACTCTTTCTTTCTTCTCTATCCCCCCTCTCCCCTTTTTGCCCTCCTTAAATCCTATCGTCTGGTTATTTTCTGACGTAGATCCTCGGTATATAATGAGCTAGATCGAGACCCACCTTATGGCATTTTATTGTAACTAATCGTCGAAGAAAGAACTTCTGCTCCAGCGCCACCAAATACTGACGGCCATGATGTCTCTGGCATCTGTTTCTCCACTGCGTCGTAGAGGAAGTCTTAACTGATTCATCAAGTATTGTGTCAGTAGTTATTCTTTTGATTGATATGTCCTTCAGACATAATTTGTAGTGATGGAGAGATCATTTTGATGTATCTTCGGACAGTAGTTATAATTATGTTTTCTAAGTCCTTCAAACATGTTTTCATAGTCAGAGTGTCTAACTATTTTTCTAAGTCCTTCAGACATTGTTTATGGTCGAGGGACTAATGATGTTATCGAAGTCCTTCAGACACAGTCAGTTTATCTGGCTGTCCTTTTTCCCTATGTCCATCAGACGTAGTTTAAATACGAGGGCTCTATGTCTATATATGTGTAAGACCAGGTGTTCAAATTTCTCTATTCTATGAATTCATATTTTCTTTTCTAAAAATTTAGACATAGTGATATTTCAAGACGCCCTAAAACGGCAGGTTCACGTTTGTTCTTTTCGTATGGATGCAAGCAGGTCATCTTGCACTTTCGTTTGGGACCAAGTTAGTTCAGATGCTGTATGCTGTCTTGTTGGCACCTTTTCCGTTACTATTTGCGGTGCGCAACTTGTGAGACAGCAGTGGCTCACGTAGATAATACTTTCTTTTGGCCCGTTGGGCGCTTTATGTATCTATGTATTAAAAGGTAGTATCTACCTTGTGTTTTGTATACCCCAGGGTGTGGGTAGTCATATGTACTATTTATTGCTCTGGCAGGTGACCTCCTGGTCTAGGGATAAGGTGTCGGACTTCTGTGCTGGGGTCCGGGGTTCATCCTCGGTCCCGGCACAGATTTATCTGATTGCCAAACCCTTCCTTCACCTCTGACAAGACATCTTGTGAATGTGGGGAATGCCAGGTCTCCACCGTGGTTCGGATTCCACGTTAAACTGTAGATCCTCCATTTCATCTCACAATCCCCTACCATTACACATTAGCGTAAGTGCGTATAGCCCGAACGGGTAGTAAGACGCGGTGCTAATAATAATAATAATAATAATAATAATAATAACACTAATGCAGAGAATGACCAACCATCAACCGTAGCGATGGACTTAGTACAACTTTTGTCCCAAGCTTAGTTGGTTGCAGCTATTAGAGGGCGGGGATGGGTAGTTGCTGACGACGCCGAGGTGAGTGAGCTGCGAATCACTTTGAATTTTTTTAATTACCAACCAGCGGTGTTACAAAGTGCTAGCACCCCCCCCCCCCCTTTCCCTCCCAATAATGCAACAAATTAATAAAATCACTAAAAGATTAAATTAAATAAAGAAAGAAATGGAGACTTTACCTATAAGTGACCAAGCTAGTAATATTAACACATCGCAAACAACTCATGGTAATATTATAGATAGTACTAAATCTAAAGTTTTGTCCTGCTTCCTAGAAAAAGTCCCTCTGTGTGATGGTCAAAAGTATGAAATAATATTTAAATTTCTATTAGAAATAAATTCTATGGGTTGAACATAGGCAATGAAAATGAACTTCTTATCTTATGTCTGAGTAAAACAAGTGGTTATTTAACACAATTATTAGTAGAATGCTTAAATGAAAGCCTTTCTTGGAGAAATTGTAGACTTAAAATATTAAGTACTATAATCCCTCCGCGAGCTAAAGCCAGTTTAAAAGCTCAATTTGTAAAAAGTTTTAAAAACCTAATGAGTATTTCCTTAAGTTCATCATTTCAGACTCAGAGGCTGCCAAGGTGCTTGAGCTTAATTTAGAGGAAAGAGAGATAGTTGTGACTATACTAGAAAATGTATCACCCAATACGAGACGTCATTTTGTATTTGTCTCACAGCTATCTACATTACTTAGCCTCTCAAATAGAAAGTTCAATGCTAGCCGGACAAGAGTATTTGGTTTCAAACCCTCCATCCACAATGTTTAATAAATTAAATAATACTAGTTTGAATCAATCTAGACCTTATAATTATAATAGACCTTCCCAATTGCACACCACTAAATCTCAGTTGAACTGTCTTACCAATGTTTTATGCAACTAACTGGTTGTGAAACTGTGTCCTTTTTTTGGAGGAAGAGGCAAAAGAATTGGATGGGGCGCCTGGAATGCAGATCAATTTACAATCTACCTCCCACTACGATGCGCTCATTCAGCATACAAAAGATATGTCTATCAGTCTAGTTACTGCTGGGCCCAAATGCTGGTCGCCAAGTGATTGGGGATGAAAGAATAAGGGGTGAGGATGGATAGAAAATATCCTGAACGTCCCAAACAGAGGCAACGCAAGTTTGCAAGCAGTTTATACTATGTGGCTGCAAGAAAGGCTGTTGCACACGACAGTGTGAAGCTAGAGAGGCTGTTCTAGTGTACCACTCTTTGTAACGAAGTAAAGGGCGGGAGGGTAATTCAACACACAATCTGTTTGAGGAATAGTATCACATAATAGTTTGTTTTTTAAATCAATACTATTAGATGCTGTATTTTCATTAAATAAACACTAATCGATATTTGTTAATAGTTTTGTTTTTATTTCCTCTATTAACTCAATAAAATTATATAATCTGGCATAAATTATGAGAAAACCATTATTATTATTATCTACTGTTAGACTTTCTTTTTACTTCTTAAGTATACAATAGGCACTGCATGACCACAAATAAATTGTTTAACAACTAATATATACTAAAATTAAGAAACCTAAATAATGACTAGTCACCAATTTTAAAAATGACCACCAATTTAGTTACAGGAAGAATCTAGGACGGCCTAATATCCAAAAATTATAATTAAGGTGCGGTCTAAAACGTTTCAAAATTCAGGCTTCTCTCATCGAAGATACAATTGTTTCACCCGTCTGCACTACTATTAGTGATGGGAATGTTAAAAAAGGTCAACGATACATTTTGCAGAAGAATATATTAATACAAAGGATCATGTTTGTTGGTTCTTGTAGGACTGGATAGCCTCTTATCATATCAGGATGGATGGTACTCTGTTAATTATTGTTAGTGCCATCTTTCTTAATGACGCAGAAATATATCCCTTGTCTTACCTGAACACATGTTTACTAAGTTAAGCCATCAGAGGGCTTTCAGTATTGACTGATGGTACAGAAATACCCACTCACCTTTGCTAGAGGTGCACACTGGCAGTTCTTTCTAGCAGCAGTGGTCAGTGTTGACCTGATGGTGCAGAAATACCCCACTCACCTTGTGCTAGAGGTGCACACTGGCAGTTCTTTCCTAGCAGCAGGCTGGTCAGTATTGACCTGATGGTACAGAAATACCCACTCACCTTGTGCTAAGGTGCACACTGGCAGTTCTTTCCTAGCAGCAGATTAGTTAGCCTGCGTATACGTGTAGGGGTCCTCCCTGGTGCCAACTTCAGTAGAATCCTGGCAGTGTTACCCTTCCTGATGGTCAGTTTATAAACCGTGCTGGAGTTACAGTACACGGCTGTGAAGGCATCTTGATCCAGGTTGGAGCACTGGGGACATGTACTCGCTCTCTCTGCTGTAACACGACAACTTGATTTATTTAAATGCCTCTAATGGATTGGATTGGATTGATAAATTGAGATACAATATATTTTGTCTAGAAGGTGCAATAATTCTGTAACAGCATGATGTTATTCACCCATCACAACTAAGAGGGTACCGGCATAGTAGTGCTGCAAGGGAGACCAAGAAAGAGAAGGAAGGAGCAGATAACAGCAAGTGTGCAAGTGAGAGGAGAGTAATGGAAATAAGAATGAGTAAGACTGGGGGAAATAAAGAGGAAGATGGAGGTATTTTTCTTCTAAATTGAATCGGGCATAGGCTGGAAACAGTTGATGATGATAAGTAACACCATATATGGTCGAGATTTATTAGAGATCAACCAATCCTCCATTTGACCCTAGCATATTTTTATTCGCATACTGGGAGATTGGTCGACTCCCGAGACTAGACTAGAAATTAAGTAGAAATTATTTAGGAGTGTAAATACTCGAAATAATAACGAAGTTATTTTTAAAAGTATAAATTACAATGCAGATTTCCCACACTAACAACACTTGTTATATGTGAAATGAATGAATATTCATTTTTAACTCTGCATATAATATTTTATTATAATTTTATTAAAGTATTTGTCATCTCGGGGAACGAGGGTTTGAGCCCACGCTCCTCTTGGTCACGATCATGTATGTTAGCATGTAACCAGACATTTTGGAACAAAGTTTCAAGTATTGCATCTCCTACATATGTGTGTATGAATATGTTACCGATGTTTTGAGGATTGTCTCCCTGGGGCTGCACGTACACAGGTTCAGGACCCTCCTGGCCCGACGGAGTCTCCAGTTCATGATCTACATTCACGAACTGAGAGTTTAGTCCTGTGGAGTTGCTTTCTGAGGTTGTGTTAAGATCATTAGTGTCGGCTTGCATGATGGTCAACACGACCTCGTCTGGAAACAAGCATCCAGTTTATGAATGAGTAAAACCTAATGTTAGGGTAGACTATGAGACTATTTCCCTAAACCTTCTATTGGGCAGTTATTTGCCAGTCTCACATAGAAAAGTTACTTGTTGATAGGTACCGTTAATCGGTCATTTCCCCCCTATTTTCTCCTTAGTCTGAGTAATTGCCAGCCTTTACTGAGATACCAACTCCCTCAATCGCAAGTTGTTATTTTGGTTTAATGTCAGTTTGCATTTGAGAATTCGTCCCAGCTAGTCTGAGTAATTGCCAGCCTTTACTGAGATACAACTCCTCAATCGCAAGTTGTTATTTTGGTTTAATGTCAGTTTGCAGTTGAGAATTCGTCCCAGCAAGTCGCAGCTCTGCGACCCACACTATCTCACTCTTTCTCACAGGAAAATGAACTTATTCTACATTGTGTGTGAACTGATTTAGTGCGGTGATATTTATGTGTATGTTAAATAAGTTCACTCTGTGTGTGTTTTATATATCATATACTCATGGAAATGCGAGTCACGCAATTCAAAACCGTCTCTAACAGATCTTTACATGTAGCTACTATAAACAAGACAACATTCAAAGGTAGGCATCGCAACAGACTACTCTTATATCATCTAGTTTGAAACTAGTCTCTGTTTTAGTCTAACTAAAACTAGTCCTCCAAAACTACACTAGTTTTTAATCTAATTTTCAGTTTGTTAGTCAGATCTTACAAATTTTCAGTTGTAAAAATACCTACCAAAAGTTTAGAATACGATGTAAGACACTTAAAAACAACTCCAAGCGATAAAATTGACAAATTCTTTTTGCACAAGAAAATACAATATTTTGATTTTTCTCTTCCTCTATTGACATAAGTTATTGAGATTCACAATAGTTTGTATTACTTTTTGATCGTTGGTTCTTTAGTGTCCCTGCCCCTCTACATCACCCCTCCAAATGGAACCACTATTAACCTCGAGGAAGAAGCTAGTCTCAAAGAATTGCCACACTTAAATTGGGGTTTAGATATGAGATTGGTTACTTTTAATCCCTCTTATATAAACAAACATTTATAACCTAAACAATAAAACAGTATTATTTTCAATTCATAATTTGTTAATCCATCACATTTCTGTTAAATATTTTATGAATAGTTTAAATTAATCTTTTATGTTTGGCAACATTTAGTTTTAAACTGCTGACCACCATCGGATGACAGATGCTGAGTGTGTTTTGTGAGTGAAGGTGGTGGTGGGGGTGGTCGTGAGGGGAACATAGTGAAAAGAGGGCTTTTCAAAAATCATACTGAATCTATTTTTGTTTAAAAAATAAGAAAATAATGTTTCTTTGGATCTTTACAAAAATTAGAGGTATAGAAACATTTTTTCTTTGCTATTAAAATACATAAAATATTTTCAAAGAATGTGTTCAATATTTTATCGCCATTCAAAGCTGCCCCAGGATGAGAGTACTTGAGAAAAGATGTCATATCTAGCAGTTTAGAGCGTAAGAAGGTTTATCTGAGTTTGTTGAATAAGATATAACCCCACACCACTGATTAATTTTGATATTTTTAACGTTTGACACGAGAAAAGGGTGTGAAATATACTTGTAGCAATAATCATTTAAATTATTTAAATATTGTAGCTTTTATCTGCTGATATCTACGACAATCTAACCATAAAGAGTAACTGCCTTTAAGGTGGGGTGTTAGTGAGCGCGAGTTTAGTGCATTAATTTTGCAGTTTTTATAGCACAAACATTTTTTGGCCAAAATAAATCAAATATTTCTTCTATAGAATCATAGAGTTTAGTTTTCTGCACATGCTAATCTCAACAGTTGTTGAATATCTATCATGAGAATGACAGCATTTGGTGACAAACTTTTTAAATAAAGAGAAAAGTTTGTCATCAAATGCCGCCATGCTCATGACAGATATTCAACAACTGTTGAGATTAGCATGTGCAGAAAACAAAACTCTATGATTCTATAGAATAAATATTTGATTTATTTTGGCCAAAAAATGTTTGTGCTTTAAAAACTGCAAAATTAATGCACTAAACTCGCGCTCACTAGCACCCCGCCTTAAGGCGTATAGCCCAAACGGGTTGTAGGACGTGGTGCTAAAATATTGCCTTAGAGCAATATTAAGAAGTGCATTGCTGCAGGGTAAAAAAAAATCCTTGAAATGATTTCTGTGTGTATGTGACATTTTCAGTCTTGCAATGTGTCTCCAACTCACTAAGTCCTGTGTTCGATATCAGTTCTTCATCCTTTGATCCTTGAGAGAGCGCCATGTTCCCGTTCAGTACGCCAGGCTCAGGATGAGGTAGTCGCTCACTCTTACAACCAATATCACTGCTGTATTTCTGTCGACAACAACAATTACTCAAACAAACACCTTTTTCAGATAATGGAGGGTTTTGGTGTTAATTTAGAAAAAATTACACATGTGAATTTGACACCCGGTCCTACAGTTTTACCTTTACTCGCTGACAGCTCTAAGAACCGAGATATCCAGGTACTCGTCCCTGAAAGTGCCTCAGTTTACTGTACAATAATTCTTGTAGAAATAACCATGTCTGCCAGTTAACTAGATGAAAGAAGATCCTTTATATCTTAATACTTCTTTATATCAACCTCAGAACGTAATCAACCCGCCAAATGCTACGCCCAGCTCACTAAAAGAGCGCCTTGCGTTACAACATTTACATTGAAACTTTGGAGTTCTTTGCAAAGGCCAGCAGTTTAGGAGAGTTGCATTAAAACAAACACCTTCTAAGAGACCTCCATAAAAAGGTGCAAGTGCTGGTACCATTCAAGAGTACGTTGGGAGGTTGATATGGTCGCGTGACGCCGATTGAGATGACAACTTGGATATATCAGTTGGTAGAGTTATCGGTACATATAGCCAGATCTAGGAATCAAACTGCTGTCCGCGTATAATTTTTCCAAAATAACATCACTCTTTGTCTTCTATTGTTGGACATTTTAAGTTTGGCTTGGAGTTTCTGCTTTTTGACTAGTCACCATGCTAGGTACAAGCTCATGCTGGTAATATTCATCTTTACCCTGACAAAACTCCCCATTTGACTATTCACCATGATGATTACAAGCTCCTGATGGTAATATTCAACTTTACCCTGACAAAACTCCCCATTTGACTATTCACCGTGATGATTACAAGCTCTTGATAGTAATATTCATCTTTACCCTGACAAAACTCCCCATTTAACTATTCACCGTGATGATTACAAGCTCCTGATGGTAATATTCATCTTTACCCCGACAAAACTCCCCATTTAACTATTCACCGTGATGATTACAAGCTCCTGATGGTAATATTCATCTTTACCCTGACAAAACTCCCCATTTGACTACTCACCGTGCTGATCACGAGCTCCTGATGGTTATATTCATCTTTACCCTGACAAAACTCCCCATTTGACTACTCACCGTGACGATTACAAGCTCCTGATGGTAATATTCATCTTTACCCTGACAAAATTCCCCATTTGACTACTCACCGTGACGATTACAAGCTCCTGATGGTAATATTCATCTTTACCCTGACAAAATTCCCAATTTGACTACTCACCGTGCTGATCACGAGCTCCTGATGGTTATATTCATCTTTACCCTGACAAAACTCCCCATTTAACTATTCACCGTGATGATTACAAGCTCCTGATGGTAATATTCAACTTTACCCTGACAAAACTCCCCATTTGACTATTCACCGTGATGATTACAAGCTCTTGATAGTAATATTCATCTTTACCCTGACAAAACTCCCCATTCAACTATTCACCGTGATGATTACAAGCTCCAGATGGTAATATTCATCTTTACCCCGACAAAACTCCCCATTTAACTATTCACCGTGATGATTACAAGCTCCTGATGGTAATATTCATCTTTACCCTTACAAAACTCCCCATTTGACTACTCACCGTGCTGATCACGAGCTCCTGATGGTTATATTCATCTTTACCCTGACAAAACTCCCCATTTGACTACTCACCGTGACGATTACAAGCTCCTGATGGTAATATTCATCTTTACCCTGACAAAATTCCCCATTTGACTACTCACCGTGACGATTACAAGCTCCTGATGGTAATATTCATCTTTACCCTGACAAAATTCCCAATTTGACTACTCACCGTGCTGATCACGAGCTCCTGCTGGTAGTAATCGTATAGTTTGACAAGGGCCGGTGCCGGATTGTCCACCTCGACCTCTTGTACCACCAAGAACCCCACACACTGCTTCCTGTTGGTCAGCTGCTCGAAGTAAAAGTTCACCTGGTCACGACCCTCTTCCCATCGCTTCAGATCTGACACACACACACACATATCATCATATTAACTTTGACCTCAACTTGAAGGGTTTTAGATCAAGGGAAGCTGGTGAAGGTCAGAGAACATGGACACGATTGTTGATACCAAATAATAATACATTTATAAAGAAATCTGATTCAAAATTCAAAAAATTTATATATTTAAATAGGTACTTAAAAATATCGTAACATAATTTTTTTTTATCCTTAAATCTCCAGTATCCTTAAGGATCTATCCCTGTCCAAAAACTACTCCAATGAGTCACCTAGTTCCGTGTCTTGATCCAGCTTGTGCAGAGAATCCCTGTCCGGCCTGTAACCAGTCACCATGGCTATCTCCAGGACCGCCATGTTGGAGATCTGTCCAGGGAGCCTGTAGCTGACACACACCTCTACCCTCTGCATGGTGCACTCGTCTACTGATGCGACTGGACCGGTCTCTACTTCCAGAGAGAAAGCATCGCTACCCGACGGCGTTCGGACGTTGTACTTGAGGGTCGACTGTGACCAAAGTAGAGGATTTATTTTACAACTTTTTAGGTAGCATAGAAGATACCTTTTTCAGTTGATCCATGGTCTAGATTTCATTATCATTTAGTCTTAGTTACTGGTGATGGTAAGATGGTGGTTCAAATACTGACCAGGTATACTGAGGGTGATTTTTCCTAAATGATTTCCCCCTCTCCTTCCAACCCAAATTTCAGTACACTTACTCTAAATTTCACCTTCCTCACATCTACCACATTAGCGTAGTTAATCTACGTTAGTATTACTCGAATGGTTAGTGAGCCTCAGGTGTCACTTTGTGTCTTGACTAAACTAAGATATCTATGCTATTCCCATTCTCATTCAGCTAAACACAGGTATTAGTATGCAAACACTTGTTCATAACCAAACAAAAGAAACAATCGTCGACGTCGAGTATACTGAAATAGTCTTGATACTCGTAGTAGGCTGGAGCATACCAAGAGCCTTTCTTATAAAACAATCGGGTCCAACAACTGCCCTTTTGTGACGAAAATATTATATATATTCCGACATGCCCCAGATTGATTGTGAAAGACCCTCCCAGCTGCTCTGACCAGGGATGTGAAGTGTCGATAGCTATGAGTCTGAAACTTTTTGTGGCTTCTTGTCTTCCTCTCCCAACCCCGATATTCAGAGGGGAAGGTCCAAGCCATGTCCAAGATTTCTCTAGAGACTTGCAACTATAAAATCTAGAGATTTGATTAAAGTCTAATTTTCATAGGAAGGGCCTTTTATAAAAACAAACAAATTTTTGCAGCCAATATTGGTAACACTTTATTGTATTTTTTTATTTTTATTTATGGCTATTGAGAACAAGCTATCTGTCAAAAGTGACGGCTGCAGATCACATGCCATGGCGTATGAATATATGATAGAATAAATCTAGTACCTTTTCTAACCGTCAGATAAGGTACTTTACGAGGCACGTCCCGAAAGTAAAAGTACTGGTTTCCCTCTCGTACTGTGAGAAATGTTTGTCCAAGGTTGCAACACTGAGAGGTAGTGGGTGGCCGGGGTTTCTGAACACAACGAGCACAGGCGGACCTCGTCAGTATGAAAACTCGCCTTGTAGTGTCCGTTTGGGTGAAATATGTCGATAAGGAATCCCGCCAAATGCGAGGTGCGCGCTGTCATCAGGTTCCTTCTCACTGAGGAAAAAACACTGACTGAAATTTTTTCACGGATCAAAACTGTTTATAACGAAGGTGTTATGAACCGAACGAACGTATTTAAGTGGTGTCGTGAGTTTAATGAAGGCAGAACGAATGTTCATTACGATCAGAGGTGTGGAAGAACTTCCATTATGACCAATGAATTGGCGCAAAAAAATCGAGAAAACTGTTCGAGAAGACCACCGATTGACAGTGGATGAAATTTATGCAATGTTTCCACACCTCTCCAGATCTATCTTACACGAAACAATTACAGAAACGCTGGGATACCGACAATTGTGCGCAAGATGGGTCCCAAAACAACTGACAGAGCAGTACAAAGTGAATCGGGTCGCAAGCGCTCGCGAGTACCTTGATCGATTTGAATTGGAAGATGAGGATTTTCTGAGCTCGATTGTGACTGGAGATGAAACCTGGGTGGCTCATTACACTCCCGAGACAAAATGACAGTCATTACAGTGGCGGCACACCAGTTCCCCATCTGCCAAAAAATTCAAAACCTCAATTTTGGGCAAAAAAAATCATGGCCACTATGTTTTGAGACCGAAAAGGGATCATTTTGATTGAATTTCTGTCTCAGGGGGAAACGATTAATGCAGCACGATACCGTGAGACCCTAAAAAAGCTCAAGAGAGCAATTCAAAACAAACTGAGTGGAGTGTTGATGAAGGTAGTGCGTTTGTTGCACGACAACGCCGCCTGCACACGGCCAACGCCACCAAGGCGCTTTTGAACTCATTCGGTTAGGACATTTTGAACCACCCCGCATACTTCCCTGACTTGGTGCCTCCAGACTTTCATCTTTTTACCTCCCTGAAGACTCGCATGGATGGAAAAAAAAAATTCAACCTACGAGAAGGTGAAACAAGAGGTCCTGAACTGGAAGGAGATGGCGGGATAATTCTTTGAGGAGGGCATCAAAAAGCTTGTGCCACTGCTCACAATCTGCATAGAACGGGAAAAGCAACTACGTGGAGAAATAACTGACATATTTACCAACACAATCCTGTAATTTTGTTTTAAATACAATTTTTTTTAATAGAAAAAATTGAGTACTCTTACTTTCTGGACGTGCCTCGTACAAAAAAATTGTACTATTATTATTGCATGCTAAAATCAACATGTATGAGGACTGTTCCCTTATTTCAACCAACCCTCTTCCCACGAATTCTCGTTTTACCTGTATTAGAGCGCACCCTTCACCCTCAGCCACCACCTCCACCTGTGTTGGTAGGGTCGGCAACCAACGTTGCTTGAGGAGAAGTCTGTCGTGCTGTCTGATGTGGAACACGTGTTCCAGGTCAGTGGCGGCCACCAGAACGCTCAAGTGCGTGCCTCGGGACGGGACGGCCATAGCGTACTTCGTCAGAGCTTCTAACGCGACCACTGTATCCTAACATGAGTATACAAACGTATTTTAATGATTTGGATGAAGGGGAGGGTTGGGACTAAAATGGTATTGTTAAGATTCCCTTTTCTGCCCTCCTAACCTTAATCTGTCAGAATGGATGAGACTCAGGAGGATTTAGGATGTCAATCATGGGTAAAGATCTCCACGCCTGGCTATAGCTTTAGATTGTCAGTAATGGTTGTAATTAAATTGGAGAAACATGTTATATTTGAGGATTGCGGTGAGGATGGTCGTTGGAAAATTGAGAGTGCCAATGGTCTGGGATTTGGTACCAGTTCACAAATAGCTAAATCCATTGAACAAACTAAATAAACGGCATATCGTTCAGAGTATAAGATAATAATCAATATCTCACCCACCTGTGTTGATACAAAGCCTCCATTGGCATTCCTATGTTTGGATATCCACCGTACTGCTCTCAGAGCATCAATCAGGTTCCTCTCACCTCCCAGTTTGACGAGAGACAAGATACCATAGGCAGTGGTCTCGATGTTCAAGGCCAATGAGTTTGTATCTAGATACACACATAGAGGCCAAGGCATTTTTAAGTACTACCACTTTTATTTCACGAGCTTGCACCTTATATCCGGTGGATATCTATATTTATATGCTTCTAGAAATAGTCTTCGTTAAATGACAACCTGTACATGAGGATCGGACTTGATTCTAAGAAATTCCTAGCTGATGCCTATGAAGTACTTGCCGTGCTTCTTAGTAAAATATCTGATACTACTACATAACTGTACTTTTACACAGGAAGTCAGGATGAGAGTATAATGACGATAAACTGAGATGTAGATGCATATTTCATCTCATCCACATTTATGTAGAACAATGTTAAGTCAATCTCCCTGAATATAGGAAGCTCTGAATACATTCTTTCTTGGCAGGACTTTGCTTCTAGTTTATTTACCAGGTGTGCGAAGCTAACCACTTCAAGATGGCACTTGTGGATGATAGGGATGGGACTCTCTCGATGCCTATGTGTGAGGACTAACACCTACGATGTGTGTGAGTGGTTAAGAACAGGTACACAAACGGGGATCTCTTAGAACGGGGGCGTCACACCTAGTTCACGTGGGGCATGGACATGTGTTGATATAGCTTAGTTTGTAACCTAGGAAGTAGCGTAGTCTACGGTATTGTTTATTTCATGATCCAGTATAAAACAACTAACTTCAACTTACGTTCGTGTCGTGTGTCACTCTCTCCCCGCCTCCATCATGACATACAAGGGATGGAAGAGCGAGGGGTAGTCAGACTACACCCATTTCCCCCTGTGATTCTCACCTTGTTTCTCCCACCAGATGAGGTCCTGTTGTATGGTGGCCGCACCCATAAGGTGTCTGAGTGATTCCTCGGCGAGAGTTCTGTTGCCCAGCAAGGAGAAGGCGTAGGTGGTGAGGGCCAAGGTGTACACGTCAGGCTGCTTGTCGCCATGGAGACAGAACACGGCGTTACTAGCGACGGAGGGTGCTAAGGGCAGGCCAGTCTCCAGTAGGGATATTAGCACGTAGGCCGTCAGGGCGGCTGAAGACGTGTCGCTGGTCAAACCTCCCTGGTATAGGATATATCCACATTTATATTTGTTTGAGATAATGTGCAGTTCAAAGACAACATAATAACAATCACGTGGTTGAAAATTGAAACATGACGTGATAAGTCGAAAACCTTGGGTCCAATTCTCGTGAAACAAATATTTTTCAACGTGTATTTAGGCTATTTAAACTCCTACGAATACTCAAGATAGTAATCACCCTGTGTTTAAATCCTAGTAAATCATTTTAAAATTAAATTTTGTCACTACACGCTCACCCCGTGGGCAAATATGTCAGGAATGGCTTATTGGGTTAAATTATGTAACGTCAATTAACTGTGTCGATTCCATTTTAGCCATTTATTAGAAAATCGAATAAAAGTTACTTAGTTTAAACAAGTTGTAGTTTGGAGTCTCACAACACTTCTAATATACAACGACTAGAGGTACACTTAAGACTTTTGAGAAGTTTGGGTGGGTTCAGTCGCCATGTAATGCAAGGACTCCAACAATTGGAATATACTCGTTGACCCGGCAGCTAAGAGTATACATGCCACTAAAAGGGACCCCATTATACTCTTTTCTAATCCTTCCTCCCATTATTCTCTCAATGGCCTACAACTCAGGGTTTACATATTACAAAACTAAGCTTTATTCCCTTTGAATTAGTCGTTAGTACAACTGGTTAATTTTGCTAGTCGGCAAAACACCTGCTTGCTAATAACAATAATAATAATAATAACACGAGGTGGTTTGTTGAGAGAAAAACAACTGACGTTAGTGATTTGTAGTATGTCAGACTTGTTCACTTTTGTTCAAACAATAGGTTATAATCTTTGACAGATTGCTCTAATCTGTTCCCCCGATTTTTGTGAATAAAGAATTTAATACGTACACACGTTAGGTCACCACACACCTAAGGTTAGCTAACTAAAGGTTATAGCGAGAAATTTAAAATATTTAGGAAGTTTAATTATGACAGACGTGGGAGATAAAGTCAAAACATATCAATGGCCAAGGCTGCTTTAAACAAGAATAGGATGTTACTGACTAACAAACTGGACCTGGAGATGAGGAATAAACTGATAAAGTGCTACATTTTGAGTATCGCTTTGTATGGCGCTAAGAAATGGACCATGAAGAAACCAAATAATATATATTTGAAAAACTATGAGGCTAGTAGAGAGAATAAAGGGAACAGATAGGTCGACAAATGAACAATTTATAAGACGAGTCAAAAGAAATGGAACCATTCTAACATTCTTTTTACAAAGAAAGGCAAACTGGAAGAGTCACATTATAATAATAAATATCTTATTGAGTGACATCATAGAAGGCAAGGTGAAAGGAAGACGGGATCAGGAAGATGAATGTAGCTAATGGATGACCTACGACAAGGAAAAAAAGATGATGAAGATTCAGACAGTAAAAAAGGAAGCTGCTGATAGAACATTCTAGAGGACTCAATTTGGACAAGGAAACAGGCAGACAGAAGACATAATTACAAAAATGGGGGTCTAGGCTGGGTGCACAATGCCACTTACAAAACTTATTCCTTCAGTTGCATTTTGTGTAAATAAAAAGGGGTATGTTTGATTAATAATAAAATCAAGATGAATGGTTCGTTTTTGGTGGAATTGGTTGGATTTAATTTGGGATAAGCTATATATATTTTCTATCTAAGGGGAGGGCTGCTTAAGGTAGCACTGGGATCCCTTGCATAACGTGAGCTAAGGCCTTGCATCAACCACTCTCTTACCTTCATGTCCTTATGGAAGACTTGTCCCACCAATGGGAAACAACCATTCTCCAGTTGCTTCTTAGTGATCCACCTGATGCTCATCTTCAGGTCGTCCTCGTCAACAAATATGTGTGTCCTGGCCTGAGCGAAGGATTTCACCACAAAGGCAGTCAGCCACATGGACCCACTTGAGTCCGAGTTGCCGAATGCTGAATAGGAACCGTCCGTGTGACGGTAGTTGAGCTCTCTCTGGTATCCTGGAGGAATAGTATCGTGGCATGTGTATATAACTATTTGATATCTTGAGGATGGTATAGCGGCATATATAAATGATACATAAACATCGCACATGATAATTACATACAAACGAATGCGGGACTTATGAAAATGAATTCATATTTGCCCCGGGTCATGCACAAGTGTGTTTCAAATAACCCTCCTTCTGCGTGTTTGAGCCTAAGTTGATAGTCACGTGGACTCAAACGTATAATCTGATTGTTCTCACATTAATGTGACAAGGAGGATTATGATAGAATTTAAAAGAAAATGTATCCGCAGTTACGAAAAGGAATAGTGAAAAAGCATTTAGAAAAAATACCCTCAGTAAACCTGACCGAGATTCAGACCCCAACCTCCTAGCTAGTAATTGGCAAATCAGACAAGACAATTCTTACGTCTTAGCCCATGTGTCCACCGATTGTTTATTATTTTAATTTTTTTGAAACTAATTTCTCTAAATAAAGCAAACACTGATTTTTACTAATTTTTAGGTATTAAAAACACTGAACTGTTGCATAGTTCCAAGGAGAAAAATTCGTCACATGTTTTTTTTTTCTTACCCTTTTCCATGTTTTTAACAGCCTCCGCTTTGAGTACCGGGTTCTCTTGCTGGCTAACGTTCAAGTAGTTGATGACATGTAAGTTTGGTACGAACAGGATCATATTCTGTTCTCCGCAGCCCATGGGCAGCTGAACCAGGTTATCGAGGTTCTGAGGGCAAACAAATATACGGGAAAACGTTTAATACACACAATAATATCATGTCGACAATACATGTGTTTTATTAGCTACTAGCAGAAGTACCCGGGGTAATCATGCAATGGTTTGCGGAGGGTACCCAGGGCAACACCTTTCTTTACTTCAAACAGACAGATTTTTTCCCCCCTCCAACCTGGTTTTTTATTTATTTAAAGGATGAAATCAAAATTTAAAAGTCTAGCATTTAGGTGCACGGGGGCTATTAATTTTTAAATTTCAGACCTCTGTGCAATAGATATCGTGTAACGCTCGTGACAAATACACAAACTCTTCATTTTATTAATATAGATAGTAAATAATTATATTAGATTGAGCAAACATGATCACTGACAATGTAGATAGGAGCAGGATACAAACAGCGAAAAAGGAGACTCTGAGATCAATAATGAATGTGACAAGGTTGTACAAATTTAGAGACGATAAAATAAGTGCAGGAGTTGGAATTACAGTGTGTTGAGGAGAAAAGAGGGGTCATAGCTTAGATGTTGAGAGGATGGGTGAGGATACATCACAAGGAGGAGATGGTACTGTATACCTGAGGGTAGGACCGGTTGGTAGACCTAGGAAAAGGTGAAAATATGGTGGGAAGGAAATTCTGCGGGAAATTAACAAGCCATCCATTCAGGAGCTGAGAGAGAATAGAAAGTTTCAGGATCGTGGAGGAGGGAGTTGCTTCAACTGACAGGCTAGTGACTTACCTGATCACATAGTTTAGTTATACCATGTTATCTTGAGGTGTATCTGTCCCATAATTGTGTATGTATACACAAGGTGTTTGGAAACTCATAGCCCAAACTGCACAAACAGCTTGTTTGAACCAAAAGTAATACATCATTATTATTAGCACCGTGTCTTACTACCCGTTCGGGTTATACGCACTTACGCTAATGTGTAATGGTAGGGTGATTGTGAGATGAAATGGAGGACCTACAGTTTAACGTGGAATCCGAACCACGGTGGAGGCCTGGCATTCCCCACATTCACAAATTGTCTTGTCAGAGGTGAAGGAAGAGTTTGGTAATCAGATAAATCTGTGCCGGGCACCGAGGATTGAACCCCGGACCCCAGCACAGAAGTCCGACACCTTACCCCTAGACCACCAGGTCACAAAAGTAATACAAAATCCTATACACTTACATCTGGAAAACTATGTTAGTACCATCAAATTGTGTTCCAAGTTTCAACGTACAACGCCGGGAGAGTAAAGCTGTTCAAGCATGCGTGTGCAACAAGTTGCATATGAGTAAGGCACGCAGTACTGCATATGTAATAATGGCAAGTACTCACTGTGATGTAGGACCGTTAATTATGACTCTCAAAACATATTCGCATTTCTATATTGACTGGTGTGTTGTTTACTATTAATTGTGGTATGTTCTGCTGCCATACTTCAAGATGTTTAGGTGTGTAGTATCGCGTGAATAATTCCTACGCAACCTGTTGTACACGAATGCTTGAACAGCTTTGCTCTCCCGGCGCTGTACGTCGAAACTTTGAATACAATTTAATGTATTTGCATAGTTTTCAAGTTGTAAGTATATGGATATTTTATATTACTTTGGTTCAAACAAGCTATATTACGTGCAGTTTGGGCTATGAGTTTCCAAACATCTGTATATATTAAATTTGACGCTTCATATTAGCGGCATGAAGATTTTCGAATTTAAAATACGATTATTTTTTAATTTAACTTTTTAATATTCCCATGGTTGGTGTGAAGATGAGGATGTCAACTTTAAAATTGATAAAATAGTGACAAGCTAATCCTAGAGGAGAAATAATTAAAGTAATCCATTATATTTTTAGATAATAGTGTATTCATGTTTAATACAACTAAGATACACGAACTATTTACGCTAGTATATAAATTATAATTTTTTTTATGGAAACATTGATAACATTTTACACTATTATTATTATTGTTATTATTGTTATTTTATAACTATTGTTATTATCTATCTAAAGTGACATTTGCAGATCACATGACTTGACGTATGAATAAATGAAAGTAGATCTAGTAGCTTTATAGCTGTCAGCTAAGGTTCATACTATAAAATGGTACTTCAAGCCATGCGAGGGAGGTTACCTGTAGTGTCGGTCCCATGAGGTCAGCCACGGCGCTGATCTGCGCTCTAGCGGAGTCTTTGACAACGTCCTCAGGCAGGTCTATGCTCCACAACATGCTCGTGTCGTTAGAAATCTCTGCGCAACATCATGTGAGGTAAATGTAAGCGAACAACTCAGTCATGATGAAGCTAACCACTACTTAAGCTAGCCATACACGCTTAAATTTCCTTTAGACAACGGCTACTCACTAGTATGACGGCAAATTGGTTTGACACGCACAAACCACGGTCTGTTGACATCAATCACCTTCAGCTAACTACAGACATCAGAGTGGTGTTGTGTTGGGGCTATTTGCTTGCTATTAGTGTGTGGAAATTGTGCAAGGTTTGTTTGAAGTTTGAAAAAGTGTTTTAGAGGTAAAAAGGATGTGTTTTATGGCAATGAGTGGGATGAGAAAAGAGGCGGCAACTGCTATAGCGGCTTAATGCCTTCCAAACAAACCCAAAAAGGAAACCGAGAAAGACCTGGACTAAACATTGTCTCCTACAACGTGACCAATTCTCTCAGATGTGGTTCCTCAAAGAGCTGCAAGACAACAATCATGATGACTATAAGAACCACCACAAGATGGATTAATCGAATGCGGCGTGGGACTGGAAATAAGCGATAAAGTGCACACCTGCACGACATCAAATCTGTCAAACCATCGTTGACGGACTCCATAAACGCTCATATTAAATCAAAACTGGTCGACAATCAGTCGATCTGACGTACTTTGATTTCACATGAAAACCCCACACACGCACAGATATTCGATCCAATCGACTAAAAACAGTGCCTGTTAGACACAAAGGCGTCAAATAGAGTAAAATAATATACAAATTTAAAACAAATGAAAGAGAAGGCAAATCTGACCAGAAATCTAAGGTAATTCAAAGGGCATAGATATGTGAGGGTTTGGAAGAATCGATAATGAAACTACACTTGTATGTTAAAAATAATGAATGTAAGAGCCCCTCTTACATTCAGTGAACTTTTTATTTACTCGCCAATTCAATGGAGAGACCCTTAATCCCTTCCTCAAATTCGAGGAAAGGGGATGTGCAAAGTGTATCCAACCATGTCACTGCCATTACATTTTAAATATATATACTACCAAATGTGTTTAAGATGCCAAATGTAAAAATAACAATACAAGTCGCTTGTATGTTTTAATATAGTATATCAGTGGCACCTAAAGTAATTTACTCATGGTAGATTTGTATAGACGATAACCCGAAAATAGCAAAAATATAAACCTAAGTGACAAAGTATGATTTATCTTGATCAAAAAAAGAAACCTTTCTAATTTAATAAATTTAAGCCAAATCTCAATTAAAGTGATGAAAATAGTCTGCTGCGACAATTAATTCCGGTGCTTCACTCACCCGTCGGGCACATGAAGGATGACTTGGTCACTTCTACTGGGAATCCCTCAGGTTTCACAAGGATAGATTTTACCAAGACGTCCCTTAAAGAGAATAATAACATATACTATGAACATATATGTGCTTGCTGAAATTAGAATACGAATATATTTAAGAAAATGTTAATGTGACATGCATTCCATCCATAACATGCATTCATTTGAGGACAAAGTATGAGTAAGGCGTATTTTAATCAAATGCACTAGCACTTGCATGGGGAAAGAATTGAAAAAAATCTCGGTCATATGACCGACATTTGAGCCCAAACTCGAGCTCTTAGCTCAGAGATAAAAACGACAGAATATACCAATGGCAACCCTGTCAAAAGAATAATAATTTAGTTTCAACGACGTTGCCTGCTTGGGTGAATTTAAAGCTATATAGTGAAGGGGTTGCATCTTAATTCAATGCACCTGAGCACTCTAAGCAATATTACACTTATGACGACCAGCGTGACCTTACCCATGACAAGAACCAGTTCCTCCACTGTAATAACTACCATCATAGTGACAATAAACTGACTACGATGGAAATAATCTCTGAGGGGAAACAGCCTTGTAATTCTCTTGTTTTAGTGTAGTCAATATTTCCTTAGATACAAGATAAATTCAACAACGCTGGCTTGTTGATGTTGCCATTAACTCCTTCTTACCCCAGAACATCAGCTTACGACATTATTGAAAGTGAATATATTTGATAACATTTAACCAAGATAGAAGATAAAGAATTTATTCATAACACTCGCAGTTCTCACAGTTGTGTTGTTCAATGTAGTTAATCGTCTAGCCATGTCACTTACCCCTGATTAACACTTTCAATTCTCCTCGTGTCTGATATCCGGACAGAGTAGGGATATTGGATCCCTACAGTATACCCATAGTAAACTCAAACCCTTTGACAATCAGCAATTCTTACAGCTAATTTATTTGAGAGCCCCAGTCCATATGAACAACCACCTTGTGCCGATGATTAGCTCTGGTCCACATGCTTCCTCATATTCGGGATCCACGGCTGCAGTCACAGTGACATTCACCTCCCCCAGTTCTGCAGCCCTGATGAGGAACTTGTGAACCAGGGTGGTCTTCTCCTGCACGCAGGACAACACAGTGCTCGAATCCGACACCAGGGTGATACCAGGGGAGTCCTCCAAGTTTATCCGCACCTGCGCGACAGATTAACATTGAGTTGGTGGGGTTAAAGGTAACAAAGAGCTGTTGTCCCGGTTATAAATGTGTTTGGTTTAAAATAAAATGAATTTAATTTGTTCTGAATGGAGCTATCTTCGAAATTAAGGGTGGAGAGCCAAAGGGTACACATTCGCTCGTTAATTTGTATGTCTAAAAGTATTTCATTTGTTTCAATCCATGTTTTTCAAACTTATACCAAGGTTTAAACGTTTGTTACGTGCCATATATTCCTCTTCGACCTTTAGTATGTCCCCTATATTAATCGACACCCTTTGGTATATCCTATATATTTCTTGGCACTCTTTTATACATAATTTATATTTATTAGCACTCTTTGGTACATCTACTATATTTATTGGCACCATTTTATATATCTTTTATATATTGCGATAGACTTAGGGTATATACACATCCTTATGTCCAGGTACTATGAGCTAAGAAAAACCTTATTAAAGATTGTATGTGATATAAAAATGCTCTTCAGTAAAAAATTACTTTAGAAACACTAAATTAGTTGAAACTTTTTTGTGAGCTTTATTATAAAATTCCTCATATTTTCGCGAGATCGCTAGAGGATAAATCATGGTCCCCCCTTTGAGAACCATTAGGTTAGATGAATATTCAAAGTAGGTTTGTCAATCTTCCAGCTATCTGCTAGCAGCCATTATCCCAGCTGACTGTTTAGATAAATTAAACCTAAGTGTAGTCGTCTCTCTTACCGGTAAGCTGTGGGCGAGGAAGTTGTACAGCGACACCTTGAGATGGACCACCTCTCCTCGTTTGATGGAGTATGGCATGACGTAATCGAGGAAGAATGGCTGGAAGGCCCTGACCTTCGCGGGGGAAGACACCCCCAACCCGTGTTGGGCCGATACACAGACTGTGCTACCCACCCAGTCCGTGATGGTGTGAGGTAGATCCCGCTTCAGAACTGTTTCCCCCTCCTTCCTGTACACAGGACACACTCAGTAAACTCTTGATTATTCCTGCATACAGGACACACTCAGAAGCTCCTGGCTATTCCTGTACACGGGATACTCAATAAACTCCTGATTATTCCTGTACACGGGATAATCAATAAACTCCTGATTATTCCTGCATAAAGGACATACTCAGTAAACTCCTGGCTATTCCTGTACACGGGATAATCAATAAACTCCTGATTATTCCTGTACACGGGATAATCAATAAACTCCTGATTATTCCTGCATAAAGGACACACTCAGTAAACTCCTGGCTATTCCTGTACACGAGATACTCAATAAACTCCTGGCTATTCCTGTACACGGGATAATCAATAAACTCCTGATTATTCCTGTACACAGGACACACTCACTAAACTCCTGGCTATTCCCGTGTACAGGATGCTCACTAAACGCCTGTTTTTTTCTGTATAGTTCAGTACATGAGTTGCTTAACTTAGTAACAACCTGTAGGCTATATGACCTTTATATATATACTTGATTCTTAGAGGCACGCCCCATTTACTCTCAAAGGCATCAGTCGTACCTTTATGGATTACAGCATGGTGTAGCTTATAAAATGGGACATAGTGTATTTCTTCAAGATGATACTGACACCTATCAGAGTAAGCTGTATCTCCAGGCCAAGGTCACACACCAAGGCTCCTAATCACTCAGCCACAATATTAGGTATTTGAATATGTATGTTGATATACAAAAATGCATACATACATACATACATACATACATACATACATACATACATACTTAAAGTCTGTTCAGCGTAGGAATTGTTTTCTTAAAGGTCTTTTTCCTTACCAGAAATCTATTACATAGTAATATATTGTCAGGAAAAAAGACCTTTCAGAGAATAATGTATACAGTGAATGAAGTATACTTACATACACACATTAAGAAGTCAGCAGGTTAGCGATGGAAACTAATGGTTTTCAACTTATCCAGTAGGATCACTAGAGTTTCCCAACCTTAATAAGTGTTTCTATGACTCACTAAGCTTTTACTTTTACTCTTTCTCTCTTCTCCCAACCAATATGTGCCCTTGAAATGAATAATGAATAGAATTTATTGTGACCTCCTTCCTGCCTCAGTCATACAAATGTACATATCAACTTTCATAGAAAGGTTCTTATCTGACAGCTAGAAGGGTTACTAAGATCCACTTTCATTGTCCATACGTCAATTCATGTTATCTTCATTTGTCATTTTTGATACATGCTATTAATACCAATTCCAATCAATCAAATGAACATTTGTTCGTTCCTTGGTGTGTTCTCTAAAAGTATATATTTCGCGAAGCTGAGATCCAAAGGCAGAGAAAGCTAATTTTCTAGAGGCTGGCTGGTGGGTGGTAACACTTGCAGGGAGATATGTTTGGTTTGGCTCGCGCATGTATATGGGAACCTGTAAACAACCAGCGACTCACGATGCTGGTGGCGGAAGGACTCAGTGGCATTTCTCTCACTAAGGAAAAGTGATTGAAAACCTGTTTGTTCGTTAAAGGTCAAGCTTCACCACCTGCCGGCCGGCCTCTAGACAAATTTAATATAACTTTAGCAAAAAAAAAAGTTTTTATACGTACATATGTACCCCCAGGGGAGGTCCAACAAATTACAAGGGGTTACGCCTTCCACCCATATCTACGTCCTAGCTGATATCTAGATCCACCGACCCAGTGTCTCACCCAATGTGAATCAACTCCCACAGCCAAGTTTCAGGAAAGAATGTTCGGACTTCTATCGAGGGTTGTCTCGCATCCTCAGAGTACCCTCGGGGGCTTGTGGGCACCCCTACGGTCAGAGGGTAGGCCAGAGGAGACATTGAAATCCTGCTCCTTCCCCGGGCCCGGTTACTCACTGAGGAACAAACATTATTTGTATTCATTAGTTGAGTTTTATAGTTATTAGTTTCTTCATAAACCTACATTATGATATTGATTTACCTCATATACACACATCTTTTGGTAGGAAGACCGGTTTGGAAAACCTTATTTCTTACCACAACCCCACAGAATAGTAGCATTTTGGTAGGATAAATGGCCTTCCAGAACCATAGTGGAAGCTCTTTCTGAAAGGCCTTTCAGCCTACCAAAATGCAGTATGATTCTGACAACAGGTGTCCAGTGACTAGAAAAACAGGGAATTTGCTTGGTCAGAGGGAAGTCATGGAAAAGCCAGGGAATTTTATAAAATTTTAGAATGTTTACATTTAGTCTATTAACACATTTATTTTTATTTATAATAGTCAAAATAACATTTTTCTTCCAGTTATTACACACCTGAAATCTCTTTTAACACCATTATCCCTGTCTAACAAACTAATATCAATTCTCAAGGACAACATATGATTTTCGTATAGTCTTTCTAACCCTATACCACATTTATTTAGCCAAAGTTGAATAGTGGTTACGCACATTCACGAGAATTTGATTATATTATGGGTGAAGGAATTTAGAATAGCTATGTATCACAACTATTTTAAACCGTTCTGGCGTAAGGCAATCCTTTAATGGCTCAATATGATTTCACGTAAATACATTTTTAACTACTCAAAAGCCCACTGCCCTGGGTATAAATGGTTTAACCTCTTCATTGAGCAACACAATTTCAAAATGTGTACGTATCTAGAAAAAAATAATCATATTAACCTGTGTTCTTAAAATGATGATCGCAGAAATATATTTAATATTGAAATCTAGTGGTCTGAAAAAAGTATATTGGTTCTGAAAGATCTGGACAAGTCAAGGAATTAAAAAATATAGTTTGGCTGGACACCTTGGATAAAAAATTAGGCTTTCTAGAACAGGCTTCCTACTGAAATTAGGTTATAGTAGAGACGTTGATCAAACTAATTTAATATAAGGGTTCAGAGTGAGGAGAAGGAATTAAATAAAACTGCAACACACTTTATTGGCAAAATGAAAATATATTATGAAAAAACTCAATTCCCTGTAGCTGGTCGAAATCAAAGAAAAATACATTACCCGTGTGGCCAAGGTTTCAGGAGTTGCCTGTTGTGTAATTAACCTTAGAGTAATAATAATTTGATTTGCAATTTGCATATTTAAGTCTTTGTAGCCAAACCCCGCGATACTTGTTAGATTACTAATGTGTCAACCATGTACACTCCGTTTACCATGACTGATTTCATTATGATCTCTACGTATAGATCATTTTTTAAAACTTTGAAATTGACAATCACTACCTAAGTACCACTTTTGGCTAATAGGGCAATCAAAAACTGTATAAAATAATTAAGAATAATATAATATTAAAAAAAATTTTGCTAAAAATAAATTAAAATACATACAAAAGTTTATATAAAACAAAATGTGTAACTAATCAAAAATAATTGTGGTCAGATAATTTGATTGTAAAAGATAATGGTGTTAATCTCCCTTCAGACCGCTTACCTCTTCCTCTTCTATTGCTCACTTTACCTGAAACATACAAGTTTGTTATTTAAATTAAATGTCTTTAAAACCAGAAATATATAAGTACGCATTAATATTGAATAAGAGTATCAAGGCCAAGATATTACTTCATAGATCTCACATGGTCTGTATCTGTTAACATTATCACAAAGCAGCAAATAATCTAGTAACAGAATATTAACTCATATTTAATAAAGAACACAATAAATTATAGTATGAAACACGGTTATAATAATATGAAATAAAACTTACCATTTTAAAATATATATATCCGCTGTCCGTATCTACCACGACCGGTCTTAAGGGCGCACTTAAGCTAAGATCCATTTGAATAGTTAATTTGATAGCCAATTAATTTGAAACAGATTTTAAAAACAAGAAATGGAAACGCACATCAGTACAATATACTACTGTTTATAATGGGACATTGAAATATACCCCAATCTTTAAATCAAGAGGATATTATCGAAATGAAACATTTTCTGAGTAAGCGCCATTCTCCAGTATTTTCTTTAAATCGAATAATTCTATTCACATTTCAAACCATTTATTTATATGACAGTAGTTAGGATAACAGATGTTCAACTTTAACCTTGAGCTTGTTTTAATACGTTAATGATGCTGTAGATGACCCCACACTGACCTTAGATCTACATTACTAGGTTGGGAGGGGGGTACTTGCACCTGGCGGAATTACAATTAACAAATTCAAGGTCAAAGGGGTGTTTCCCAAGGTCAATGTGGGGTCATGCACAATTTAATTAAAATACTAGAACGTTCAAGGTCAAAATGGAACAACTAGTCCTCTTTTCTACTGTAACACTATTACAAATAATTATTATAGTCGAGTGTTTCTTTATTCTATTATGAATAAATATAAATATTTTGAGAACAAGAGACTTGTCGTAGCACACTGTCTATGTTTGTTTCGATAAACTCGCTTTGAGAGTGGAATCTATGTTATATTTGGTAAAACACCAAAAACATTCTCATAATGACTACTAGTCCTATAACCTTCGTTGGCCATATTTACCTAAAACATGTATTCTAGTCTCAAGTAAATTCTAGAGTGTTTTCTTAAAATACACCTTTCTAATAGGATTTTCTTGTAATAGTTAGACCCACAAATAGCCTGCAGTTAATTGAAGCTAAGGCTTACAAAGAAATAAAAAGGTCCCAAATATTATCATATTCACTGATAACTTTTAGACACAAAATAATTTTACCAACTCAGTTTTTTGGAATCCTCTCTTACCAGCTATCCAGACTATCCACATATATACACCAATGAGACAAAATGAGTAAAATAAAATCCAGATGGAATGTACCCACATTCAAACGAAAGAATAGTGGTTCCCAATCTTTAAATCTAACGGTTCAGGCTACACGCTAATATAATGAATACGATAATGTGTTAGGGATGAGTAAGGTTGAATTTAGAGGTAGTGCGCCCTCATTTGCCTGGAGCGAGAGAGAGAGGGGTAAACTATTTTGAAAACAAAATAACACACTAACTACACTCGACCATGATTCGAGCCCCATTCTCCCCGACATCGGCAGTCCAGCCTAATGACCATTGGACAGCTGAAGTGGGTCTTCCCACCCTTTTATCCACATAAATTTGTTACATTTCCTTTCAAACCATAACCTCCTCATCCCTATTCCACTAGTGTGATTACATTCGAACAACCCTGACAGACATTAACACAAGCAGGTGATAGAGCTATTCTCAGAGTAAAGAAGTCAAACTAATGATCCTGACCTGGTATGACATGCATCCTCACATCAGAAGGTCGGACTCGATCGGCGTCAACCTCTCCTGCCAATATAATAAAACAAATAAGACGACACGAGATATTTCAATGGTAAATGTTGAGGAAGAAATGTAATGGTGCCACCTACTTGAAGGGAAATATTCTTACAGAGAGAGAGTGACAGTTCTACAGCTTCAAAACCACTAAAAACAATTCTCAACTATTTTAGAATGTGTTGTTGGAACCCTACAAAATATTAGTTTATTTGTTTGAGGAAGACTAGATCTACGTTACTAACCTTTGTATTTAAACATGCTTATTGAAATAGTATTATTATTATTATTATTATTGTTATTGACACAATAAGGTAATTAGCGCAGTGCCATAATCGAAATAAACATTTAAAGCTCACACTACATGGAGACAATTCACCATTTAAGCACCAATGTGTTATTTTCAATACATATGGTAATACTTTTTTTAATGAAATAATAAATATTGACTACACACAACTGTTTCACTTTGTCCTTGAACCCCTTTTTATTTTTCATTAATTATGCTGTGCACGATCCCACATTGACCTTGTAAACAAACCACTTTGCCCTTGAATTTTCTAATGAGGTTTTCTTAATAGTCAACCCCCTAGCTTTAAAAATCATTAACAAGCTCAAGTTCAAAATTGTGTGTGTCCCAATGTCAATGCAAGGCCATTCTCAACACCAATGACAAATTGAAAAACAAGTTCAAGGTCAACATGGAACAGGTGGTTCTTCTGACACAAATTTTTATTAAATGTAAACAAAATTTGTTTAATTTAGAGAAAAAATATCCTCCTATCTTAAAGAGTAGAATGATTTATTTCAATGCAGTGCTATAAACAATATTATATTGTACTGATGTGTGTTGTCAGTTTTTTAAATCCCTTTAGGATTAATTTTTAATCAAGTTTTATATGAAAACGGAACTTAACTTCTGAAGCACACCCATCAAGAGAAAGTTGTCGTTGAGGTGTGGATGTAGGAAAAACGAGAAAAGACCAGGATTTTTGCAGTTTTTATAGCAAGACTTTTTTGGCCCAAAATAAGTACAATATTGTTCCAGTTAAAAGAGAGAGTTTAATTTTCTTCACATGATGATATCAACAGTTGTTGAATATCTGTCATGAGCCTAGCAGCTTTAGATAAGAAACTTAAAAAAAAGTATTTTTTTTACACCCACTACTGTTTCCAGCTTGTAGTCTGGGTCAGTTTTTTTTGAAACTTTTTAAATGAAGAGAAAAAGTTGTCATTAAATTACACGGCACCCTTAACGGATATTCAACAACTGTTGATGTCACCATATTATGATAAAAAATATTCTTATGTTTATAAAGGTACAATATTGTCTTTATTTTGACCAAAATAATGCTTTGGCATAAAAACCTTTTCTCGCGTCCCCTACAGTCCCGCCTTAATGCAAACTGATAAAATAATTTTAAAAAAGGAATCTATATTTTGTATTTTAAATTATAATAACCATATTTGAATTCAGATTTAAGACATTTTGCGTGAAACTGTTTTTGAAAATGAGGTGATGACATCTTTTAATATATAATAAATATACTCTCAATTTATTAAACTTAAAATGTAGGCCCCCTTTAAGCTTCATACCAATACACGACTTAAACATTAAATCTTATGGGAGCGCTCTCGGGAGTGTAAGGGATATAAGAAAAAGTGAGTGTTTCTGCAGCTTCTATCAAAACCTCTTTTTGGTCAAAATAAACCAAATATGGTTCCTGTAAAAAACTGTATTCTTCATAATATGATGACATCAAAAGTTCTTGAATATCTTTCAAGGATGTCCTGGAATTTAATGACAGCTTTTTCTCTTCGTTTAAAAAGTTTGTCATCTAATACCACTATGCTCTTAACAGATATTCAACAACTATTGAGTTCACCATGTAAAGAAAGTTAAACTCTCTGTTTATAATGTAGCAATATTTTGTTTATTTGGACCAAAAAAATGTGTTGATATAAAAACTTTGAAAAACCTACCTTTTCTTACGTCCCCTTTATTATTTATTGCTTAAGATCCTCCTGTTATCAAACTAGGAGCCTCTATTGTCAGATTTTCTGAGTTTGGTTATGAGTAAAACTAGGTTGTATATGCAGTCTAATTTTCACAGGAAAGAACTAAAATACACAATTATTTTTTACCAGTCAACATTGCTAAAATGTTGCTATGTTATTAATATTAATTTATATATATTGATAATGTTTATCAAAAGTGACAGCTTCAGATCATATGACTTGATGTATGAATAAATGTAAGTATATCTAGTAACTTTTCTAATTGTCTTCCTATGAAAATTAGACTGTAGGTGTCTTGCAAGAAGTGGAGGACCCTAGTTACCTTGTCCTGAAGAAAAGCATGGCCTGGTTTCAAGGGTAAGATCACTCATCACCACCACACCAAAATCCTGTAAAAAAAATTAGGAAGGGGTGTTCACTTTCAAGGTCTCCAAAAATTCTTCGGGAAAGGCGGGGCTCGACATAAAGGGGGAAGGGAAAACAGTGGCGTAGCTAGAGTTCGTGCCACCCTGGTCCCTGAGTTTGCGTAATAAATAGTAATTTAATAAATAATATACAGGGATAAATACATCCGTTATAGAGAACACTAAAATGTTAGTTTGGGATAAATAAATTTACCTTCCACGCAGTGACATAGCCAGGAAGGTCCTTGGGGTGCAAAACTTCACGAAAACTCTACTCACAGGTGTTAGCACTAATTGTGTGACTGATTCTCACACTAATTGTGTGACTGATTCTCACACTGAATGGCTTGAAAATATTTTACAACCTATAGTATAGCAATCCATGTTATGCTTGTTTGAGTTAAGTGACCAGTGTTCTAACACAATTTCCGAGTGGACTTGCACTGGTTGTAAGGGTGGAGGGTGTTTGTACAAAAGGGATGGTTGTCCAGTGGGGGGAGGGGGGGGAGACGATCCTTTATATTAAATCCCCCCCTCCCCTTCGAAATGAAATCCTGTCTACCTACCTCACTGCCTGCAAGTCTAAAAAATGTAATAAGCCTACTCACTTCCAAAAAAACAAAGAAGACTGATGTTTATTATTATTATTATTATTAGCACCGCGTCTTACTACCCGTTCGGGTTATACGCTCTTACGCTAATGTGTAATGGTAGGGTGATTGTGAGATGAAATGAAGGACCTACAGTTTAACGTGGAATCCGAACCACGGTGGAGACCTGGCATTCCTAAGACTGATGTTAATATCACAAAGATACTGCACGCAATTAATGAGACCGTTTATTCATTTCGTGCCACGAAGAGACATTTCCCTCACTTTTTTAAAACCAAAATAATAATGTTATATCATTATATTTCTATTTTAACGAGCTTTAGGATGCAGTTTAGAAAGATATAATATACATCCATTTGAGAAATCAAAAGTGAGATTTATTTTTTTATTTCTAGTTATTTGAATTATAGTAATTATTGACAGGGAAAGTTAAGTGTTTAGTAGTAAATAGTAATAAATAACAAAAATTGCCTCTGACGTCTTGTACTACCCCGGATGATGATGATTATTATTATTATTATTATTATACTAACATCGCATCTTACTACCCGTTCGGGTTATACGCACTTACGCTAATGTGTATGGTAGGGTGATTGTGAGATGAAATAAAGGACCTACAGTTTAACGTGGGATCCGAACCACGGTGGAGGCCTGGCATTCCACACATTCACAAGTTGTGATTAATACATCTTGTCAGAGGTGAAGGAAGGGTTTGGTAATCAGATAAATCTGTGCTGGGGCCGAGGATTGAACCCCGGACCTCCAGCAGAGAGGTCTGACACTTTACCCCTAGACCACCAGGTCCCCGGAAGAGAAAAAAACTTTTCTTTTCATTGCAGTAGACCAAAATTGCCGCCCCTATTCATTATAAGCAACAATTTTTATGCTTTTCTCTATCATAGTGTCCAATATAAAAATGTTAAAGAAAAAAGGGGGAAGGAGTTGGTTAGAAAATAAAATCGTTTTTTGTTAGCATTATGTTACTAATAGAATGTTTTTTGTTAGCATTATGTTACTAATAGAATGTTTTTGTTAGCATTATGTTACTAATAGAATGTTTTGCAAACATTCGCGGTCACCGTACATTTAACAAGTTTTTTTTTTGTGGTAAACTGTTTTGTTTTTGGTATGCATCGCGAAAGTTCAATGGTTGTATGGTAAATCAGAATTATTAATAAAATATTGACTATTTTTTTCTTTAATAACTTCTAATGTTCCATGATTAAAGAGTGAAGTTATTTTTCTGTGCCCACTTATTTAACATTTGTTAACATTTCAATCAAAAAAATAGTAATTTGTGTAAACCATAACTATAACTTCACGCGAAAGCGTTTGGTTTTGTCAGATATGTTTGTTAAACATGTTAGTAAGTACAAGTAAGAAATACGGACGACGCACAGCTACCGCTCATACCAATTTCTTAATTCGTGTTCTTATTTTACAGTGATGTGTGGCCGCACGGCACACCATTCACTGCCGAGGCACACCAGTGTGTTGCGAAACACTCTACTAATATAATAAATGTACTGTACGTTGGAAGTCATGTTTTACAACTAATCTTTTTATAAATGAAGGCTTACTTACTGTTGATTCACGCGTTCGCCGAAAAACTAGCGCAGAACAGAAACGTGGTCACGTGACGAGCTCTAAGGAAATCACAAGCTTTCCGCCTCATCGGCGTGAGATATTCCATTAAAGTTCAACTCATCTCTACTTCGTCCGCTCTGCCTGAGATGTTTGGCACAGGAGAACCAATCAAATCTCAGAACCAACCATCTAAAATCAGTACGCATGCGCGTTTGACAACGAATGCGCTTTATAGCCAGAAGCAAGCAAACAGCTTCGTTGGCCGTTGTGAAGGGATTTGAAATAACCCGTTAATGTAAAGCGTGTTTATCAATGTTTTGGATTGTGCTACGACACAACGTTATAATTTGAAAACATTTATCGGGAGAATGATCTAAAATATATGTTTATCCACTATAAAAGAAAATATGTTGATAATGAGCTGTTTTAAGTTAGCGTTGCAACGCATCATAGGTTGTAACATTGGGTTATATTATACTACCCACCTCCATGTTAACCTTCACGCCTAAACGCTCTATTGGATTCATACCACCCACTCCGAGACTAATAACCCTTTTGCATCAGTACTCTTCTCTATTGTAGTTCACGGTAGTTTCGATCTATATCAAGAACAATATTAAACGATATAAAACAAGAATAAACTGCCTGCAATCTAAAATTGTTCATGTACTTACCATTTGTATCTTCTGGCTAGAACAACCTCCAAGTCGGGCCTATACACGTCGCGTCCTAGTTTGACGAGTGGACCGAGCGAGCTATGGTGAGTTGAAGTTAAACAAAAATGGGCTGGCCAAGATTTCCCTTGAGCAGTGGACGGCGACTATCCCGCAATCTACCACCGAAACATTGTGTGACTGAATACGTCTCGATTGAAGAGGTCTAAAGGGTCAATGTAAGTAATGGGAGTACGTTATCATCCCTGCGTAACCTAATACCGTGGTATTAGCTGGTCGATGGTCTACGTGATTTCATGCTAGCTACAAGATGGCCGAAGTGACGTCACCAACCAAGTGTTCAAATTCCCCACCATCCTTCCCTAGCAACGAGTTCCTATATATATTAACGTGTCTGTATACAAAGTCGACTGTTTGATTTCGACGCTTCATGAAAAGTTCTGTCCCGCTCTTGGACAAAATCAGGATAAACTGTTCTACGTAATATTCTACGGACATAAACTATGGCGTGTTTACATTTGAACTCTAAATTAACGTAATATTTTGTACAAACCAGAATAGGCGTCATGATTTTGATAACCTAAATGTTAATTGATTTGAAGTATACTTTGATATGAAACATTCATTATTTTCTGTCTTTACTTGGGCACTACCACTTGTCATGTCACTTAAAATTTTAGATGATCACAATTAGTAATTAATTTGATGTATAACGTATTGAATGTAAATTGTCTTGAAATTGTTGTTATCAGCTATATTAATTTCACCTTTTTTAGTATTGTTTCTTTTGTAACATTTATATATATATATATATATAAACGTAACCTTTGCTGGTTGATAAATTTAATATAATATAATTTAATAGACTTTTATATATTTCCAAATATTTTGCTAGAATTGATTGGTTTCATAACTATGCAAAGCTTCAACTACTATACGACTAATTGTTAACAAGTGGGGTTCTTGTTTACGTTTCTTTTTTGTGTAGAGGTCTAATAGTCCCACGAGAGTTTGACTTAAAGTCTGTAAGCAGAACTCACATGTTATTTGAAATATCTGAGTGATATTAAAATTTAAATTCACTGGAGTGAATCAGACATCTTTAGTAACAATTTAAAGCTGTTCATTAGGCTCTTACTTTAGTCATCGCATAAGTATCTGATTCGATAGATAATTATTAATTAATTGTACTAAATTCAACATTAGGGGATGTTCTGTCTCTTCAAGGCAGACCCAGTTGACTGTAGGATATGTTACTGGTTTAGTAACATACTCGTAAACTTACTGCGCACATAATAAATAAGTTATTATTGATGGATTTACAACATGCCTCCGTTTGACCTTCGAGGCCATGTAAATTATTGTTATTTCCTTTGAATAAACCATTCATATCGTTATTTACATCTTTACAATGTTTTACCCTTTAGTATGTCCCTAAGATTCCTCCCACCCACCTTTTAGTCTATCCTAAGTCGTAGAGAAGAGGTAGTAGTGTAGGCTGTAACAGGGTCAACATACAGTGTATGAATTGCTGCGACACTGAGGCGGAGTCTGCTTTCTATTTTCGGCAAACGTGTGAATCAAGCTTAAGTCTTAAAAGGGTGAAAGGGTCAAGTGTTTACATAAACGACTGTACTCTAGTGCTAAAACGCTTAACGTGTTCCCGACAAAGTTAATACCTTAAAAAGGTGAACCTCCCATTTCACCCATGCCAGAAATTAAACCCGTTCATTAATCTCATTACCGGTTGGCCCATTTTACGTAAATCAGTGACCTGTGTGAAAGGACTAGAATCTGCCGATTGGTTCTCTTACATCGAAAGCTTGGATGGCGTCGACATATTTGGACATGGGATGTGTCGCCACGAAGCGACGACGACGCCGGCGTCGCAGATCCCAGATGGGTGGTTCCTCTTCCACCACTGGTCTATGAATTTCTTCTTCCTCTAGAGGAGGGCTAGCTTTGGTCTCTGAAACAGGTCGAACTGTCCTTAATTGGTTTTCATAATCAGGTTAAAACTGACGTTATTTGGGTTTCATAGTCAGGTCAAACTATCATTGATTGGACCTCAAAATCGGGTAAAACTGTCTTTGGTTGAGTTTCAGAACCAGGTGAAACTGCCATTAGTTGGGTCTCAGAAACAGGTAAAACTGTCGTTAATTGGGTCTCATAATCAGTTAAAATTGTCTTTAAAGTCTTAGAAACTGGTCAATTTATCTTTAATTGAGTTTTAGAGTCAGGTAAAACTGTTAATTGGGTCTCAAAAGTAGGTTACACTGTCGTTAATTGGGTCTCATAATCAGGTCAAACTGTCGTTATTGGGTCTCATGATCAATTGGGTCTATGAGAGTACCAATAATGAGTGTGTTGACTCATCTGAGAATAGAGCAACAAATTATAGCAAGTATGTTGACTCACTCCTGGAGCAATAGTCCCAGACGTCCTTCTGGCGGGGGCCACTACTTGGATCGATATGGAAGTGAGCCAGTTCCCGGAACACCCACTCGGAGTCCAAGGCACTACTTGCCGCTAGAAAGTTGGTGCTTTCGTCCACCGCCGCCACAGCGCACAGTGAGTGAGGAGACGCTGTGATGTGAAGTGAAGCTCGGGATCCGGGGGTGCCTTGATCGTTCTGGAACGACGCTTTCACCTGGGAGCAAATACAACCGTTAGCGACAGTTTCTGGGGTAGCCGGACCCTTGCAGCCTCTGTCACAATTTTGTGCTTTGTGCATCGTTTCTTACCACCGTACGGCCATACTCATATCCACACTAAAGGGTTAGGCACGAGAAAGGTAGAATTTAGAGGTAGCCTTGGATCAAGAGGAAGAAACCATTTGGGAAAATCTACCTTAGTACTAAGAACGGGTTTGAACCTCGAGATCCTCATCACTGGTGAACCAGAAAAGGTTCAGATGATGTTTTTATCCACGCACCTACTATAAAAAGTATTTTGAGATCTTTTTCATGTTCTAGTGTAACACGACTAGGTATTCTAGGAGTTCCCAGTGTACTAGGAGGTTGTGAGGTACTATGATTTCCTGGGATACTAGGAAGTCCCAGTGCACTAGGATTTCCTGGGGTACTAGATAGGTACCAGTGCACTATGATTTCTTTGGGTACTAGGAGGTCCCAGTGCACTAGGGCACCCCTACTAAGTCCAGAGCTAGCATTAGGAAACAATCGTCACCTTGTTGGCAAAACACTTGTCAACTTGTATGACATGTGTGGCTGGCACAGTTTCCCCGTCTTCTCTGACGTAGTAGACGAGCAGATAACTGAGGGGTGACATCTTGGGCTCCACTAGCAGTTTGAGGGACAGCTTTCCCACCATCATCTCTTCACCACCACTCTCGGTACCATTGTCAGCGGAGTCCTCGTGGCCCCCCAAGATGTTCGGAAAGTCCTCATACAGTTTGGTAGGCTTCTGTTTCTGGTGGTGTTGGATGCGGCCCATGCGTATCAGATCTCCTCGAGACTTCACCTGTGTAAAGATGGAATCACTCAGACATGAGAGAAAGAATTAGATCATTCTTTCCCGCTGATTCTTAGGAGTACTCCAAAGCTTTGATTACCAAGGGCATCACATATTGTAACAAGGTTGTTGTATATGGCTGATTATTAGTCTTCCCAAGAGCCTAACGATGTTTATGAATTCCCTTGGCCTCCTTCCTTCTTCCTCCTCAGGTCTTTATTTTGATTAGGTCTTGTGGCTGCCTCGCTTTTGAAGAAATTATTAAAACGGAAATAGCAAGAAGCCAAAATTTCAATAAGAAAAATAGTCAAGAAACGGGAATTTCAGTAGATATAAGACAAATTATTAATGCATATGCCTTCTCGGTAGTTTCGTTTATATCTCTCTCACTTTACTATGTATATTATATGTGCATTATGTGTCGGTGCATCACCTTACCTCCTAGTGGTATGCGACACGGGTGAGGTATACTGGTCTGCAAGGCAATTCCTATTGTAGGGATACTGGTTTGTAGGAATAGTGCAAGCGTGGTCTGGGTAAGACTTAGCAACGGTTGTACTTGTGATATACTGGCTAAAATGTGCCAAACCCGGTCGGTACATCATCCTTACCGTAAGCAACGAATACTGTCATGGGTGCGGGTACGATCAAGGCTAGTAACCTGGTCTACTCTAGTTAAAATCACTACCAGGCCTGTGAAAGAATAGCCTCAGATGATCAAAGCTATGATGGGTAGCTGAAGTTAAAATTGAAGGACCAATCTGTTGACGAAAGGAAATAAAAGGAGTTTGTGGTAGAGAGAACGAACTATTAGAAAAAATGATTGGAAGAAAAGTTGATATTCTGTGTGTATGTAAAACCAAGCAAAAAGGGAAATATGTTTTGATGACGAGTGATGGTAGCCTGTCATTGTGGGCAGGTGTGGATGAATGGGTAAGAGGAAGTCAGGGAGTAGGTTTAATCCTAATCCCAACAGCTAAGCTGTTTGTGAGAAGGTGTGAGTTGATGTCATCTAGACTTCTATGGGTGCGTGTGAAAATAGGTATTCGTAGAATTATGTTGGTTGCTGGTTATGCTCTGGAGAAGGTGAAGATGAGAGTGTGTGAGTGGAATTTTGGAATGAGCTCAATTAAGTCTTGAATGCATGTGAACTGGGTGAAAGAATTATTTTGTTAGAAAATAGGAATAGATGGGTGGACAATCAAAGAGAGAACTCAGAAAGAGTGTTAGGAAGGTATAGCGATGACAGGGTGAACGAGAATGGTAATGAACTAGTGAGTCTATGTTTAGGAAAAGGTTGAATTGTGTCGAACACATAGTTTAAACACAAAGATATTCACTTGTATACATGGCAAAGGGGCGATTCAAGAACGATGATTGATATAGTGGTGTATGACGAAGACTGAGGGGTTTAATAAAGAATACTAGGGCTATGTGTGGATCTGAATGTGTAACGGATCACTTCAGTAGTTGAATCAGGTAAGAATTGTATGAGGAAGCATCACAAGAGTATTAAGCAAGTAAGAATGAAATTGGAAAAGTTGCAAGGTAAAAGTGTGAAAGCGAAATATTAAAGATTTCTGGGACACTATGGTTTCCCAAGATTTGTAATGCCACTGTTGATAATATAATCAATATTTAAACACTATTTCTTTAATTTGTATTAGTTTTATTTAAATTACTACTATGCTAAATACTATTTAACTATTTATAATTATAAAGTTAAAGAATAGTTGTAAAAATCGTATATTGTTACCATGTGTTAAGAATTATTAAACATAATTCTAAATTGTGTTAGCCTCCATATTTTATTTTATCCTTATACAGTTATAACAACCTAATGTAATGACCAAACTAAATGCCTATAAAGTATGAAGTATTTCTCTTATAAGCTACATCACTGGTTAGTGGTTAATAATTATTATGAATAATCATAAACTATGATTATTGCTGAGAATTGAGAAATACAGTTTCTTTACATATTTTCAAAAATAGGCTTTCAGATATTTAGCCCCCACCCCCCCAAACTTGACTCTTGCATACGCCACTGTCTGGAACAACCCATATCATGTTAGATGTTCAATTTGAGGCAGTTTCCGGTTCTCGGCCAATCTGTATGCTTCTATACGTTTTCGCAAACTAAACATTCTAGTAAGTTCTATTGAACTGAGTTATACCACGGGTGATGTAATCTCGGAGCTCAATGTGATGCCAGTAATTGTCTCGGACGGATTGTGTTAGGCGCTCGTCTAGATTGTGTGGAACATGGTCATTTTTCTATAAAAGTATCAATAATTATCATTGAATAAACCAATATCAAACTCTATCTGACGTTAGTTATTTCTATCATAAAAAGTGAGCCAATGTAGGGGAGTAATAACTATTTTATAACGTAACAAATTACGAAAAAACCGCGGGACAGTTAAACAAGTAAAAATCCCGTAATGTTATAAATGACTTCCAAACGTGGGGCATTTATCATCAAAAATATTACGTAAGGTGGCAATTGGCGGCCCAACGTGGACCAGCTATAAGAACATAACAATTGGCGCCCAACTTGGGTCATAACAATTGGCGCCAAATGAGGGGCCCGTTATGAGAACATAACAACCTAATAAAAATGATAAAACTGTTGAAGTTTTTAAGAAATTTTATAGGCCCAGGAATGGAAAGAGAAGTAAGAATTTTTGAAGCAGAGCTAGTAGAAAATATTGTGAACAATCTAAGTGATCGATATGAATTAAATGAATTTGTTTACGACACCCAGTAATGAATGTTCATGGTAAAGTACTATCATAAATACAAGGTATCTAAAGAAAAGAAATTATGTCTTAAATTCACTTGGTGTGGAGAGGTTGGTATGCCAATGGTATGAATTATAGTCATAGATCAAATATCTAGTCTTCGTGGAAGGTCCACCAGTTAGTTGAAGTGAAGCACTTGTCGTTGATCCAATATACATCAGTTAAGGTGAGATACGTCGCTGAAAATAAATATATGTATATATGGGAGGGATTGCCCCATAAACTTTATTTAGGTGAGTCTTTATCATTGAAGAAAGGTAAGATAATAGTCAACATAATTAATTTTGTTGAAGCCTGTGCCAGGGATTTTCTGGTGTGTCTTAGAAACAAATTAAAACAAATGAATTAATAACAAAACTAAATAAGAGTAATTCATTAAAGATTTTATCTAGGGCCTATAAAATAAAAAATAGCTGGAGCAAAGGTTGATTTATTTAAAGTCTTACTTAAAAATAAAGTAAAGTTAATTTAATTAAAATCTAATTGATTTAATTAAAACATTGTTAAAGAAAAAGGGATAATAGCTATGGTATTAAGGAGGATCAATCAATTAATATTGAAATATATAATTTAAAACATTGAGTATTAATAAAATGTTTAATATAATGACATAATATTAAAACAATTAAATCAGTGCTAATCTACATTGTATAACATATTGCATTAAATATGTCAAAAGTAAATTGTAATAGTAGAATAATGTAACTTTAGTTAAATATTTTAGAGCTAGGCTTTTCTGAATAATGATATTAGATAAAAACAATAATAAAGAAAACAAATTATTATTATTGTGACATTGTAAAAAAAAGTTATTTTTTCCTATTTTGTTGAAGTATGTACAAAAAAGAAAGTATGGTCGAGGGCAAACCTTGACTAGACTAGCAACAATTGTATGTAAAAGTGATTTTGTTCTGTGTATTCAATTTCAAGTGCATTTTATAGTAAAACTTGTACATTTATGTAATTGCTGTTAGATAATCTCAATAATTTATTATTCACATCTATATTCAAAATTACTATATTATAAGTGAGAGCGGGTAGTAAGATTTATTTGTGTCGAGTTGTTAAGTTGCAAGGTATGGCGACATCTTTCTACGTCTCTGTTTAAAAATACAACGCAGTTTTGTAAATAGAAACGCACCTGGATGACCACACCTTTTTTTTTTACTACGAAGCTTCGAGAAGGAAATTTCGCTAGATATACCCCTTCAAGGTACGCATCTCTTCACTTTCTAGAGATGGACGATATCAGTGAATACAGGACTGTGATTTTAAAATATCGGTGATTTATACCAGTGATTTTTCACTGTGACCTGTATTCACAGTGTCTCGATGGATCGATATTTGTTCACTTTCCAACCATGGTCAAAGCTAGTATTTAGACTGCTGTCCGAGTAGGCGAGTATATTCGAGTATCGGTTGGAAGGAAACTAATCATTCAAGTGTTTGGCGGCTTGCAATGGAATTCGATACTTAAAGGCCTAACATAAACTCTTCTTGTCCCCACTGATATTGACAATCAACATACAGCTACCTAATCTTTCAAGGTTTCATGTTGCCTGACTAATGTACAGTCAATACAAAAGTATGTGTTTTTAAGATGTTTCATATAGAGAAAGCAAAAATGTAATATTCTATAGTGAAATGTTATGTAAGTTGGGCGAAATTAGTGGTCCAACAAGCATTATGTTAAACTTGAATAACAATATTAAAACTTATTTGACGTACTATGAGAAACTCTTGTAATTTTGTAATTTATTTAGTGATCTGTTTTACTACAGTTAAAATTTATGTGACATTAAAAATGAACCTAACATAATGGCGATTGGTTTAGAAAATGTTGTTTGGAATGCAGGTCATATATTATATTATTGTAGTGTTATTTTATTTTAAATACCGTACATCTAATAGTAGATGAACTATACATATATTAGAAGCAAATAAACTTTAGATTATACTATAGGATGATTAGTATCATAGTAAATATTAAGGTTTATATATATATAACTTAATTTAACTTATTATTAGCTATTTTGGGGATAGGATTACCGAAAAAAATTTCAATCACCGGTACTTTTGAGATCGAGTCACTGGTGATCATACGGTATCGGTGAAAAAATCACAGTCAGTGATTTATCGCCCATCTCTATCACTTTCCTTCCTGACGAGGAGCCGTGTAGGCTGAGTCTATGACGTCTTAATCTGTGTTCTAAATCTCACGTGTCGGGAATTATCATGCATATGACGTAATAGTCGGACTTTTAAATTAAAATCTACAAAGTGTGAAATATCTAGCAAAAACTGTTCTTCTACTTAAAATTAAAATAACTATTAAACACTAGAAATTTTAATTTATAAAATAAGACATAATTCTTTTTTAATTATTATAATACAGAACAGCAAACTTGGACCCAATTCAATCGTCATATCAAATGTCACCCTAATGGTGGCGTATAAACATTAATATATCAGAGTGATGTGAGGAGATAGGAGTGATGAGCGATATGAGAAGATAGGAGTGATGAGTGATGAGTGATGTGAGGAGATAGGAGTGATGAGCGATATGAGAAGATAGGAGTGATGAGTGATGTGAGGAGATAGGAGTGATGAGCAATGTGAGGAGATAGGAGTGATGAGCGATGTGAGGAGATGGGAGTGATGAGCAATGTGAGAAGATGGGAGTGATGAGTGATGAGTGATGTGAGGAGATGGGAGTGATGAGCGATGTGAGGAGATAGGAGTGATGAGCAATGTGAGGAGATAGGAGTGATGAGTGATGTGAGGAGATAGGAGTGATGAGCGATATGAGAAGATGGGAGTGATGAGCAATGTGAGAAGATGGGAGTGATGAGTGATGAGTGATGTGAGGAGATAGGAGTGATGAGCGATATGAGAAGATGGGAGTGATGAGTGATGAGCGATGTGAGGAGATAGGAGTGATGAGCATTGTGAGGAGATAGGAGTGATGAGTGATGTGAGGAGATGGGAGTGATGAGCAATGTGAGAAGATGGGAGTGATGAGTGATGAGTGACTGAGGAGATAGGAGTGAATAGCGATATGAGAAGATGGGAGTGATGAGTGATGAGCGATGTGAGGAGATAGGAGTGATGAGCAATGTGAGGAGATAGGAGTGATGAGTGATGAGCGATGTGAGGAGATAGGAGTGATGAGCGATGTGAGGAGATAGGAGTGATGAGCAATGTGAGGAGATAGGAGTGATGAGTGATGTAGGAGATGGGAGTGATGAGCAATGTGAGAAGATGGGAGTGATGAGTGATGAGCGATGTGAGGAGATAGGAGTGATGAGCGATGTGAGGAGATAGGAGTGATGAGCAATGTGAGAAGATGGGAGTGAGAGTGATGAGCGATGTGAGGAGATAGGAGTGATGAGCGATGTGAGAGATAGGAGTGATGAGCGATGTGAGAGATAGGAGTGATGAGCATTGTGAGGAGATAGGAGTGATGAGTGATGTGAGGAGATGGGAGTGATGAGCAATGTGAGAAGATGGGAGTGATGAGTGATGAGCGATGTGAGGAGATAGGAGTGATGAGCATTGTGAGGAGATAGGAGTGATGAGTGATGTGCGCGCTCCGTGGCATGCACGTTCCCTAAATGTCCAGTACGGTTAGCGGCAGTACCCCGTGTGGTACAAGACCAGGTAAGATACCACCCCTGGCGTTAGTGGTTGCGCTGGCGATTCTCCAATATTCCATAACACCTGGCTAGGTTAGTAACCTTGCAACACCCAATTATTGCCTACAAGGTGGCTAGCAACATCTTATTTTCTAAATGGGCGGCAATGTAACACCAGGAGCCTCTCACCAAGTAGTAGAAGGTCCTCCGTGTGACGTTCGGATTCATGGTGTAGAACACATGAAACGTGTGATGAGAGCCGCATTCCAGACCCGTCTCCTTGTCGTCAGCTATCTGCACGTAGCTGTTGGTCGGAGAGTACCATGACTGGACGTCGAAGAACGCTGACGGTTGATCCATGAACACCCGCCACCTCTTATCTGGGGAGTAGTACTTGGTCTGGTAGCCGACAGCCGTGGCCTAGGGGCAAGGGTACACGTTGTATGACTGTCGGCCAATCAGGTTCAAGTACCTGTCAGGTCAACCTTTAATTATCACCAGAAAGCAAATATTTGGAGTATGCTGACTCATTTTAGGTTCTTCCTGTCTTCATACCCATCCAGGTTATTCGAATATTCACACTAATGAAGTGGAAGTTAGAATTTAAAAATAAATGTTCTCATATTTTCGGGGGTGGGGAGAGTGGGAAACAATTTAAAACACCCAGTCGAAATTTATATAAATAATATATTTTAATGAGAGACATGTAACTAAAGGATATTTCGTCATCGTGAAATGACCTTGACACCTACCACAAATGATAGTAACACGACGTTGTGATGCTGCGGTCGGACGAGGAACTGCACGAATCCGTTACTGTCCGACGTGAAGTTCTTGCAAACTACGAGTGTTCGACTCCATTCCCCCTTCCCTTGGACTTTGAGACAGAGCTGGACCATTTCTCCTGGAGCCGGTGCATTGTTCTGGAGCAGCACCTTCACCTGGAGACACACACACACATGGCTCACAGTCAGGTCAACCTTCACCTGGACACACACACACATGGCTCACAGTCAGGTCAACCTTCACCTGGACACACACACACACATGGCTCACAGTCAGGTCAACCTTCACCTGGACACACACACAAAATGGCTCACAGTCAGGTCAACCTTCACCTGGACACACACACACATGGCTCACAGTCAGGTCAACCTTCACCTGGACACACACACAAACATGGCTCACAGTCAGGTCAACCTTCACCTGGACACACACACAAACATGGCTCACAGTCAGGTCAACCTTCACCTGGACACACACACACATGGCTCACAGTCAGGTCAACCTTCACCTGGACACACACACAAACATGGCTCACAGTCAGGTCAACCTTCACCTGGACACACACACACATGGCTCACAGTCAGGTCAACCTTCACCTGGAGACACACACACATGGCTCACAGTCAGGTCAACCTTCACCTGGAGACACACATATGGCTCACAGTCAGGTCAACCTTCACCTGGAGACACACACATGGCTCACAGTCAGGTCAACCTTCACCTGGAGACACACATATGGCTCACAGTCAGGTCAACCTTCACCTGGAGACACACACATGGCTCACAGTCAGGTTAAGTGTGAAGGAGATTTAAGATCTCATCTCACGGCCAGGATGTTAGATACAAGATTACGCTCGATTTAGGAATCGAACTTTTGCTAGCTGTCATTTAACACTAATGATGAATGGACTATAGATATTATCCGTGGGTGGATACTATACTTGAAGAGACATATCCACACAACAAGTTAAGTAAAGAATGACAGCTCTGACGCTTCAAAACCATTAAATGAATCCTCAAATAGTTTGAAAAATTCTGTCGAGACCATAACAACAAATTACTGATATTTTCTGATGGAGGCTATATATACAGTAGCCCCATGGCTTCTATGGCGCTGACTGACAGCTCACAGCTGACTTCTGACGGTCAACATTTAGGTATATACCTAAATATTGACTGTCAGAAGTGACAGCTGCTAAACATACTTTTTTGCATATCATTTGGTTCGGCGTAAGGATACATAATTTGGTCTGGTAACTTCTCAAAGCCGTCAGCTCTAAGCTGTGAGCTGTCAGTCAGCGCCAAAGAAGCCATGGGGCTACTGTAGTTTCCTATAACATTCAGATTAACACACACAACTGTGTGAAACGTCGTTGAAAGTTAGATAATTTTAAATCTCTATTATGTTTTTTTTATTTATTCTAAACTCAAAATATACAGGTTGCTTGGAAACTCAAGGCCCAAACTGCACATTTAGCTTGTTTTAACCAAAACTAATGTAAAATTCCTGTACATTTACATCCGGAAAACTATGCTAATACCATTAAATTGTGTTCAAAGTTTCGACGTACAGCGCCTGGAAAGAAAAGCTGTTCAAGCATACGTGTACAACAAGTTGCATAGGAGCTAGGCGCGTGGCACTACACACCTAGACAACTTGGAACACGGCAGCAGAACATACCACAATTAATAGTAAACAACACACCAGTTCATCTAGAAATGGGAATACATTTTGAAGGTCATCATTAAAAATCCTAAATCACAGAAAGTGCTTATCATTATTACAGTGCAGTAATGTGCAACTAACTCTTATGCAACATGTTGTACACTCATGTTTGAACAGCTTTGCTCTCCCAGCACTGTACGCCGAAACTAACTCAATTAAATGGCATTAGCATAGTTTTCCGGATGTAAGTGTACAGAGATTTTACATTACTTTTGGTTCACACAAACTATGTTTGCAGTTTGGGCTATGAGTTTCCAAACAACCTGTATAGTTGTTTATGGTTTTGATTCCTTTTACCACTAATTTAGCATCACTCATATTTTGAAGTAAAAATTCGATTATTATATAATGAGGAATTTCTTAACGTCTGCAACGCTGCCTTCAGGAATGTCAAAACGCATTTCAGACGCTCGGCTGTCTTGTTTATTTAGATAATGATTTGTTATTTTTAATAATTTTCTTTTTATTTGAGGTATTTAACCTGCACTTTATAAATCGATTGATTATACCAGAATAAGACTCATAAACTAGCCTAGATCTAGGATCTAGAACAGACATAACACACATCCTAACCGGCCGTTAATTCTTCACTGTGAAATGGGAGACCCCCATTTCACCACTAAGGGTTCGGCCAGACTGGCGAGCGAGCGAGTGATTAGCAGATAGCTCTCGATAGTTGTTGACGAGGAGGCAAAGGTTCGAATCTTGGTTCAGTGAACTGAAGGTGGTTTTTACAAGTGATTTATTGTTGTGGTTTTCTCATCCTCTCTCCGCGCTATTGGTGATTCTTATTTGTAAAGGCCTACTTTGATTATAATATTAAAGTATTTTAATATATCAGTTTTAAATACATATATATAGGTATGGTTTATGATCTTACCAATTAAATTAGGCCGTTAGTAGCAAGTGTGCAAAACCTATCGATAGTAATAAAAATGTGAAAAGGAGAAGTTTCCCTAGCACTCAATGAACCAACACACAATAATATTACCTAGCGCCTGTAAACTAGACTGTACCGGTTTGAGCGCGCTCAACTCTGGCCACCTCTCATTACAACTAATGTGTTCTATTTTATATTATAGTCGCTCGCTCGTCTGGCTGGACCATAAGACATAGCAGGAGATGAACCCTGGACCATCATCTTAGTAGTTAAACACGCTGTAAACTGATCCTGATCCTAAATGACGACATATCCGCGATAAACCAATGTATGAAAAGCGCGTGACAACCTTCCCCTTGTAAGGTAGACCAGGCTTGAAGTACTGTGCGCTGTGAGGCAGAAACTCGAGCTTGAGAGATTGATGAAGGATGGACGAGGTGACTGATGCATTCTGGGTCACCCCAGTGCCGACCTCCGTCACTGAAGCAGTCACGACGATGTTGTTAGGTGCGACATCCCAATCAGAAAGTCCCAGTTCAGATCCGGTCAGGTTCAACACCTGGCAACCTGTCACCTGATTACAAAACACCGCAAAACAAGTTAACACGGCTTCATTGTGGGTTGTGGTCACAATTATTCAAGAGGGTGGCGGAGTTTCAGGGGCAATTCAGTTAGCCTAAGGGTTCGCGGCAGCTCCTTGCTTGGTTCCACTATGGTGTAGTGTATAAGGTAGGGCCATAATGTAATCAATCAAGGCAAGACTAATACATTGCTTGGATACACTATGGTGTAGCTTAAAATATAGGGCCATAGTGTAATAAGTCAAGGTAAGACTGCTACCTTGCTTGGTTCCCTTGTGATATATCTTATAAGATAGGGCCATAGTATAATAAGTCAAGGTAAGACTGCTTGCTACCTTGTATAGTTCCATTATGGTGTAGCTTATAAGATAGGGTCATAGCGTAATCAGTCAAGGTATGACTGCTGCTACCTTCCAAGCTAAACGGTATGTAAAATGTAATGTAATGTAAATGTTCGTTCATTCTCTTACTAAGGGGCTAGAATTCCATATCTCTGTATTAGTTAGTGCCGTAAAGCATTAAATAGATGCAAAGATTGGTGTTATAATTTTTGTAACTAGTTTATTAAATAATAATTTCAACGAGATCCTGTTTTTTTTAAATAGTGTAAGAAGGATTATCTTATAAAAAGTACCTCCGCCATGTAGTGTATTTCTAAAGGTTTGGTTTTCCTCTGACGCCAAGTTGGAGTTTGAGGAACAGCCTTTATGTGTAGTTCCCCCTTGACAGGCTGACCATAGCTGTACCTGCACACATCAAGAACAGAGTTTCAGCGTCATCTCACTAAGAGATGAACATGAGTTTCAGCGTCATCTCACTAAGAGATGAACATGAGTTTCAGCGTCATCTCACTAAGAGATGAACATGAGTTGGTTTCTCTTGATTTTTCACGCAAAAAATACAATAAAACCAATTGTGCGTAAATTTACCGTGGACATAGCGTGGAGTGTTTAGTATCTACATCTCCCCCTCCCCACCTGTTTTTCAAGATGGCGGCTTCAAAACAGTGGAGGCAAACACCAACTTACTGTACCAACACACGACATGCAAACTAACTTAATTCCTTAGCAGACACTTAGATCTTGACCCAAATTTATTTTCAAGCCGATTATTGTCATTTTATTTTAATTATGGACCTAAGAGAAATATCCAACATCTTAGCTCAGTTGGTAGCGTATCTGCCTACTGAGCTAAGGGTCCCGGCTTCAATTCCTGGCATGGTAAAAAAAAATTATTATTGTTGAAATGTGGGTCTACCCTTTCACAGTGATGAATTAACATCTGGGGACTGGATGTTGTGCCTGTCCTAGTCTTAAGATAGATTATACGGCATATGAAGCTACAACAAGCCTAGAAAATCGGTAGTGGGAAATACATGACTTAAATAAAAAAAAATGACTCAGACCACAGGATGGAAACAATATTGAATGTAAATAAGTAAAAACCTAAGAGAGATAAACAAATAATAGATTGGATTTAGTTACATAAAGAAAAACTTCATAGTTTGAATTCATTCCTAAACATATTCAGGATGATATAGGTGTGAAGTTTGAAGTAGGGTGGTCATGTGGTGATTACATGCGTGTACACAAAATTTTAGTTGAGAAATCTGAAGATATGTCGAGTCGTCTATGGTAGATAATGTGAGAGGTGATCTGAAGGAGGTTGTGTCTCAAGGTAAGGTTGACTGGCAAGCTTCCGTTCTGGTGGTTTGGAACTTTCGAGCTCCTTAAGGCCAGAGAGCGACACTGGATATCATCTCTGAGGCAACTGTATTGCTAATATTGAGAAACAGCGTTGTCATTCTCCTGTTTTCGTACGGTAAATCTACCTTAAAATATAAGACAAATTTCTCAAGGCTGGTTTGTCAATGTTGCCAGTAGCTCCTTCTTACCCCATAACACCACCTTCAGAAATAACTAAATGTGAGTAAATTTGTCAACAGTTAACCGAGAGAGAAGGTAAATGTTTTCTCCATCACAAGACCTGCAGTTCCCTTATAGCTAATATTCAATGCAGTTAGTTAGTTTGGTTTATTTTAGTGAGGTAGTTATCACCACAGTCCTCCACCAATGACGGGAGGCAGACAAAAGCGTTATTCCCTGATTTTGGTAGGAAACCCGGCTTGAAAGACATTGTTTCGTACCGAAACCTACTATAGAGAGGTATTTTGGTATAATAAAGGTCCTTTCAGAATCTTATTCCTATCAAAATTCGCCTATAGTTGAGAAATAGTTGAGGGGAGTGTCTTACTTGGCGCAGACGGTCCAGCTAAGATTCTGAGCGTCGGCCAGGACGTAGTCGGAGGTACGACGCTCACCTGAAACCTCGGCAGAACATACTCGCGGACCTCGAAACTCCGGGACTGCGTGGATCCACGATGGTCTACTTTGATCTTCCACACGCCCTG
>JBCFYV010001001.1:3707191-3737105 GCA_039000515.1 Timema cristinae | reverse complement strand
GCTCACGTTTTACCGCACCAATGGGAAGCTCCCTTTTCTCCCATTGGACAAGGCCAGGCAGCAGTGGAGGGTATTTAGCACGGTGGTTCATCGGTCAGAGGCCAGTTGGAGAGTGCTACCCAATCTGGGTGCGCCGTCTGAAAGAGCTAATAAACTGTCGTGTTTTGTAAAGAGCAATTTTGTCTTAACTCCCTCTCCTTCCACCGTCATCCTTTACCTCCCACCATGACTCACGTTGCCGGGATTCTATCCCACCTCCCACCGCGACTCACGTTGCCGGGACTACATCCTACCGCCCAACGCGACACCCATATTGCCGGAACTCCTTCCTTCTACCTCTCCACCCTTCCCATCTGCTTGTCCTTGTCACCGGCGATTCCAGGGGATAGTCTGCACCCGCCTCTCCGGCAAAACCCACACGTGTCTGAATACAATGTCGCCGTCGTCGTGACATCAACCAGTTACCCCCGAAGCCGCAGCGAGGGATAACAACCCTCTCTCTTAAAAGACAGATCCCCTTGACAATCTTTATCCCTCCTTTTCTCAAGAGCTCTACATTTAATCATCCTACATTCATCAGATTCGTGAAACATACATATAATGCATTGAATCGTTGTTAATTGATCATACCATCTAAGTTAATATATTTAAGCAACACTGAATCATTATTCATACATCATATTTAGAAAACATTTGTTTATCGTTCATTGGTCACACACAAACTTCATACATGATTAGGCTTACCATACATCCTGGTTTGACCGGGACTGTCCCGGTTTGAAGGTGTATTACCGGGGTACAGGCCAGTTTATAATTTTGTCCCGTTAAGAAGAAAAATGTTAAGAATATGAAAATTTAACAAAACAATATTGACTATAGATAAAACAAAAGCGAGTGAAACTGATATTGTTATCGAACTTAGGAAATTGAAAACAGATCTTGAAAAAAGGAGGGATAATAGATTTATACTACAATGAGCAAACAATAAATAAAAATATGTTCAAGGCACTAGAGGAGCCTGGAAGCATTAAAGTTGATATAGTTATGAAATAATTTACAAATTTTTATAATCGATATGTGTCCTACATTGAACTATAGGGAATAGTTTCAGTGGAGCAGAATCTTTTGTCTGGATAAAAAAAACGTGTGATTCTATGGGCCTAAATTGAAAATTAAGCAGAAAAATTTAATAAAACACTTGTAAATGGTGTAATAAGTTTAGGTGAAGTATTTGATGAAGTGGTAGTTGCAATGGCATTTTGGTTTTAAAACTGTGATACTTTTAAAAACTACAAATTTAAATTGTGAAGAAAAGTGGGTTCAACTATTCAATCACTTCAAAAACCAGAACATTTCTGTTTCTGTACCCATCCTCGGCCGAGTTGTGTAGTATATTTTCTTCCTACCAGGCAGATGAATGGGTGTTCTCACTGATGAACAATGTATGGTCTCAAGAAAGAGGAAGAATAGCAGAATCAAAAGTGAAATGGCTAATGTACTGCAAAATAAACATTGAAATAAGTTGCAATGAGTTTTATGAAATTATACAGAATAACAAAGTATTTCTAAAAAGGTTCACGCAAGTAACAAATATGATTGATTTCAACCAGATAATAATTAGGGTTTGCTTTTAGCTGTTGACTTTAAGTTTGTTAAATCTTCTATCCTATAGTAAACTATGCTTTATAACTTCATCTTTCTTTTCATAATTTTCTCTGTAGTACATTCAAGTATAGTTCTATTAGTGAGTTTGGCTTCAGTTTTCATCTAAATAAATGATCAAAAATAGATTTAAATGGGAGTTAATTTTCAAACATTTATATCCCCAATGACATAAGCATCCTTTGGATTGGTAATAAATAGGGTAGTGGGAGGGGGGGGGGGTGTTGGAAGCTTGTAAAAGTGTGTTAGTGATAATTTCCTCTTTTACGCTAATGGGGCTCTGCAACATGATTCTCTTCCAGAAAACCCTTCGAATTCCTAACTAGGTCTTTAAAAAACATAACCCAACGGGGTAGTAATAGCTGATTTAATAAAATAAAAATTTGAGTTTTTAATTAATTTTTTAAAAACTTGGGACCCAAATTTTGTGAAACCAATGTTAATTTTAAAAATTACATTGAAAACTCAAAAAAGGGTTTTATGGGACCATATAAAAATTTCCAGCATTTTTAAAAATCTTCAAACCTCAAACCAAGGACCCGCCCTGTTTGAAATTTTTTTTTTAAAACAAAGCCTTAACCTATTCTATAATTTATTTATTATGAAAATTCATGATTTGTTAAAAATTTAAATTAACTTTCACTATATTCTTTTCCCCACTTCATCTTCACGAAAGAAAAGGACAAACAAATTTTTTGATTAAAAAAAATTGGAATTTTAAATTTTTTTTAAAATTTCCTAAAGTTTGGTTACTGTTTTAATAGGAAAATCCCATTGGTTTAATAGGAAAATAAACTCTTAGACATATATTAATTTTAACGGGGGTGGGGGCGTCCTTAACCGTTCGAGGGATTAACGCTTTAACTAAACGACAATGATTTAGGAATTGGAAGTTTTTTAGGGTGTTGAAAAATCCCCAATTAAATAAAAAGTAAAACCTTTAGGCCACCCGATTTCCCCCCCAGAATTGGAACAAATTGTCTAGATGATTTTAACAAAAGGGTTACCTAACTAGGGGAAAACCGATTTCTCCTTAAAAATGACCCATTTTAAACCCTTTTATTAATTCTAATTTTTTTGGGTTTTAAAAATTCGGTATTCATGAATATAGAGGGGGGTAAATTTAAGAAAGTTTATCAAAGGGGCTTCCTATGGCCCTTGCGGCTGGTTGGCCTTCCCCAAAACGAATATTTTCTCAGGAAACCCGGTAACGTTAAATAAGGGAAATTTATTTTTGGTTTTTAATTAGTTAAATGAAATAACTAACTTACCCATTAATGCTTCCTACCCCATAAGGATAAAACGAAATAAGAAAATCTTTAATAGCCAAGCAAAATCGGATTTGATTTTAAAATTTTCCCTTTGGGAAAAACCCCCGCTTTAATCTAAAAATGGCATGAAATTCTAATTCGATACGACGCCAAGAGTTGCTATACAAGTACAAAATTACATGGATATTCAACACACCTGTCTTTTGAGGGAATTAAAGTAAGGAACCCATTAAATTGTATGGGTTTGTTTACAATAATTAGAATATATTACTTCAGGGTTTTTAGTTTCTAACGAAAAGCGTGTTAACTAGACTGCAAAGGACGGGAGATCGGGGTTCGGCCCTCGGTGAACTGGGGTGGTTTTTTTCCAAATGGTTTTTCCACTCTTCCCCACGCAAATGCGGTTCACTTCCTTTAATTAACCTTCGAATTCCTAACCTTTTAGTTAATTAGTATTAAGGCTATAACCCAACGGTAGTAAACGTGGTGTAAATAAAAAAAAAATTTAGTTTAAACATAAAATTTATTTATCTTTGTAAAAAATGTATATTAATTGTTAAAATAAATTTATTAAAAAAATAATTGTTTAGTGTTTAAATTGAATTAAAATTTTTTTATCGTTGTGAACAAAAAAAACAAAATACACATATACATTAATTATTAGAACAAAATTTTAATAATGGGATAAGGTACCCCAAAGCCCTGAAATTTTTAAAATCCCGCCCCTTGTATTTAATTGACAAAAAATTTTAACAAACTTGTGATTGGGAAAAGGTTCAGTTGTTCAGAATTTAAATTAAACTTTCCTATTTTTTCCTTACCCCCTTATTACAAAGAAAGGGAACCAATAAAATACCTGCAATAAATTAAATTGAATTTATTTGGGTTAAATAAAAATAGTTTAAATTTGATAATCCCATGCAAAGTGCAATTATTAATATTAGTTTTAAAAATATTAATTATTATGGGGTTTATATTGGGGTTAATACGCCCTTCCACCCCTTTATAATAATTTTCCAAAAGGAATAAATTCTTAAGTAGTAAATTTCGGGGGAAAGGGGAACCTTTTGGGACACCCAGTAGAAGTTCATCCTATTTTTCGTTTCACACGTCAAGGTTCCAATCCCCAATTTCAAAAATAATCTAAATAATAAGAAATTGTTTTATTATTATTTATTTTTTTGTATTTAACTAAATTAAAGCATAGACTTAAAAGGGAATGTTTGGACTAAATCTCAAATATTCCTTCCGGATCCTCCCTTTTTCATAATGTCAAAAATAATTAAATTTATTGTGGGGTTTTTAAATTAGAAAATACATACAGTTTTTAAATACTACCATATAAAAAGTTTTATTACCCAATTTTATACGGGAAATTTATGGGGGAATTTTTATAATTTTATGTAAAAATCAGTTTTTTATGAAAGTATTAGTCATTCCTATTTGCTTCCCCAACAATTACTTGTAAAAAAAACCCCTTTCTTTAAAATTAAGCTGACCCCATTAAATTATTTTTTTAATATTATTTGATTATTAGTTTTTATTTGTTTCTAACCAAGTCGTTTTTTTGGGGAAAATGTTGAAATCTCGTAAACTGGGGTGGTTTCTAAAATGTTTTTCACACCTGAAATGGGTTTCCTTTTTTAATTCAACCCATTAATTTAAACCAATGAAATTAATTAAACTAATCCAAGGGGTAGTGCCAAATTAAAAATTATGTTCCTTAAAATAATTTTGTATATTATTTTTAATTTTTTAAAAAATTTTATTTAAAAATTTGAATAAAGGTTATTTTGAATTGAATGTGAATATTTTTAGGAGGAACAAAAACTAATAGTAAATATTTATATTTATTTTGACTTTAAAATATATTTAAGCGAAATTTTAAATGACCTTTGAAGTTCAATTTCTAAAGGTTATAAAACTTGTGATGTATTCACCATAGGGGTTTTAATCTATGAAAAGTAGTTCCTCCTTTTTATAATACCAAAATTATCAATATAGGCTTCTTAACCCAATTATGAATGAAGCGGTCATTTAAAATAATTTAATTCCCCGGCCAGTATAAAACTTTTTTTTAAATTTAAAAATTTAGTGAATGAGATAGTAAATATTTAACGTATTTAATTATTTTTGGTTTTTATGTTAGAACTCTTTTAAATTGCAATTTCCAAAACAAAACACCTACAGTCCGAAATTTAAAAGAAGAAAATTTTGACATTAAAAAGTATTAACATTTTCTATATTTAGTCAAGTCAGGGCATTTTCCCAAAAAATAATATATAAAAATAAAATATTTTTATTAAGATAAAATTTTTTTATAATTAGACGCAATTAAAAATGTTTGGGATTTCCCTAAAGTTTCCTTTAACAAATCCCCAGCTTTATTTTAATTTAAATATAATGGACTATAAAAAATCCAGTTGCTACACTAAAGTTTTATTATATTTAATAATTAACCCCCTTTGTGTCTTTAAAATTTAAAAAGAACAGTTCGAAAGCCTACCCCTTTTGGTCCCAACAATTACCATAAAAGTAATAAAAACCATTGAACCCCCATCAGCGATTGTTTTTATAAAAATAATATAATTAATTATTTCTTGGGTTTAAATTAGTGTTCTTTTTTTCTTCCAGACCGTCTTTTGAAAGTGTACTGTATCTTATTTGGTTCTTTTATAAGGGGAAACTGTAATGAATTCTTATTTTTATTACAGAAAATTTAAAAATTGAAAAAAATAAAATAATCGCAATCCAACATTAACAATTATGTTTTTCATAAAAAATTCATTTTATGATTGTAAATACATAATTAGCGGTTTTAAGTAAAAATATTTATTGTACCCTTTAGGAGAAAAAATGATTGAAAAGTTTAGGAGAAAAAATTTTTAAGCGGGGTTATTTCATTTTTCTCAACCACCGGGTACCTTGTATTGCAAAAGGATTAACAAGAAAAGGTTTAATTTAATAAAATTATGTTTAACTTCTTTTATTTTGAAGAAAGAGGTTTTCCTCCTTTAAAATTTAATATTGGATAAAAGGGTTTAGAAATTTTAAAATTATGTGTTTGAAAAATTAATTATTTTTAATATTAAATTTTTTTTTATTTAGAAACCCATTAAAAATTTGCAATTCAAGCTTTTAAAAAAAATTTTTGTTTAAAAACTTTTAAAAATTTTAATTTTTGGGAGGCATTTTCTGTATTCATTTAAAATTAATATTTTATAAAACAATTTTATTATACTATGTTAACTAAAATAATAAAATTGTTTGTATTTTAAGTTCCTTCCTAAAATACCCAACTAGTTTTTTTAAAGAATAATTTTTAAAACTCTAAAAATTTTTTTTAAAAATATTTGTGTTAGGCATAAAATTATATTTGGGTCTGGTAAAAATTTAAATTGAATAATTTAATCAAGCCCCTTTCAAAATTCCAATCGGAAATGGTTGAATAAAAATCTCCAACATTTTTTTAAAAAATTAGTTTTGGGGGGATAATCCAACGCCAAATAAAAAGGATTCTTTTTAATTTTTTGTTGAAATTTTTTTTATTTAATTAATTCCCTTTAATTTATTTTCAATTTGAATAACCTTAAAATTATTTTTTTTGCTGCCCCAACCCACCCTATTTTTCCCAACAAGGGGCTATTAAATTTTTTTTAATATATTAGCTTTCAAAAAGATGATGAATTTTAAAGAAAACAAACGGGGCATAGTTTTATCTCTGGGCTGTGTTTAAGAAAACTTCCATTTTAAACTTTATTTTAAAATTAAAGCCTTTAAACTTCTTTTTATTTGAAATTAGAAGATTTTTAAAAGTTTAAATGGATAAAATTTGTAAAAATTTTTAAAATTGTTTTGAAAAAATTTTTTCCCCGATCTTTTATAAATTTATTATTTTGAAATGTAACAATTTAAAAATAAAAATTCCAGTTCTAAAAGTGGTAATAAAATTTAAGGAGGCGTAGAAAACGAATATTTTTTTAAACAATTTATATTGTACTATTAGTTTTCGGGTATAAATTTGCTCTGTTAATTGTAAAAGGAAAAAAACCTTATGAAAATTTTTTTAGAATTGATAAATCTTAACCAAAAACAATTTATTTTTTAAAATATTTAACTAAATTTTTAAGTTGTTGATTAAAATTATTTAAATTAATATTTTTTTAAAACTTTCAAAAATCTTTAAATTTTTTGAATAAACAATTAAAATTTTTTAATTAAAGAAAAATTTTAGTTTTTTTTAAAATAAAAACCAAAAAAAAAAATTCAAAAAATTTTGTTGAAAGTTTTTTTAATAATTATTTTTAATTTTCCAATTTACAATTCAAAAAATATGGCTTTTTTTGTCACAACACACGAATGAAGTATAAAAAATTTCCCTTTAATCACGGCCATGGAACTTAAAAAATTTCCCAAATCCCCTGCAATGTTTTAATCTATGTGGCATGGAAAAGGGAAATTCTTCATTAACAATTTAAAAAATTTGATAATTTTTCTAAACTGGAAGGTAGAATATGAATAATCTTTGGAAATCTTTTGTCTACAAAATAAATAAAGATTAAAGAAAAAATGTAAATTAATAAAAGACGATGCAAAAAATAGGGGTTTGCACCGAGTCCCAACCGAGAAACTCATATTTTATTATATTATCAGCGGCGATTGAGCAAATTGGGACCCCTTTTTAGAAAAAGTTAGTTTGTTTAAAAATTTGTAAAAAAGAACAAAACTGCTATAAAAGGGTATTTACAGGCGTAAATTTTCCATTTTTTTTCTTTTTAAACTTAAGACATTATTTGAAAATTTTTTAAAAATTAAACCCATTCTTCTTTTTTTAACTTGCAAATTGTTAATACCTCCTTTGCCGGAAACAAATTGGGAAATGTTGCCCTTGCTTGAAATTTCTGAACCATTAGTTTTTTCGTTTAAAAGCCGAAAAAAAAGAATTAATCTAACGAAACAATTCTTTTTTATGTTTTAATAAAGGCACTTTTTCCCAAAAAAATATAAATTTTCACACCCACCCAAACCGGCACGCGAGGATTACCCCTCTTGGCGTTAGACCCCCTTATGTGGATAAAATTTAAACCCACTCATGGCTGTAAAACGCCCGCTGTTTTTGTTTTTATTTTTCGGGGTGTAGAAGCCTGCTTGTAAGTTTGTTTTAACAACGTTGTCCTTATGGACGTTGCTGTTTTGGGTATTTCCGCCGGCTTTCCCCATTGTGTATTGGTTGAAACTCCGTTTTCTTTAAAATCGCGTGGTAAACGTCCTGCAAATGTGGTTTTTTACCCGCAAACTTTTTCCTGTGGGTCCCTGTATTGTGTATTACCCCTACTTTTCCCCCTTAACCCCTTCCCGTAAATGTTTTATTCCCCGCATTTTTTGTTCGTGAAAAGCCCCTCTTGCCAAATTTGTTTAACCCCCTCTTTCCGCTTGCCTCGCTGTATGTGTGTTGATTACCCGCTCTTTGTCGCGTGTAGACGCCTCGCTGTATGTGTGTTGATTACCCGCTCTTTGTCGCGTGTAGACGCCTCGCTGTATGTGTGTTGATTACACGCTCTTGTCGCGTGTAGACGCCTCGCTGTATGTGTGTTGATTACCCGCTCTTTATCGCGTGTAGACGCCTCGCTGTATGTGTGTTGATTACACGCTCTTTGTCGCGTGTAGACGCCTCGCTGTATGTGTGTTGATTACCCGCTCTTTATCGCGTGTAGACGCCTCGCTGTATGTGTGTTGATTACCCGCTCTTTGTCGCGTGTAGACGCCTCCTGTATGTGTGTTGATTACCCGCTCTTTATCGCGTGTAGACGCCTCTCTGTATGTGTGTTGATTACCCGCTCTTTATCGCGTGTAGACGCCTCGCTGTATGTGTGTTGATTACACGCTCTTTGTCGCGTGTAGACGCCTCGCTGTATGTGTGTTGATTACCCGCTCTTTGTCGCGTGTAGACGCCTCGCTGTATGTGTGTTGATTACCCGCTCTTTATCGCGTGTAGACGCCTCGCTGTATGTGTGTTGATTACACGCTCTTGGTCGCGTGTAGACGCCTCGCTGTAAGTGTGTTGATTACCCGCTCTTTATCGCGTGTAGACGCCTCGCTGTATGTGTGTTGATTACACGCTCTTGGTCGCGTGTAGACGCCTCGCTGTATGTGTGTTGATTACCCGCTCTTTGTCGCGTGTAGACGCCTCGCTGTATGTGTGTTGATTACACGCTCTTGTCGCGTGTAGACGCCTCGCTGTATGTGTGTTGATTACCCGCTCTTTATCGCGTGTAGACGCCTCGGTGTATGTGTGTTGATTACCCGCTCTTTGTCGCGTGTAGACGCCTCGCTGTATGTGTGTTGATTACCCGCTCTTTATCGCGTGTAGACGCCTCACTGTATGTGTGTTTATTACCCGCTCTTTGTCGCGTGTAGACGCCTCTCTGTATGTGTGTTGATTACCCGCTCTTTGTCGCGTGTAGACGCCTCGCTGTATGTGTGTTTATTACCCGCTCTTTGTCGCGTGTAGACGCCTGGCTGCCTATTTTCACTTACTCTTAGTTCTCTTTCACACGAGAGGTATTTTATTGCGCGATATTTTTGTAGCACTAATTTTATCCGCTGAGATAAATTGGTTCAAATGTGAGCGTTCTAACAAAGAAATGAAAATATCGCGAGGTAAATTCCCTCGCCACAGCTAGAACAGTCGCTTGTTTCTAGCGAGAATATTATTGGTCGCGCGGGAAAAATACTGCACATCGACTTGAGATACATTGAGTGAAATGTCTGCTTTCAGATGAGAGGGATAAATTGCGCGAGCATTCTACTGTAGGAGCTCTTTCGAGGTAGAATGTATCGTATAGCAATAGTTTTTGATAAAAATTGGGCCTTCAAAGTACTGTACATTGTTGGTTTGTACATGATAAACATACAAAAATGTTGTTTATGCACTTTTCAATCATTACATATATTAAGTTGGCAAGCAAAGATCCTTAACTCAATGTAAGTGCCACTTTTCCAGATGGTGAGATTGTATTTCTCAAATTTGTATCAGCTTTCAATAAACTTGGTGCCAAACGATGCAACAATTCGTCAAATTTTGCCACAGAGATGCGAAAATACTTGAGAATCTTATAGCAATACTGATGTGGTCTAGCAAAATTTAATCTAAAACCACCTTCAAGTAATCTACAACTAATTATAGGATGTACAGTCAACTCTCGATTCTACGACCCCGGGAATAGCGTCCCTCTCGAAGTAACGACCCTTTTTTGGGGAACCGTGAAAAATGTGGGAAAAAAGGTTGAAAAGTTTAAGGGAAATAGACTGTAAAATGTGTTTGTTGCATTTATTTAGGTCGCTGCGTTGCAATTATCTTTGTGAGCGCTGTATTACTAGTAACTGGGGTGGGTCAGATATAAAAATAGACACCACCTCATCAATCCAGCCAATAGCACTTGACTCTGTCCACCCCCTCCTACAAGCAAGACAATGTTCCCCCGCGCGCGACTGCCGCTACATCACACGCAGGGCTTGCTTTTGCCATTGTTATTTCGATTCTCGATTTGGTTACTATTTTGGTTTGATTTTGTTGTAACGATGTTAAAACCAACAACAACATCTAACGCATACCACCCAGTAATATGGGATTACAACACTCACCCACCACCAGCCTGGCTTCTCTCCGTCTGATGGGGCACTAGCACACTGAGACATCCTCTCCCGTGGGTTGAACAATTTCGACTGAAACGAGACGCTGGTCAGCGCCTCACTCGTCATCGAAGCCCGGCCCACAACAAACTAGGACTTAACTTGACCAAGGTCGTTTCCGGTTCCACTTTCCGGGAGGTTCTGTAAACTTCGAGTGGTTACTGGACTGACCGCTATGCTTCGAGAGCGCTAGTCTTCTCCCTTCCTTTTGTTCTTTGTTTCCACCCTGCTTTCCCCTCCTCTGGGAAAATGTGTAGGCTGTATTCACTATATAATGGCTAGTATTGTTTACCTCGTCACCATTGTACCACTGGCTTGCACAAAGGTGAGGGCGCCGATATAAACTAGGGCTGAGAAACTTCAGTCAAAATTCTGTTCTGATATAAATAATGGGGAGGGATTCTTTTCAAAATGGTTGTTTGGGCTTACTTTATCTTAATCATGCTTGGTAGATGGGTTTTCTGGTGGGGTTTAACGCGGATGAACCGCGAGTCAATAATATTTGTTTTTAAGGGGAATTCGTGATTTGGTTAGTACTCTTTGTGTACTTGTGGCGCGCTCTCATCTTCACTTAGTTCTATTAAGTGATTACATTGGTATTTTTATAAGCCTCAGGGACGTTATTAAAACAATGTATGCACGTTTTGATTGCGTAGATTATTGTATATATTTTTTATCGAAATCAAATTAGGTTATCATGTTAGGTTGTATAGGTTCTAACGGCGGTTTACGAAACATATTTATACACTTGAAAGTAAATTATAAAATGAAATTATCCATTGTTACTTAGGTGTAGAATTCAACGGCAATTGTTGGGACTTATATATATAGATTTAACCACTCTAACTTACTATCTTTGTGTCTGCTTTGACAGAAATTAATTATATTTATATTATATATTATATAATATATATTATATATATATATATTAAAAGTAAATTTTATGGCTTCGCTATTTCAAATATATAGTTTGACGATAATTGCTATCTTATGTATATATTATTAAAATTAAGCCTTTTGTATTTGAATTCGCTTTTCAGCGGTCAGTTTGAATTTAGAATCTAGAGTTTAACTTACTATTTCCCCTTTGGGGGCTTTATATATTATGTATATTTATAATGGCTAAGTTTGAATCATCTTGGATTGATGTTTATTGCCAGACTACAAATTGGCTCTCTATGCCATTTTTGAAATATATGATGTATCTTCATTACCTTTATATTTGACTAAATTTCAAATAAAACTATGTTTTCATTTGTGATCCCTTGGTTGTTTTTTACGCACGCTTCCTGGTTATTTTGAGGGCGTCACGTTGTGAACAATTTTTGACGACCCATGCTATTGTTTAACATTGTTATTTTGATTTGGTTGGATTTTGTGAACGATTTTTGATGACCCACGCTATTTGTTGTCTAAAAAATGCAATTTTTTCGTATGAAGGTCAGGGGTGGAACAAAATCTGTTAAAATTCCAATAATGATCCCTTCGAAATAACGACCCTTTTCCAGGGAACCGTGAAAGGTCGTAGAATCGAGAGTTGACTGTACTCAGAAACACCTATTTTTCTTTGGAAACAAGATATTTTCCCTCTCGTTTAAAAAGTAACATCAGAATTGATCGTGTGAATAAAGGTTCACGCGACAAAAACATCGCGCGATAAAATACCTCTCTTGTGACAGAGCACTTTAGCCAGCAACGAGTATGTATATGTGGTTAAAACCTCTTAGTTCTAACCGTGCACAGGCTACGTTCACTACTCTCATCTACCTGCACGACTGTTCCACTGAGTTACACAAACAAACTGAGAGGTTATACGGTTGAATACCTTGGATTGTGATGACTGGCCCAACAACTGTGTGCATGGGTGTGTGTCGAGTTACACGGAATGTCCGAGTTATCGAGTGTCGAGTCTCCGAGACTCTTATGTATTGTCACTACATTATTTTATACCCAATTTATTGAAACATATAAAAACATGATCCAAGTTGTACTATTATGTATCATTTAAATGGTAACCACCTTCTCCACATGCTATCAGTGATTATAGAATGATTGTCCCCGAAAATGATTAGAGAAAAATGTCCGCTTTAATGCAGTGGAAAATATGTAGATGACGTGTATGAAGGGTTTGGGGCAAACAAACTTATTTATCTCTATAATTTAATTTAGTAATGTTTATTTATATTCAGTTGGAAATTGTGATACTCGGGTAAGTAGGAAACCATTTTGGAAGAATCGCTCATCGTACTTCCGGCTGGGATTAGAACCCCCCCCCCCCAAACTCCTCGCTACCAGCAAACCAGACTGGATGATCCAGACATTTAATCCACGTACCCACTGATTCTTATTATTGAAGACTATATCCAGTTTTATTTGTTTGTTGTGTTCCAGCCGGGAAGCGAGCAGTGTCCCCCGAGTCAGAGGGTGACGTCTCCCTCAAGAACCCCCTCAATCCTTTCCTGTCGATAAAACCCTTCCTGCCGAGTAAACCCACCTTCATCCCTCCTGTCGTGGACCCCAACTACTTCATAGGTCAGAAGACCGCCCTGCTGAACAACCTGTTCCCTGACAAATCAGCGGCTGTGGGCCCCGACATCTTCCTGGACAAGAAGACCGCGTTCCTCAACCAGCTGTTCAACCAGCTCAGCGCTGCACCGGGGACAGCTGCCTCCAAGAGGGCTCTATTCGCTCCTCCCACGACAAATCCCTTCGCCGATAAGAAGACGGAGTTCCTCAACCAACTGTTCAACAGCCTCAACCTCCCACCCCCGTGAGCGATGACGTGGAAGTAGAGGATGAGGTCGTCACCACCAAGCCGACGATTGTTCCTCCAGGCTTCTGGTCCCCTTTCATCCCTCCTTCAGAGGGTGACGTGGTGGCGGCATCCCCTACCGTGAAACCGACGATAGTCCCTCCTAGCTTCTGGTCTCCGTTCATCCCCCTTTCAGCGCCTACCGCGAAGCCAACGATAGTCCCACCAGGGTTCTGGTCACCCTTTGCTTTACCCTCGCCTGTGAAACCTACCATCGTACCTCCAAGCTTCTGGTCGCCCTTTGCACCTTCCTCAGCGCTGAAACCCTCATTCGTGAGCCCCTTTGCCCCGCCGGGCCTCACAGTCGACCCCTCTGTGTTCATTGACAAGAAGACCGCGTTCCTGAACAAGTTGTTTGAGAGTCTTAACGTGACCGCTACGCCTGCTCCGGTCGAGACAGACCCGGCGTTGATCTACTCACAGAAGCTTTCGGAATTCTTGGATAAGCTTTTCGATTCCTTAGCACCCAAGGGACCAACGACACGTCATCAGCACAGAAACGAGAGGTGGAGAACCCCAAAGAAGTAGCCGGACTCGATGGCGTCCTTGACGTCGTTGATGATGTAGAAGGCGACCTCTCTCGCCGCAGTTCCTCCCCTGCCGTCGCCCTCGATACGACCCTCCTGGACGCCAAGGACAACATCGTGAGCACCATCATCTCGGAGATGGTAGGCATCAAGAACAGTATGTTGGACACGGTGGCCGATATTATCAAGAAACAGAAGGATCTGTCCACGGAAGTGGCTGCGGGGTTTGGCCCGGGGAAGAAACCCTTCGCTTCGCCTTACGCCGCTATGTGGGCTCCAACCCCAAAACCTTCCAAACCCACGCCAGACCCTTTGGAACCTTTCAAACAGAAGATTGACCTGTTGAGCCAACAGTTCGATACCTTGTCCAAGGTGCAGCAAGATGTGACCGCCGCTGTGAACCGAGCTCAGGTGAGATGACCTGCTTTCATGAGATAGGGATAGGCGTAATGAGGCGGACTGGGTAGAACTAGCTCAAGATAGAGACAGGGTGTAATGAAGGGGACTGGATAAAAATAGCTCAAAATAAGGATAGGATGTACTGAGGGGGTCTGGACAGAAATAGTTCAAGATAGGGATAGGGTGTAATGAGTTGGACTGGATAGAAATAGCTCAAGATAGAGATAGGGTATGATGAGGGGGACTGGATAGAACTAGATCAAGATAGAGATAGAGTGTAATGAGGTGGACTGGATAGAACTAGTTCAATTTAAGGTTAGGCGACGTACTTTAGTAAGTGCAGAAGTGAACATTTAAGTTTCTAGTGCCATAGAGCGAGTAAATAACTATAATATAGTATGTGAGATTGTGTAATACAGCAGTAGAGTCCCAATTATCCGAGGTATTGTATTATCCGAGGTGGTAGCACAATGTTTCTTGAGAATTGTCTAGGAAATGCTTTATTTTACCGAATTAGTTCCTATTGTTCAGTCATCGTATCGTGTATAGTTGCTAGTTTTTGGAAGTAGTAGTTTTTAGTTGCTAGACTTGTTTGTTGTGTTGTGACTTACCAGCTATCACTAAAAAAATACTCCATGGCGTGAGCACGTAATCAAGCCATACCAACCGAGTGGCTGCCATCTATAAGCGAAGATAGTGCCAACCTCTGTGGATAAAGGGTGTCATTTGTTCAGGACAACGAACCCTCCAGTCGTTAATATCAGTTTTCTGAACCGGAGACGCTATTTCTATATTCAAGTATCTCATTTGTTCTCACGAATTGATCACGTTCACAACCCAATGTTTCACCGTTAACCTATGCAAGTGATGGGGACCTCTGAATTTGCAGCCAGAAGCTCTGATCACTAGGCCACAATAGCGGTCGATGACTACTGTCTGGCTGTTCTTTATGCCACAACTTCCTTCTTTGTTAATTTTCCCCGTGTTATTCCGTATAGACCGAGTTTTCGGTAATCCGAGGTAGTCTCAAGTCATATCCACCTCGGATGGAAGATGAAAATTTGCGGAAAAGTGTCCGTATTGGTGGCTTGTGACTTGGCTGAGTTAGGGAGGCAGTTCCTAGAGCCTTGTGTATTGGAGAGTGAGTAGGAAGGGTGACAGGTTGATTTGTTAGTAGGCTACAGGGCGGGACCGAAACCATTAGTAACTTGAAAACTAACATATAAAAGCAAACAAGATGCTACACTTGTTCACTTTTTGAAGATAATGTCACTCAGGTGAGCTCTACCAGACATCAGTAAAACCTCAGCACGTTATAGAGTTTCAGTTCTGCTCACCCCTCGTTGTGCACCAATTATGACGTTCTTGGGTTTCTCTACCACCTCGCTGGGCGCCAATTATGAAGTTTACTGATGATTAGAGTATTGTATTAATTAATACACACTTATTATGTTGACATGTTTTTATTTCTAAATCTCGGTTTATTTCAAGAGAAAATAGATCATGTCGTCGGCGAACTATTTACGCGACTTATAGCACGATCGTAGGGATCGCGGACAGGAGCTGCAGTTCTGAGTACTTCAAGGATTGGACTATTAGTGCCCTTACATTGCACCATTCTCTGTATATATCCATTACTCATGGAAGCTTCGAGAAGGTCGTGTTATAAAAAATTAAAATACAAGACAAAAACATCTCGGTGTTACTAGTAGGTTCGAGAGCCGGAAACTGACTCAAGTTACTTTTTAAAATCTCTATTCAATCATTCGAGAAGAGGAAGTTATTATTTAAAAATCTTAAATTGTCATATTGACTTTACTAACGTCACGTGCGTGACGTCACTTGTCAGTGCTCGTGCCTTCTTAGAAGAAGAAGTGCTTTAAGTGCCATGTAATAGATTATAATTTAAATGAAATAAGATACGTTTATAAAATTAGGACGATATTATTGTCAATGCTCTCACATATTCTTTAGGGGCAAATCAATAACATTACAACGTAGTAGCGAAATAGTTGCTTTTCAAAAACGCTTCCACAGCAAATGCTCATTGTTTTCGCGACCAAAGCTCTATGGCGACTACGTACCCTTTCACACGAGAGGTATCTTATCGCGCGAATTGTATCCACTGAGATACATTGTTTCAAATGGGAGAGTTCACACAGGGAGGGAAATGATTTGTGTGGTGAAATTCCCGCGCCTCCGGTCTATAACAACCGTTTGTAACCTGCATCAAGTCATAAGCACAACTGAACGTGGAAAACAGGCGGGATTTTTTCCCTCTCGGCTGAAAGCAACGTCAGAATTGACTGCGCGAATAAATGTTCGCGTGACAAAAACATCGCGTGATCAAATATACCTCTCGTGTGAAAAGGAACTAAAGGCTATAAAACGCCCTAAACAGCGGGGTGTGTTTCGGCACGCCACCCATTAGCATGTGGGCGTAGCGCCAAATTTAATTCGTCTAATTGTTTCGGCCACATCCTGTATATTCTCAAGTCAACCATAAACATATCTTAATTAGATTATTGATGATACAATGAAATTAAAATTTAAACAAAATAATGACAGTAATAGATTAAAATTTTCGGTTAAGTTTTCAGCTCGTTAATGCCGAGGGGAAGGGGATGTATTGAGGATTTAACTGAGTCCACACCTAATTCGACGTTAGTGACACATTCAACCACCAAGCATTGTAGACGGCATGTGAATGTGAGAAAATAACTGTAATAGCATATATTGCAAAAATGTAATTTATTTAAATACCGGCATTTTTTTACAGATAAAAAGTTAATTTAAAAAAAAAATTCGAAATGAAAAATGTTCCTCCTTGCTTCACCACCTTCCCCGTAGACCTCTATATTTTGTTTGTACTTTGCCGAACCGAGTTACACCTGTGTTTAACTTGCAGGAAAGCACCACCTCCGCCCCGACGCCATCGACTCTCCACAACGACGCTAGTCTCCTGGATCTGATCCTGAGCAAGTTGAACTCGTACAACAGCTCGACCCCCACGGGTAAGAAACCTGTCAGGACCAAGACCTCTCGGGGAGTAACCGAGGACGACTCTTCTCGTCAGCTGAGGGACCTACTGAGCCGTAGTATCAAGATGGCGGTGCACCAAGGGTACCAATCCCTTCCTCCGGGCTCCCAGGAGATTCTGCAAGCTGGGGGAGGAGGGTCGCCAGAGACTCAGGAGGGCGGAGGCCTTCGGTTACAGGTGAGACGCGTTCTTTCTTAACTTGAGCAGAGAGTAAAGCTACAGTCAAATTCACTAAATAAGGGCCTTATCTGATAACTAGAAACGTTACTAGATCTAGTTTCACGTATTCATACGTCAAGTCATGTTATCTGACAGCTAGAAAAGTTAGTAGAGTTACTTTCACGTGTTCATACGTCAAGTCATATTATCTGCAGTTGTCACTTTTGATAGAGTATTATTAACACATTTAAACTAATAATAGTTATATAATAAAGTATTATCAATGTTGACCACAAAAGGCCCTTCATATAAAAATTGGACTGTATATTAAGTGTTTTGGTAAGAAAGCCCTTACAAACAAAATCCTGCTATATTTATACTGGCTTCCTTTTAGGACAAAATGCTACTGTTGAACGAATATCTCTTTCCCAGTTTGTTGTCAGTCATTAAACTTCACTGAGGATAGCGGTTAATGAAGTCTCAGACCAAAGAGTAGGGTAACGGACCCTATTATGAGATAGTGCCCTAATATGAGACATGGTAGTATCATGTGAACCAGCAAATGCACTCGAGTGGCACGTGACTTACCTAAGAGGTACCATAGAGGGCAGTTCTTTGTTATATCAGTGGAAAACCAGATAACGTAACATCCAGTATTTATAGTAAGGAATAAGGGAGCTTGATTAGTTTTGATGCTTTTTGTTTTTCTTCAATTTTTTTTTTGTTACACAATGTTTCATCATGCGTTTCTCTAAAATGAGATATTAGGGGGTTCCCTTATTTGAGAGATATCTCATATGATGAGCCACTTCTTTCCACACTTATGTTAGACCTCTGTTTATTGTACGATGCCTTGTTTTATTGTTGTATAAATTATTGCCTTAATAATATACAATATACAATAATAATGGATGAAATGGATGAATATGATGTTGAATGCGGTGACAAGCGAGACTCCATTTTCTTGTGTGTCCCATGTCACGACATTTGAACATTCCCTTTCATTAATGTTGCAATATTTCAATCTTATTTTGTGAAGAGAAAAAATGCATTGCTTGGAAGAGATTTCAATGAAAAAAAATCCCTCTTCAAGTTTGCTTATTTTCTCATGTGATTTTTACTTACAATTTTGTTCAAATAAAAACTCATTTTAAGAAACTGTGTTGGAAACCTTTTATTTTGAAAATATAAGATATTCCGATTTCAAAAACTAAGTTACCGTAATATAAGATAGTATCTCATAATTGGATCCTTAGGTGTCTTATATTAGGGGAACACCTTTTCCGAAATCGTTCACATGACAGTTTTGAGGGGGGGGGGGGGGTGTTTCCAGGAATTATCTGAAACATAGAAAAAATTTCAAATTGGATAATGTTAGCCAGATAATGTATACTTCTCTGGAAGAAATGGTGCAGAAAAATGTATCCATTTAAATGTCAAAAAATGACTCCAACAAAAGGTATCTTGTAATTGGGCCCTTTACCCTACTCATTTCAATTCAATTCAATTTATTAGTATTGTTGCTAACCCCCGTTTTTTATATGAAGCTAACTTTCGACCACTAACATTAATTGAAAGTCACTACCATTTGACGTTATGGAAAATTTTTGAGATAGGAATAAAATACATTCAAAAGAAAGAAATATGTCCCTGTTTTAACTTAGTGGAATATAAATGGGCGTACATGTATTTTAAACACAGTACAATATAGGTACTCAATCATTTCAAGTATATGCTTCGGCTAGGAATGGAATAATTAGTGTTTTTCACCTTGTTAGGTGCAGGTGGTTCTAACAGATGTTTAATTATGTTCTTTAACCTATTACATATTATAATTATCCAGAATTAATTAATAACCCACATCACTAATCTCTTTCAGATCAGTGTCCCGGCTTAAATCGGTTTGCAGACTTCAATCATGAACTGATCAGCTTTATTGTTGACAGCGCCCGATAGATAGATAGATAGATAGATAGATAGATAGATGATAGATAGATAGATAGATAGATAGATAGATATATTAAACTCCAGTCCGGTTAAGATACGAGTAGAAAGGAACTTTTTTGACAGCAATAATAATTGCTAAGATAATTTTAATATATTTATACGTCAAGTCATTTGATCTGAAACTGTAACTATTCAATAGTAATATAAATAGCTCTACAATAATATGACCATTAAAATAAGCTGTGTTTAGTGGTGATCGCAATATATATATTCTTAAAGTACCTTCATGCCAGAATCCTACTATAGAATTGAATCATGCTTACATATTTCGTTGTTCTTTAACTGTTTGCTTATACACCACTAGAGAGATGTGTTGGAGAAATATACAAATTAATTGATGGTCATAAACCCTCGGTTTGGTATTAGGACTATTATTTTCATATGAGGCTGTCAAGTTATGTATAGAACAACACAAAAATATAAATGTGAGAGTGAAGTTAAAATTATTTTTTTGTCGTAAAGCCTTTAATTTTTATCACTAACTATAGCCCTAAATGTTTAAAAATATATAATGCTAGCAAAGTAAAATATTTCGAGTTGAAAAAGGGACGAATAATAAATCACTTGAAAAACTGATAGAAATATTTTAAAAACTGTGTGATTATATGTATAATTTTAAAATAAAGTTTTTAAATCAAAAATTCCTTTACTATTAAATATGATTTTGTTTAGTTATATAATTCGTTAGTAAAATTACTTGCATTGACGTTTAATTTTCGAACCAAATAACAAAACATTTATAAAAGTGAAAATAGTTCTTGATATAAATGTACCTATTTGTTTGTTTGAAACCATTAAATGTTGTGCTGGTCTAAGCTGTGTTGGGTATTATTATACTTCACATGTGTTATTATAACATTTCGAAAACCTGTTTTATTTTTAGATAATATCTTAAGATTTACGATTGGTGTGAGACCCTTCAGTTTGAAACTTATGATTTTTTTGGGATTTTAACTTTGAAGATAATTGTTTATTAAATTCACCTTTCTCCGTTTACCTTTAGTTTAAAGACGTTAGAAAATTACTGCCTCAGTTCATTGTTCGTTTTACTTGCTATCTACATCCATTTAATCTTGAAAGATCGTTAATAAGTAAGTGGAGTAACCAGTTAATACCAACTTTTTTCCCCTTAAGATTTTAGTTCTTATAAGCTGCGCCAAATTGGAACCAAGCCAACTATACTCTCATTTTGATTGAAAGAACAACAGAGAAAATTAAAACATTACTTTGCGGCCAACAATGATAACATTTTACTAAATTATCTGTTTTATTTCATAGAAATGGATAGTATCTATCAAAAGTGAAAGCTGCAGATAGCATGACTTGATGTATGGATATATTAAAATAGTTTTAGTAATTTTAATAACTATCTTCTACTGTTATTCCTACCAAACCATATTATATCTTACCTTGAATGATTACACTATGGCCGCTATCTTATAAGCTACTCAACACCATATGAAACTAAACAGACTGTTCTGTGTATTGTGCCATGGGCAGTAGTAACTTATGTTTACACACTGCGGTAGGATACATAAGGGAACTGTACCGAATATGCGTAGAGTGAGAGGAAGAAAACAGGGCCGGTCTAAAACAAAAGTTTAGTGTTTGCAAAACTCACATTTTGTGCCCCCCTCGCCCCACCATCTGAAAAAACTGTGGCCATTTTAAAACTAGACCCTATTTATAAATATCTTTAGTGGAGAATTTTTTTTAATAACTAAAAAAGACTGTATTATATAACAGTCAGATGATGACGTCATTGTGTTTACATCCTTAACATCTTTTAGTTTTCCTTCTTTTTTTTTACTTTAAAAATGTTGTTAGCTTATTTTTGTTTTCTACTGTAAAGTGAGGTATACAGTATACAAATAAATATACATTGAGATATAAAGTATATTATACTTTCAAGAACTACAAAAACTGAATTTTCATAAAATTATGTTTGGGAAATAAAAAAAAAGTAAAATATAATATTTGGTTCCATTTTCTATTTAGTATCTAAGTACATGAATCATGATAGAATTTTATACTACTCACAAAACGTAATCTCTTTTACAAAAAAATTATCAGGTATATTCTAAATTAGGAGTCCCCAAACTACGGCCCACGGGCCAAATCAGGCCCACGGACGCTTTGAAAAAAAAATAATACTACGAATACCGCAATATATAAAATCCGCGCTAGCTGCACTCCACAAAGTGTCTTTTGAGTGGAGTTTGCGGTCCGAGGTACGTCTCCGATCTGGGGAGGGGGGGAGGGGTGATTATGTTGGCTGCACAGCTTACATTTTGGTCATGTTTAACTATGGTTATAAGATATGAATGTATCGAAATGAGATCTAGGACGGAATTATACATCATATGTATATAAAGTGTGTATTGCATGTATCGTGTTCAATCGAGCCCTCCTAGAGCTTTGAATATTATAATGTGGCCCTCTGCTTAGTAAGTTTGGGGGCCACTCTTCTAAATATTAGACTCCTAGCTTTTATAGAAGTAAAGTGTTAATTAATTCGTTGTAGTCCAATGAGAATGATATCTCATTTTCAATCGATAATATTGATAAATTGTTCAACCTTTCCTGAGAAGAAGTTGATCTCAGATATGTTTTTATTAACTTCAACTTGGAATAACTTCTCTCGGCTGAAGCAATTGACATAGGTATGGTGAGTATAATCCCCAAAGCCACCCACACGTTTATATAGGCATATTTTGAATTGGTACTTGACAATAAACTTAGTGCATTCAATGGAGTCCAATGGGTGCGTCACGCCGTGTAAATATTAATTTAAGAAATAGGCAGGCATTCTTCTTACAAATTACTTTCTTTAATTATGTTTATATTTTCCCGGATACAAACTAAAAATATATATTTTTGGTCCATTTTGGTGCCCCCCCTGAATTTGTTGTGTATGAGGTCACACACGCCTTAGACCAGCCCTGGGGGAAAAAATAATGTAAAACCACCCTCAGTAAGGACCCAACAGAGGTTTGAAACCTGACCTCCCCGCCATCAGACAAACTCATACGAAATCAACGCCTTAAGAGAGGGACTGTACAATTTGAAATATGCCCGACTGTACAAGTTATGTTTATTTAATACTTTAAAATCTGAGCTTCTAATGGTGAGGAGGGGTTTTGTTGCAGGGCTTTGGGGTTGTCAAACAGCCAGAAGGGGTAGAGGGGGTTAACAACCGTCACCACCACAACCACTACTGAGTGACAGAAACAAATGCAACAACAACAACAACAACAAAGAAGCAACTGCTGTGTTACAATTAAACAAAAGGTACATCAGTCCGATGCGGATAGAAGGTAATTTTATTGGCAGCTAGAAAAGTTATTAAAACCATTTCATATTATTCATACGTCAAGTTATATGATTTGCGACTGTCATTCTTCATAGATAATATCAATACATACACAATAATAATAATAACAATTATGTAAAATACTATCAACGCTGACAGCAAAATATAAGTGCAGGGACAATAAATTGATGCGACTTTAGCGAGTAAAATATTAATGTAAATTTTGTTGTCAGTCGACGGTTATTAAAGTTTTAAATTTAATAAGTAGCTACTGATATTAACTATACTAAAATTTCACAAAGATTGAACATAATTTCATCCGGTAAAACTTAAAAGGAGTATTGTTATGTTGAACTTTTTTTTTAAATTGTTTTCTTAGTTGGTACACAGCAAGCCGTGTTCTTTCAACTGTGGCTTTGATTAAAAGTCTATGCTTCACACGATCACAAATAATAAAGTAGCTAGATTGTAGATAAATAGATTATAGATAGATAGAATTTAGTTTATTGTACAATTAAGTGACCATATTGAAAACTGTATATATATTTTTTCTATAATATAAGAAGATTTAAAAATGTAAAATCAGTACATATAAATAAAATATTTGTTGAAGTAAATGATTAACAATAATTTGTGAAATGAGTTAAAAGTTATTTCACTTAAGAGTAAAGAATAGCCATATCAGCAAGTTGAAAATGTTGCCCAGATGAATGTGTGGATTGAACAATATCATGTTTTAAATGTCTTTTGGCCTCTGATCTCCTCTTTTATCAAATACCCTCCCCCCCTTCCACCTTTCCAACAAAATGTCTGGTGTGTGGAATCCTGCATCAAGTGCATTGCTATGATAATTAAAAGCAATGCTTTGTGTGCAAGGTTCCATACGGGAGGCAAACACTTCTCGTCTTACACGCAGACTGATAAGAGGTATAAAAATACATATTTTTTTAGGTATGAGCCACACATGTGGTTATGTTTTATTTATGTATTTAAAATATTTAGACAATATTTACAGAAGTTCTACACAATTGATTTTTAATACTTTTTTTTACAAAAAGTTAAATATTATACACTAAGGACATTGACAAGGTATACACCAGACCCCCAGCCTTCAGGTTAAAAGGCTGCGCTCATTCTGAGAGCTTGAGTTCTTCACCACGGGGACCACTACACAGTCACAGGTGACAAAATCGCTATCAAAAAGGCCTTTCAAAAAAAGTTAACTCAAAGATGGTTTTTGCTAGAGATCAGAAAAAAAAATGCCTTCTAGTGTCAATAAACCGGCTTTCACTAAGCTAGGTTCAGGTAGCAGCCCCTCCCTTCCTATAGCCCAACCACCAACCGAGCCTACTAACACTGCAAATTACAAAGAAAACGTAGAATAGAATGATCCTTTTTTATTGTTCAAGTGAATGTTTGCAAATTGTTTAGTTGCAAAAACAATCTTCAAATATCTTTGACACCCGCTTCTGTGGCCGCATGATCTAAGGTGAACTCTCGAGGTAGACTAGACTGCCAATGACGGGGAGATTGAGTTCCAAATCTCGGTTGTATGTAATAAGGGGCGTCGCACCGGGTGGGTGGGTGGCTTGGGGGTGAATCTACCCCTCCCCCAATGTTGGTTAAAAGCTTGAAAGTTGTGAATTTTGTGAGATTTGAGATCTGGAGTTGGAAATTCTAGGCTTATTCTGTACCCCATTACTTTCTTTAAGAAGTCCTTACCAAGACTTGTACAGACAAATTTAAAATTTCCCAACTGTTGATCTCTATCTACAAAAAAAAATCCCAAATTCAAAAAATCAAACATTGAAAGGAGATTACTCGTTTAGTAAATTGTGGGGATCTTAAATTAATCAAGAGTAGGTGACCTGGTGGTCTAGGGGTAAGGTGTCAGACTTCTTGCTGGCGGCCGGGGTTCAATCCTTGGTCCCGGTACAGATTAATCTGATTGCCAAACCCTTCCTACACCTCTGACAAGACATCTTGTGAATGTGGGAATGCCAGGCCGCCACCGTGGTTCGGATTCCACGTTAAACTGTAGGTCCTTCATTTCATCTCAAATAACCCTACCATTACACAAGCTAAGTGCGTATAACCCGAACGGGTAGTAAGACGCGGTGCTAATATAATAATAATAATTAGGGTGACATTTGACATAACGATTGATTTGGGTCCAAGTTTCTGTTCTGTGGTGTTATTTTATAAATTAAAAGTTCTGGTGTTTTATAGTTTTTTTATTTTAAGTAGATACAGTTTTTGCTAGATATTTCACACGTTGTAGATTTTAATTTAAAAGCCGACTATTACGTTATATGCATGGTAATTCCCGACACGTGAGATTTAGAACACAGATTAAGATGTCATAGACTCACCTACACGGCTCCTCGTCAGGAAGGAAAGTGAAGAGATGTGTACCCTGAAGGGGTATATCAAGAGACATTTCCTTATCGAAGATTCCTAAAAGAAAAAAAGTGTGGTCATCCAGGTGCGATTCTGTCCACAAAACTGCGTTGTCTTTTTAAATAGAGACGTAGAAGGATGTCGCCATACCTTGAAAAACTTAACACAAATAAATCTTACTACCCGCTCTCATTTAAAATATCGTGATTTTGAATATAGATGTGAATAATAAATTTTAAATTTTAAATTTTAAAGAAGCCCCTTCGCCCTCATGAGCTAAATTACATATATTTTGAATAGTTTATTGAGTACCAATTTAACATTTTAAGCAACTTTCATGAGGCTATGAAGCAGGAATTGATAGACAGGTATCAAAACATTAACTAAATAACCACTTCAATTTTATTAGTACTCTGTGTAGAAAAATATTTTTTATTGATCACGTTAAGTTTTGTGTGTATTTGTATGTGTTGGTTGTGTGTTTTATATTGTTGCCGTAAGGCTGTGAACTATAGTTTTATGTGCATATTAATATATTTGTTTGAATAATAGTGTCTTGTTAACAGTTAGAATATAAGACAAATTATGGAATCTCCGGTGTGTTACAACAATTACTTTCCAAGAAGAAAATATTAAGTAGTAAAAAAAGACAATGGCGTTAAGAGTCTACACCTATTTCGTTAAGATGGATCTTTTTCAGTAAATAAAGTGGCAATGCAGACTGCAGAAGCTACAGGTGTGTCATAAGTTAGTAATCTCTATTAACCAAGAATTCAAAACTAAGGGTTTACTGACACCAATCAAAAAAGGAAATAACTGCACTCAAATGAAGCGTTTGGATAAATATGACACTTTTACTCAAGCAGCAATTCGCAGAAATGTTCATTCACTTTACCATAACATTGAATTACCTACCCAAGAGAAAATTAAGGCTTTGATTGATATTGATAGTGACCTTCCTAATTTTCTGATTAAGAACAAATAAGAATTTTTTATAGCATTTAGGATAAAATGCATGTTGTAATATATTTGTTTGTATATTAATTATGAGTAAAAAAGTGTTATACATAAAATAGTTTTAAGCATAATTAAGTGTGGAATAGAAAACTTTAATAAACTTCAATCTTGAAAAAAATACGTTTGTGGAAATAGTTACTGTTTCTAGAAAAGGCTGTACACCGATAGGAAATGTTTTTGCCTGTCATTTGAACCCCCAACCTCCCCATTCCCCATTGTTTACAATGAGGGATTTCCAAGTAAACCATCCCCCCTCACTTCCCAAAAACTGAAAGCCTAAATGTTTGGCAATCTCTAACAGAAAGAGAGCGAAGATAAATCTTTTCTCCATAAGACCTGCAGTTTCCTCAGCTATGAAATTAGGTGTAGTAAACTGTTCGTTATAGCAGTGAATTTTAATTTCGGCATTACTATTTTATCTTTGATCTTACTTTGAAAAGCGTTTGCTATGCAAATTTCAATACATTATTTTATTGTTTTAATGCTTAATTTTAAGTTCTTAATATATATCATAAAGACCAACGAACAAAAGGATTAAAAATTACTTTATTTATGGGCCGATAATAGTTGATGCGCTGAAACTATATTTTATTGATATTACATTTCATTGTTGTAAAATAGCAATGTGTATTGTGCAGAAACTCGAATATGGAAGGGCTCATTCACATTAAATAATATATATTATATATATATATATATATATATATTATCACCGTGTTTTACTAACTATTCGGGTTGTTATACACATATGTACTAAATTCCCTCGGGTGTTAAGGAAGAGGAAGGTTAAATTTAGAGGAAGAGTACCCGAAATTGGGTGGAGGGAGATAAACTCAACAGTTCATGAATATTCAGTGGCGCAGGAAGGGAGGGGGTCGGGGGTTATGAGGGTAAATTTTACACCCTCCCCCTCTAGAAATTAAGGGTGGTAAAAATCACAATTATACCCCTCCCCTAAAATAAATATAGTAAAACTTTAAGAAAATGTAAAGATCTTGTTGAGGCAAGATACAAAGTTCACACTGAGGTAACAATACAAAAATAAAATGTGCTTGGAGCACTCACTGTTTGAACAAGTACCAGCTACATCAGCTACTGCACAAACAAGTTGTTCAATGCTTGTACGAGGGAAAAAAACTATCTTCGCTCCACGATGAGGCAACGTAGACTAAATCACCTGTGTTTGTTGGATGCATACATTGAGAGACTCAACAAACTTGAAATTGCAAAACTAGTTAGTGGTTTATAGCTAGTAGCGAATATCGGACAAAGGTGTAAGGAAACCTACCTTAACTTTCAGCGTTTCATACTTTTTAGCTAAGCCAGATCAGATATAATTGTTCCTAATTTGTTTTGTGTGTATTAATTCTAATGTTTGGCATGATTAAAATAAATGATAAAAATGCACAATGGACCGTTAAATACAGGTATCCCTCGTTATATGCGATATCACTATACGCGTTTTCGCCGTAACGCGATTAAGAAATAGTAAAAATAATGCATGGTCGGCTGTAATTTCGCAGTCACCCTGTGCGGTGGTGACGTGGCCTTGTTTGCACACATTCCAGTGAGGACAGTGTGTTACTGTATAGTTTGGTGTTAAAGGGGATGGTATTGACAACATTCGAGATTCAGGAGCAGAAGTTAAACAGTCCTGTATGAAGGAAGTTTAGAAAAATATTTGGCCTGATATTTCTGATTCTTATAATTTTGATCCTAAAGACGAGCTTTCCAATTAAGGATATGACATCGTTGACATAGCAAGATGTTGGATTTAAGGACGTGGACCAGGCAAATGCGGGTTTAATTGCTCCAATCCTACTCAACAGAACTCACCAATGAAGATCTTCTATAAATAGAGAACGGCATAAAAGGATGAAGAGGAAGATCCCTATGTTGTTGAGATTATCAAACAACTTCAACAAAACAAATTGCTGGATTTTTAGTACATTGACAGTGCAATGAGAATCATTGAAGAGAATGATCCAAACATGGATAGAAGGGCCAAAGTTGCCAGAGAGATTGAGTTATTCGGCTTGATACAGAGCACTCTATGGAGAGAGGAATAATGCTGCTGAGTCTTGACCATTTCATCAAAAAAGTTGAAAAAACTTCAGTCTAGCAACCCAGAGACTTCACGACAGCAAGAGCCTTCAAGAGAGGAGCAAGAGCTTACAGTCCAAGGGACTTAAAGAGAGCAAGAGCTTACCGTCCAAGAGACCTCAAGAGAGCAAGAGCTTACCATCCAAGGGCCTTCAAGAGAGCAAGAGCATACAGTCCAAGGGCCTTCAAGAGAGCAAGAGCTTACCGTCCCAGAGCCCTCAAGAGAGCAAGAGCCTACCATCCCAAAGGGGCCCTTTAAGAGAGCAAGAGCTTACAGTCCAAGGGCCTTAAGAGAGCAAAAGCTAAGTCCAAGGGCTTCAGAGAGCAAGAGTTACCATCCCAGAGCCCTCAAGAGAGCAAGAGCCTACCATCCAAGGGCCTTCAAGAGAGCAAGAGCTTACAGTCCAAGGCCTTCAGAGAGCAAGAGTTACCCTCCCAGAGCCCTCAAGAGAGCAAGAGCCTACCATCCAAGGGCCTTCAAGAAGCAAGAGCTTACAGTCCAAGGGCCTTCAAGAGAGCAAGAGCTTACCGTCCCAGAGCCCTCAAGAGAGCAAGAGCCTACCATCCAAGGGCCTTCAAGAGAGCAAGAGCTTACAGTCCAAGGGCCTTCAAGAGAGCAAGAGCTTACCGTCCCAAGCCCTCAAGAGAGCAAGAGCTTACCGTCCCAGAGCCCTCAAGAGAGCAAGAGCCTACATCCAAGGGCCTTCAAGAGAGCAAGAGCTTACCGTCCCAGAGCCCTCAAAAGAGCAAGAGCCTACCATCCCAAGGCCTTCAAGAGAGCAAGTAGCCGTCAAGAAAGCAAGAGAGTGATAATCCAGTTTTACCAGATCTAGTTAATTTATCATGCGATTGAAGATTAACAGTAAGTGTACCTGTAGCATTGTATTAATGAGATAAATTTATTAAAAATTGCATTTGTTTACAAATTTCCGGGGATTGAAGATTGACAAAGGTGTGGGCTACTATAGTATTGTACTAGTTAGATAAATTAATAAAAATTGCATTCATTTACAAGTTTTAGGCTTTTATCTACATTTTCATTTGGAGTAATCCCTATCTCTCCCATGTTAAAATTAATTCCCTTTACGTGTTTTTGTGTTACGCGATTATTTATCATAACCAATCATTCGCGTAGTGCGAGGGACAGATGTATTACATTGGCCTTTTATTTAATCTCAAAAATACCCTATAAGAGCACATGGTTATCTCTACCACCCCAAATACAAACGTTCATGCGCCTCTCTGAATATCTTGCAAGAGCATAGCAAAATTTAATGAGAAATATTTATCTTTATTTTAAAAGTGTCTATATAAATTCTGTTATTCTAATAACAAATATTCAAAAACTGTTGTGATGACCATGTGTAGAAAATTAAATTAAACGTATCCATTGGGACAACATTTAAATTATTTTGTCCAAAAATAAAGTTTGTAAAAAACTTGCAAAAAATACTGGCCTCAGCTCACATTCTCTTTGTCTCACCTTAGTAAAAACATCGTCACAACAAAAAA